>VZTN01034778.1:851-39023 GCA_013400515.1 Erpornis zantholeuca
ATAGTGATTCTGTTTGATTTTGGGTCAATTCAAGTTTCTTTTCTAGACAGAGCAAGTAAGAAGTTCAACAGGAAAACTTGAAGGAGCCTAATTCTGCCACAATAGGGGAAATAAAGTTTGCATCAGGATGCTAGTGCACATCCACCAGGGCAGTGGGAGAATGTAAACCTGCCTCTTTACAACCTGTATAAGTATCTAAATTCAGCCAGACTGGGATTAACCATGTGCTTCCCCACTATGTGAGACAGAGTTTCCTCAGTTACTTAATTTTGGGACATAGGTCAGGACACTGAAGTTTACAGAGTGGTGAAGGAGAACTAAACAATGCAGTACAGCAAAGGGACACATACACAGTTGCTGGGAGGGGCAATAGGATGATCATGTCTTCAGAATATGTGCAAGCCTGCTAGGAGATATCTGTACTTTGCTCCACAAGGGAGGTTTCTCAAGGGCCTGGTAACTTGATTGGAGCCTGCTCTGTCTGGGTGGTCAAATCGTTCAGTTGTAAGTGTTTTCTATTGGTTTGCTTGGATGATGGATTGTTTCAGTTTCACTGGATGTTACTGCGAAATAACTGTTCTGTAATGATCACATAAAATGTAGCTCTGTAATGATCACATAAAATGTAGCTCATGGTATCTAAACACCCCATACAGGCTAAGAACATAGTCTGGAGTGGAAGAAACACTGACTGGGGTCAAGAGTTGAACATTTGGATTCTGGATTATTTGTTCTTTAAGAAGTCAAAAAGTGTGGGACCATACCAACAAATTAATTTTTTTCTCTCTCAGAATCCTGCTGTTACCATTTTTTATTGTAGTTGCTATTTTTTTGTTTCTGTCTGGAGACCGATATTTTGGTTTCTTTCCCAAATAGAATTTATGTGCTCTGTCTACCTCTGCTACGTACTTGTAAAGTAGTCAAGAGACTGTTACATGCTGGACCAGACTCACAGTATTAAAAATATGGAAAAAAACCCAGGCTCTAAAGGAAAAAAACAAACATTAAAATAAAATTCATGGTTGACTCTTCATTTTTTCTGCCATACTGTACATAACACATTAATAGCTTTGAAGAATATGCTCTGGCGTCTGTTTTAAAATTAAATTTTTTGATTCTCTCAAAGCAGGATTACTCCAGGAGGCTATATATAAAGAATTAAATATGCCATTAACACAACATAATACAGGTTTGCCACATTTTTTGGCCATTCCAGTAAATAAGTGGACTTTTACTTCACTGAAACTAAAGCAGTGACAAACATTGGCTTGTCTGCATAATGCTCCTTGCGTTCCGCCACTCTTCAGGGCCCTGCTTATGTCAACAGGTTTTTGTGCCCTCAAAAACAAAAAAAATGCACAGAACATTTTACATGTTAGATGCAAGCATTTTCTCTCACTGTCTTGTCTGAAAGGCAAGAAACCTGTATTAATTCTTTTTGTCAGTTCCTTCTTTTTTACTTTACTTCTTCCACAGCTCACAGCTTCTTGCTCGTTATCCCACCTTCATTACAGAAAGAGAATTCCTCACTGTGTAAAAAAGAAGAAAACGTTCACAGTAAGAAAGCTCTCTTCTAATCTGAGCCAGACTAAGCTTCGGGCAAGGTTCCTAAACTGTGCATTAAATTCATTGTGTTTCTAAATCTGTATCAGCAGCCACTTTAATGCGAAATCAACCACGTGCTCTTTCGAGCTCATTAGCAGTTTCGTTTGCTTCCCGGGTGAAGTTTCATTTGTTCATTGTTATTTTCAGAGTGAACTGAAAAAGCATCCAAACAGACAGACGTTTCCATTCACCTCTCTTAGAGAGAATTGTAAATGATATCTGAGGCATGAAAAGTTTACTTTAATCTGGAACATTAATTCTGATGCACCGATAATTGGATGCAGTTTGTTTTTCTGTTATAACCCCCAGAGCTACTTCAATGCACAATTAGGAGGAACAGGACCTCAGCACAATAGCTGCGCCACAGATAGCACAACAAGAAAAATGCAAATGTGTAGACACTTCTTATGTTGTCCATTTTAACCAATAAATGAGTATAACAACATGTAGAACAGGAACAATGAACTGATTAATTTTAAGTGAATGTATAGTGTGCTTTTTTGCATCTGTATGTTAGATATTAGTTGAATGAAAGAAAACAAAGAAAACTATATAAATTACTCTCTTAACTTTGATTCTCATCATGTATGCACAGGTTAGGTGACTAGTTTGTTTGCACACCTGTGTTGACGCTCATAATTTAACTCAAAAATACAGAAGTACTTGCAAATGAAATTGGTTAAATCAATGACTCAACACAGAGGTTTGCTGTTTCTTTGTTCATTTTCCAGCTAGTAGTACCTAAAACTGCCCTGATACTCTTGGTGGGGGTGTAAATTTTCATCTCTCATTTCAAGATAAGTGTGTGTGAGAGCACTGCAGGCAAGAAGATTGGCAGAGTTTATCCCTCTGGGTTTTGTAAGAAACCCCCTTCACATGTTTCTCTGGAGAGGGGGAGGCAGAGAGATTCCACCATTCAAGATGTAAAAGAAATGGGGTTGTTCCTGTCCATAGTGGAAAAGACGCATTCCTCTTTTTAATGATTCTACTGAGGTACCTTACAACCTGTTCTGCTTTTATTTATTCAGCATGCTTAGACCAGTTGTCAGATAAGTTCTAAATTCCTAAGAATTTTCCAGGTAAAAAAGACTAGGATTACTGAATCTGGGGTTTGCTTCCACTTCTTTCCCCATTGCTTGTCATATAGAATACTGCCAGTAGCACAGCTCTAATAGGGCACATTCCATTGCAAAAGTCCAAGGTTTGGTAGGCTTCTTTGTGAACTGATGCAACTTTCGAGGTCTGGGGGTAGGGTTGAAATATTCCACATATTCCCTGCAAGTACCTTGGGTATTTTTTGCTGTCTGCTGGAGTTGAGTGGCTTGTCAGCCACTAACCGTGCTAAAGGTCACTGACAAGCTAGTGGCCTAGCACAGTTATCTGCAATTTTGGGGTCTAAACTTGGTGTCTCTGGTAGCACCTTCAGTCATACGTGCCAGAGCACAGATACAGAGCACGGGAATTGTAAACGTGGGAATGGTAAACATGGGCTCCCACCACAGGCAAAGGCATGGGCTGAAGTGGAGCAGCGCTGTGGGTGCTCAGGCCATCAGTTTCTCATCACTGAAACAAAGCATTTTGCATCTAATGGTCTGGACAAGGATGGTCTGTTGGCTGTGCTGGGGCCAGGATGTCTGGGATGTATCCTGCCAGGCCTCACTGCCAGCGACAATGTCTGGAGCATCCACTAACCTCCATTTCCCTTTCTCCTTCCATGTGGAAAAAAAATATTTGAATTTAGCCCCTAAAAGAGTCAGTTAAAGAGAAATTATTTGACATTTTAAAAAACTTTTGTTTTATTGTAGACAATTTGTAGTGGAAATTTTTTTCAACCCTGTGCTAATAAACTCACAAAAATTTGAAGCCAGACAAATACGTATGTGTCTAGACTTCTAATGCATTTTCTCCTTTATACTCACTTCATTTCCAGGCAGATGCTGCTCAAACAGGGTATGCATGTGCATGAACCTATAGTGCTGTGTCACAATGCTATTTCCAGTGTAGTCAGTGGCCAGTGTCTAAGTTCTGACCCTAAGTCCCTTCATCTGTGCTCAGAGCAGAGCATGCAGTCCTGCAACCTCAGTGGGTTTTGTCTGGACTGGGGAGGAAAAAGCCAAAGCATTCTGTCTGTTGGGAATGGCAGGCAGAGAGCAGGGCAATGGATGGGCCAGCTGGCCAATAGGTTTTTAGATAAATCAAATTTCTGCTCTGTGCTTAGGAACAGTTATTAATCCTTTGTCTGGGACTTGAATTTGCTGCCTTTTGACAGAACTGGGAAAAGAATTACTCCTGTCATCAGACCAGAGTATGTTTCAGATTTGTCATAATATGTTATTTAATTGCTCTCCCAAACAGATTGAGGGCCCTAAAGAAAGCAGGTATGTAGACTAGGAGAGTTACAGAATTCTATTCAAGCAGCCATTATTTATCTCATGCCAGGTATCTCTTTCTGGGCTGTCTCTGCGGTGAACAGAGGATGGTGAAGGCATTCCTTTGAAAGGGTGGACAATGGGAGTGGACAACTTGATCTCTCTTTACCAGAGAAAGTGATGGGTCATATTTAGCATGAATAGCCTCTGAAAACTGCTGCAGACAAGTCTACAGAGTAAAAAAAAAAAGGCTATTATTTAGTACATATTTATGTACTAAATCTTTTGTCTCTACATCAGACCAGACAGAGAAAATGAAAATTGGCTTCCTAGCATTTTTATGCCCTGATAATTCTAAGATTTTGACCACTGGAAAATCTAAAATAGTTTACCTGCTTTCTCTTGTTCTGTGGAGTCCCTTTTATTTACTTGAATAATCTGCTCCACTGAAATTTGGAATGGCCAACCTCAAGGGGTGGTGGCTCAGGCCAACCCTAGCAGATGTGGCCCTAAACCACTAGTGTGAAGGACTGAGGTCAATGCTCAGAGTGTGGCTCAGTTCCACACTGTGTTTTTAGGCTATGGTGCCTCTGGTTTTGCTACGTGATGTGTTTTCTTTTTATTGTTATTTCTACAATGAGGGGCAGAGTTGGGTGTATGGGCTAGCTTGGTGTTTCACCTTGCTGCAGGGGTTTGATCAGAGAACCCCACAAACCTTTTATTAATCTGTCAGTACCTGACTAGTTTTGTTAACCTTTTTAACACTATTCGTGACTAATTGTTTATGTCCTAATTGGTAATTTTGAATAAACTAGTGAGTGAAAATATGTCCTATGCCTTTTACTTTAATGATCTTTCCTCATCACCTTCCTTATCTTCAATTCTGATGAATTAATTTAATTTTGCCAGCCAAATCATCCCATTTATTTAAGCTGGTCTTTTAGAATGTATGAAATTTCTTAAAATAGGTTTTTTATACGATAATTTGAATTTTTTTACTTGATGGGTTTGCCTAAATACTAAATGCCTTAAAGCAAGAACAGGTACAGGGATGTCCCCCAGAGAGTGCAGCCATGTAAAGAACATGTTCCCCTCTTGGTTCCATCCAGCACAGCACTCCCCTCCTGTCCAGCTGCAGGTTTCCAGTTGTGCCCAACTGAAAGGAGAGACACACTGTACAAGAATGAGCTGAATGATACAAACCTCCTCAAGTAAGAAAATTTAAGAACATTATTTATATTACCAATGTACCTGAACTCAGCTCTCTACTTCGAACACCTGAAACTGAGAATTGGAGTCCATTTTGGGTTCAGATTTGAGTGTTTCATTGCTGGTGGTGAGATATGAACTTAACCCCTTCCTTTTGCCCGTGGCTTTTGTCCACATATGTCCCTGCAAGTCAGACCCATTGAAATGGAAGAGTTTCTGAAGATACTTCTGATCTATATGCTGTTATTCATCAGCTAAAAAAGGCTCCAGGATATCTCCTCTGAAACCTTTAAGGACTGGTTGCCACCCCGTTATGGATGATTCTCAGGATTAGAGCAAACAGGTATTTAGAAGTTCCTGGTATCTATGCATCTAGTTTTTCAATACTTAAAATAAGTATTTTCCAAGGAAGAAGGAATGTGAAGGTTGTCCCCTGGAATCTACAGAAAAGGATATGCAAAATAATGGGTTAGTTTCTCCCCACCATTGAATCAAAAGGTCTTTGTAGTCATCATTTTTAGTCAAAGGCAAAGACATGAATCTTCAGTTTCATCTTCAAAATTTGTAAAATCCAAATTATTTTCAATAACTACTCTCAGGTTTATTTTTGGCTACCCCTTCTGTTGTATCAACCTGCATCTCAGTCTCAGCAATATAAAATCAGGACTAAATATTATAAGAAGCTTATATCTCAGCATTTCCAATTAAAACAAAAGCCAAGCAATGAAAAATGTGGGACGGCTTTATTGTGCATTACTCCCTAAAGATAAATACTACTTAAATTCTTTGCCAAATTGTTTGACAAGTTATTCCAAACAATAATAAATGCATGCCAGTAGCTTTCTGCTTTATTTGTGTTGAATTTCCATTTATTAAATATTTTCCCAGCAGCCTCTTTCCAAGAATAGTTAAAATATCTTTAACTATATGGGACATAGTCAGCTGACATTAGGTTGACAGAATCTATTTCTCTGTGAGATATACAACTATACTATTTCCAAGAAATTTGACTCTTCAGTTAATTAAGTGACTTGCTGTGCTTTTGAAGGGCTCAGTTCATAGAGAAAAAAAGCATCTGAGTGTTAGTAAGTGCCACATAACAACACTCTGTCATACCTGGAACTCGTTAGAGGAGCAGGACGGAGCAGATCTAAAAAGGAGTTAATTCAAATTTTATATTCATTAGGAAATACTTACTTGTGGTGCTAAGAGCAGAGACACAGACCATTTCACTATGGTAACACTAAACCTGACAGTGAATACAAGATTATTTATAAAGACAAGTCAGTAAGGTAAAGGTACAGATGGAAAATGTAGGGGGTGAAAGCATATGCAGTGTGCGAATGAAAAAATGCAGAATGTTAATGAGGAGCATGTATTTGTAAGCTATAAAATAATGTGAAGATATATGTACATGTTTATGGTCTGGCATCTGACACGTGTTACATGGCTACCTTTGTTTTAAGGAACTCTACCGGACCTGTGTTGAAACAAGTCTCCCCCTATTAATAAGATCTGTAGCTCATAAAAAGTCATCTTACACGCTGCCAGTTCAAGTGCTCTGAGAAATGTCCTCCAAAATGTCAGCAGTTCAGACTGCTGCCCTTGTGCCAGTGCCACTCGCGCAGGGAAAGTCTTTCCCCATCTGTCTGGGCATGCCTGTGGCATGTTGTCAATTGCCAGCATCACAGTCAAGTCATCAGGGACCTCATCCCAGAACCTGGACCCTCACCTGCCTGATGGGAATTTTCTCTTGAATTTTTATGTAAATGTCAGAACAAGCATTAAGGGCAACGTTAATTCTAACTTGAGGATTTGTCTCAGCTGTAAATATAAACTGTGCTGCATGATTCAATCTGGTTTAAATACTCCTGCACCACAACTGATATTCTCCCCCTCCACTCCTTTCCCACCAAGCTCCTTTTATGAACTCAGAATAAAACCATGAGGTTGTAAGAGGATTTATTCTTTCTTTGCACTTCATTACTGGTACTAACTTGCAACTCCAACTCATGGGTCAACATCCAAATTAAAAATTAAGTCATCTCTCCTACCTCTGAGTGCAATCATCTATTATAAGGATTGCCTTCCATACTAATGAATATATTCCCCTAAGGTCTGATCTCAGAGTGGTGTATACTTTCTTTCATGCACGAAGAGCAAGTTCTGTAATGGGATTTCAAGCAGCAAATTAATCTCTAAGGGGAGTGACTAATATTTATAATAGTTCATGTTTTCTTGAGAACTTTAGCTCTTTGGGGAAGGAAGGGTCAAAAGGTTACATTTTTCTGCATTTCTCCCTCTTTAACTACTAGATAGAGTATGTAATTTATGATTCATCTAAAAATGGACCTAGACCTTTCCTACAATCATTCACTCCTGGGGGAGGTTTGGGACAGCCCAAAAAGTTATTTTTATCAACTCCTCCACTCTTTAAGATTTTATTTTAAAAGGGCTGGACCTAAAATCTTTCAGCATCAAAATTCCAAAACTGAAATTGTAAGCAGTGCACCTTCCAAGCTTGATATAAATATGACATACCAAGAGTGAAGAGGAGCACCCAGGGAAATGAAATCTTGACATTTCTGGTCGCCCCTTAAATATCTTAATTAAAATAAAGCATCTGCAATAAGATTCAGTGTTCTGTAATAGATTTTAGCCACTCATAGGAGTATTTCTCCTGAGTTTAGTACAATTCACAAGGCAAAATTACTATGCGTGATCTGAATAATAATCTTTGGCACAATAATGTATGTTCCTCCACTACACTCCCTAGTGCTGACCTGAGGATTTCTTCTAAGCATTTGGATAAAGATGGGAATTGTAGAGATCATTTTCTTGGGATCTGGATTAAGTCTGTAATCTTTTGACTGGTTTATAAAAGATTACTGAAATAAGATGCAGTCACATCTTACCTTATTTCCTGAAATTGAGTGATAGCACTTCTTGAAATGTTATCCAAAATAAACTTTTCTTTTCCTTTAATCCATCAAAACAACATGGTCCTTCATGCTCTGTTCTGTCAGTCATTTGTATACCAGTTCTCATGTTCTGTTTTACCAAACAATTTATATAATTAAGCTAAAGAATACCTTCAGGCTTGAGTACACAGTGTGGGAGCAGGTCTGAACTAGAAATTTTGTTCCAGTACCTTTTCCAAAAGCAGTAATTGTAGTGTCCTCATATGCCACCAAAGAAGCTGCTTGCTCTGTTGGCATGCCTGTCACAGAGTTGAGGGTACTGAAGGTTTTGCTGCTTTTTCCCTTGTCCTGAGGGGGTCCTCAAATCCTCTCATTTTTGCCCATTCCTGCTTACTCACCAGGACAGTGTTTCCAGTCTCCTGTAAGTCCTTCTTTGTTTTCCCATGACCAGCAACTGCTTGAAAGAACTGTACAACTTCATTAAACACAATTTCCTTTTTCCTCCTGATGATTCCCATCCAGCAGCACAAATGCACAAAACAGTACAAGGTGAATATCTCTCTCTTAGCTAAACACTATGATTTGCTTGCAAGTTTGGGAAAAATCCCCCTTCTCTTGAACTGCTATCTCTGATATAGAGATGAGCAACTCACACCCAGCTCTTTACAGTCCCTCTCTGTCAGATATGCATTAGCTTCAGCTTGTCCATTTTCCTCACATAAATACTTCTAATTGCACGGCACACCCTTCAACCATGGCTTTGGCCTTGAAAGAAATAAAAGTTTTCCATGCTCTGACACCCAAGAGAGGGGATGATCCTGGTAACAGGACAGCCTTGCACACATGTGTCCAATAAAGACAATGCATAAAATACAACATAATTCCTTTTTCATACTTGCCCCTTACACTATTACCCCTTTTCAGCTTCAGGGTAGTTCACACATCTTTCATGGCCATACTTAAGGTACTTTCATAATCTAGGTGTGAAATCAACCTCTCTGCTGGTGTTAGTTCATATTATGCTACTGACTTCTGTGATCTCTTCCAAGTAACACCTCTGAAGATCTGAACCGAACTTCTCTTAGGTCAGAGGTTATCATCAGTCATTTAGGTCCTGTATTTCTCTTCCACCCAGCCTATCCCCCTGCACCAGTTTTTTCCTTGGTTACATAATTGTTGTCCTTCTTTGGGGAAGTTTTGTGTGCATTCTGCATACCCATCTTGTCTCTCTCCTCACTGGGGCTGTGTTACCTCCTTGCCTTGCCTTGTAGGATTCAAGGCAGTCCAGGATTTCTGTGGTGTTGTGTGGAACCGTCCTGCCTCTGTCACGCCCTGCCCCAGGATTCACTGAACACACCCTCTGCCTGGATTGATCTCTGCTGGCAGGGTGGATCATGGCAGCATTCCATATGGCTTGCAGTAACCTATCCCAGTAAGAGATGGGATTTAGGGCTCCTTCTATTGTTTTCATTCTTCCACCTTGTGTGAGGAGGCCAAGGTGGTGAAAGGATTCATTCTCTGTGCTGCATTACTGAAGCTGGCAGTAAAGGCAATGCTTAGCTAGTGTCATCAGAGTTGTGTGAGGGTGCTGCAAGTGCTCTGCATCACCTGCTAATGCCACCCAAAACTCAGAGTTTAGAGTTCAAAAGGAACAAAACCAGCCATAGAGGACTTCCGGGTGATGTAGCATATGGGATTGTTTAGTGTGTTAGGACAGCAGTGGATATTGAAGCATGAAATGGCTGCCAAAGGCTTCCAGAAAGGACAGTTCTCTTCACCAGGATCACAAATTGCACTACCACTGTACAAAAGCTAAAGAGACAATTCAAAAATATTGTGCACTTAATCAATACTAATGGCATTCTCCTTAATCTAGTTACAACTGTCTGTCTCTGTGCTTCCAGGCATAAAAATTTTCTCCTGAAGTTTAATGACTGAACAAAACAGCTTCTGGACCTTGCTAAACTCTTTTAAAAACTGATCTCTTTGTCTGCTGCCAAAGGCATGAGAGTGGGTGGAAATGGCCTTTGTCTGGTCCCAGTGGCTGGGACAAGATCACAAGGAAATTAGTTTTGAAAAAATCACTTTCCCTTAATACAAAACTTTCCAATTCAACTCATGGTGTTGCCTACTCATGAAGAATTTGGCAGAAGTGTACCAGTTCAATTCGTATTGTTTTATAAAGCCAAGCCAAACTAATGCATTTGATGGTAGAGTCTTTGGCTAACAAAAAGCTATGGAAAATGAGGGTTAAATCTTCCTTTTATTCTCCCTCCCTGCCACTCCCAGAAAGCTTTATGGCTCTAAAATGGATTTTCAGCAAAATTTAAGTTCCATAGCTCTAACCTGTGATTTTAAGAGCCAACCCACTCAGCATTTGTAGTGCCTCTGAGCATGTCCAGAACTGCCTTGCGTCTTGACAGGGCTGAGGTGGCTGGCACAGCCATCATACCTCATCCCAGCCACATCCCAAACTTGGCCTCCTTGCTGAGCTCCCCACAGGCCCAAACCCAGGCAGCTTTGCAATGTGGCACCACGGATGCACTGAGGCGATCAGGCTCTGCTACAAAATGTGTTGAAGGCAGTAATTTTCTTTCTTAATTTTTTCTTTCTTTTTCCTGTGGTACTTGCAAAGGAGAAGTACTCTTGTATCCCCCTCCCCTTTTTTCGTGGGTTTTTTTTTTTCTTTTTTTTCATTCCTCAGTAAGATAATAACATAAAAATTAAAGAATTCATATAAGAAGGAGTGGAGGGACATAGATTCAACTACTCAGGGTGAAAGTGCTAAATTCACATCTCCGAGTATGATAGGACAAATTGTTTGAGAAACTGTTTGTAGAAAGCAAATACAAGAACCAGCATTTGCAATTGTATCAGGGTATCAGCCACAGTTTCCAGAAAATATGAATCAAAAAAAATTTTTGTAATAAGCACTCATTTGCAGGAATAACTTCATGTCTTAAGAAGCCAGATAAAGTGCTCAAAAATAAATCCTTTTCTTTGCTAATTGCTGTCATTTGTCATAGAATGAAACCAAAAGAAAATCACCAAAGAAAAATCATATTAAAGTGTGTAGGAGCTGATATCTCTAAAAGTATTAGTCTTCCTCTGCTTTTTCTAAATTCTCATATTGTTTGTCTTAGTGAGGGAGTTGTAGTTGTATGGGAAAAGGCTTCATCAGTGCTTTGTTATTTTGGAAACTGAAAACTTTGAGGCAAAAATATTTCCACTGAAAACCAAGAATTTCTGTTTGGGAAGGCTGCCCAGTCGCCTGTTGCTCAAGTAATCTGCTTGTCCCATGCTCCAGGACTAATGCCTCTCTTGGGAGGGGAGGGGATAAGACTTACTAGTAAACAAAATAAAGCAACAAAACAGGTAATAAATGAATCTTCTTGCATCCTCTTCTGTTGTGTTTCCAAACTCTAGAGGTGGAGTGTTTCACCACAAAACTCTGGAAACAGACTGCACCAGCATACACACTCTCAACTCCAGCTTCTGCTGTGCAATGCTCGCTGCACAGCCCAGCAAAAATCACAGAGGGCTTGATAAAACACACGCATTTTTTCTATCTCCCATTTCAGGTCAGAGCTGATTCTCAACTTTTGAGTATGCCAGGGAAGGCAATGGAGACGTGGAAGACGACTGGTTTACAGTCAGAACATCAACGAGGTCAGAGTAAACGAATTTGTTCTTAGGCAGGAGGAAGGTTGAAAACAACCATGAAAAATGCCATAGTCACTTTAAGTAATTTTCATAATGTTGGGCACACCTTTGCAGTTTACAGAAGTTATTGCTTCTGCAGTATCAGCAAGTGAAGACGTAAAGAAAAGTCAGAGATTTTCTAGTATAACAGCACTGCTAAAATTTTAACCTAGATTTCCCCAGCAACTTGCCCCTTTTAATCCTGGAATAAAATTGAGGCTTTTTGATTTATTTTGACAGACCTAGAATCTGGCCTTCAGATATGCAGTACTTGTCTTACTTGTTCCAGAGAGACTGTATATCATTTCGATCAACACACAAAATCCCCTTCAGAGCCAAGAAAATGACATTTACTGAGTCACAGCCCATCAAATATTTATGAATTATATCACATTAAATAAAAATAGAAAAATAAAGAAAGTGTGAGAGCAAATAATATTTAGATTTATTTCCCTCTGTTCAAGTCCCATCTGATGTGAGTTCTTCTGAATATCTACTTAAATACAATCCATGACTTTTTCCATGCAAATCAAGCCCATTTCAAAACACTTGTAAGACTCTGCAGTGTGCAGCATATGGGGTGTTGAGACGTGCAAGGCAAAACTGATGACTAACACCCTAGGCATTATTTATTAACTTTAATTCATACTATCTCATATCCTCCTGTCAGCTCACTCCTCCTCCTCCTCCTTTATTATTACAGATGAATGAAAACTGATGCTTCTGCATTCCTTTTAAACCATTAAAATATGTTAATTATTTACGGTAAGGTATCAGGATGAATAACGAGACTCTGTCCCTGAAGTATTCAGCTTCCTGTTCCTTTGCTTGGCCATAGTTTAAAGCAAATAACATGAAATTATTTCAAAGTAGGAAACACCCCGCTTTTCTGCAGAATTTTACAAAGCAAATCAGAGGCCAGTCTTCTGAAACAATACTACACTTGTGTGTTCTAGGGTTAGGTGTCCAAATGTGTTTTCAAGAGCTGTTTTATCACAAGAAAAAAAAGTAGAGGAAATGGGAAAGGATGAGCTTATGCTGTCTAATGAGAGCACCTGCATGCCCCAGGCCAGGTCAGGGACTCTCATTACCTGGCCAATACTATTCCTCTAAAACTCAAAAAGGGCTAATTTAAAAAAAAAAAAAAGGAGGAAAAGAAAAAGCAGTCACAGTGCTTTAATATTTTTAAAAAGAACAAGGCATTACTGTCTTCATCTTGCAGTGGGGAAGATCCAGCTTCAACTTTGGTCTTGACCTATGGGAGTTTAAATCCACTGCCTGCATCTCTCCCAGGAGAGATGTTGGACTGTGGTCAAGGAGAAATATTCACTACCTCTAATTCCCCTTGAGAATGTGTCATAGTGAGCAAAGGGTGGTCCAAAGTGTCAGAGAAGGAAGAGTGTGAGGCTGGCAGTGACCCTGCAGCTCCCTTGGGGGGCCAGGATGAGCAGGTATGGGACTGCAGACTGCCTGGAAGGGCTGCCAGCAGTGCTTTAGCACTCCCACATGTGTCATCTATCCCTGCAGTAGCATGACAGCACAGTGAAGTGGCCATGGCTTCATCAACAAAGATCATCAGTACCTCTTGCAAGCTGAGATCTCTATGTAACCTGAATTAAGTGAAGCTTTCCAAGCCTCCTTGACCCCCCCAGGCCACATTCAAGTATTGCTGTGTAGATACAACCTCTGCACTCATTCCCCATAACAGAAGTATGTTATGTGTGTGAGAACCTCAAGACTAATGCTTTAAGGCTTAGACTTTTCATAGATCACAGCTATTAGTTATCAGTATTTCATTTCAGTGGTTCAATATATATCCTTTTATGAACAACAAAGCAGGGAAAACAACGTGTTCTTCTGTTGTTTCTAATACTTATTGTAATGCTAAAGGACTGCCTTTATCACTTTGGAGTGAATAAACTAGAGCAAAAGAAATTGAATTTTTTGGAATTGAAAGTGATGAATCAACTTTTTGATGCAGAATGGCTGCTGACGTGATTCTCTTTGCATGTGCACAGTACAAGTTATGTAAGCATCATGCAACAAAAATGGATGAGGATGTACTATATCTCCTTACAACCATATGGCAAGTGCTGAGGGATATGATTCATGTCTGTAAGTCACTAGATGAAACAAAGAAATTAAAAACAGACCTTCTGTATCTCTAACAGAGGAATGAAGAATTGTATCCTGTGCAGCTTCAAAAATATAATTCTGTGCAGATGCAACAAAACCAGTTTAAGAGTAATTTTTTTTAAATGTTATGGAAATTTCTGATTTGAAGGGATAGAAATTAAAGCTAGGAGTGGTTATTCTGCAGTAAAGCAATCTCATACTGTCTGTTGTAATCCCAGCAAAGAACTCCTTCCTCAACCACGTACTCCATGAGTATCTTCAAGTACGTCTCCAGCTGCAAAGCCAAGGACACAGCCATATGAATTAGAGTGACAGATCAATGAAACCAGGAGAACTGGGATCCTGATTTGGAAAGAAATGCCCTCACACTTCCAAGTCCATGAATTTCAGAAGAGGTTGTCTCTCCCAGTGCCCGGAGCAGTTCCCACACTGTGAAGCATTCCGACCTGAGGAGCAGACACATCCCAGTGCTGTGGGCCAGCCCATCCCACATCTGACACTGAGCAGGAGGCACCAGACATCCCCTGGCTTGAGCTACCTGTGGTCACTTGCAAAGGGACAAGGTAGAGCTTGGCTTTGGACAGCTTTCCAAAACTTCAGTCTTGTGTTTTACATGAGCCTGAACCAAATGAGAGTTTTGAGGAATGGAAGTATCAAGGGGAATAATTTCCAAAATGAGATAAAAGGAACTTTTCTATCCTACATTTTGTGTTTGCGAACTGGGCATAGATGTGGTTAAAAACTCTGAAGGAAGCTGCCGTGACAATATTTTCAGGCCAGTAAAATACAGGAAATATCAAATATATTTGGGGGACTCAGGGTAATGAGATTAGCACAACAGATTTATCTATTTGTAGAATTTGGAGGATTTGGGAAGGACTTTGTAGAGCTTATTGGGGAAAACCAAATCTCTAAACCTCAGGAAATCCCACTGTATGTTCTCATGAACTGAACCGCCAGGGCTGTCTTGCAGGAGAGAGTTATTATACATCTGGGAAGAGCATGTGATAGTTTCCAACTTCCTTCATAAAAACAAAAGAAAAATTCATTTTGCTACATGATTAGGAATCAAAACAACCATTAAATCCTTCCTTTTCATTGTTTTCTCATAGCAAATTTTGAGTAAATTTAACTACTGAAATTTTTGGGATGTAGTTTGGGGAAGTCATAAGTATTCATTGCATGATCCTTCCTTAAACAGGATGCCCTTGGGAAAATGTATTGTCCAGAAACTGGAGCAAATATGTATAGCACTATATTGCAAATTCAATGTTTAATGGAATAAAATCAGTTTTAAAACAATATGTATTTGTGAAAAATATTTTTATCAGAAGATACTGATATCGATGACTTAGGTTTTAACTTTTATATTTTTCAAATCCTCTACTGCTAGTGTAATTCTGAAGTTTCCTGTAGCTTGTTAAGTGCTGTTCTCTCATGCTAAGATAGACATAACAAAACCTCTCTAACTTGCTCTCCAAGGACACCCAGACCATCCTAGGCCCAAGAACTGTAAACCTTCATCTTGGGGAGAGGGGGGCAAGCTTGGAGAAATTCCATCCTTGGTTGGCTTCTGCTTGGGGAATTGATGCTGATATGAAAGTGTGAAGAACTCATGACCTGTTGTCCATTTTGGGATGCACTGAGGCAGGACCCTCTGGAGCCCAAAGTGTAAATCTGAAGCCTTTCAAATAAATACTTCCTTTATTCCTTTATTCCTGTCTAGTCTCTAGGTAGCCATTGAAGGTATCAATATACTTCAGATTTCTGTGAGTCTAACAGGTTAGTAGTCTGGTCAATCCATTTGTTTGTTTCCTTTTCTAGTTAGCTGGACAGTAGTTACCAGCTAACAGAGAATTGAGAAATGCCTCTTTGATGATTTCATTTGGTTTGGGGTTGGTTTTGACCAGGACAGCTTCCTCAAACTCTGTACCATAAATTCTGTACCAAAATGACTGAGTTCTTCTGGTCTTCTGGTCACTGCACATCGTAGGTTACATCATGTGACTACATGGATCAGAAGAAATAAGGGATGTTTTTCTGGGTTTTTTGATGAGCCTTGTCAGGACTATGGGTCAAAATATCAAAAGGTTTAAAAATGTATTCTACAGATTGCTTAGTGTCTCTCATCACATCAGTTATGTCAGGTGGCACTTTACCTATGAAGTCAGATATGGAGATATAGAGTCCAAATAGCCATCAAGTCCCTGTTCAGAAAATCATTTGGAAATAAGGTGAATATGAGCCAGCTGGCAAATGAAGTACACATGCACTCAGAGCAAAGAAACTCCGTGGTCACAAACATTTTTTAGCTCTGTTCATTTGCCTCTCCTGCTCCCTTTATTGTGTCAAGTTTCCTCATATCTGTGAGATCTTAGTGGTATTCTTTTTGTCAGTAAGAGTTCACTACAGCAGGGAAGTGTTGCAAAATCTGTTGTCCTCCTGGGGGAAAGTGGAGAGTGTTTGAGCCTGTGTGTTGGGAGCAAAGGGCAGGGAGGGGAAGGGAAATCACCACTTGCAAAATATCCAGAATTTAGGTTTCCTCTTTTGCAACTTCTCCCTTCCAGTTTATTATGTTATTCCATGTCTGCACAATTTTTTATTACTGTTGTTTTCATTGGACCTCTTTTACATGTAATTTTTTTCTTGAAAGTTATAAAGACCTTGTGCCAAATTTTGACTGAAGACAATTCAGTATGGAGCCACTGGATGCTTTACACTAGCTAAAGATCTCTGTCCCTTTTAGGTGTAGGTTTCCCTCACTATTCCACTAAAGCAAGTTTATTTCATTTGGTGGGATTCCCATGTTTCCAGCCAGGCTGTGCTAAAGCAGAACTTAGGGCCTGATGGGTAGAGGAGATTTTTCACAAGCATGGACACATTTGCACAAGCTACTCTCACTTTTTGTTCTGGCAGTGCTTTCAGGTAATGTCACCAGGCAGGCATTCCTCCCCAGAGAACTATCTTCAGGAATCGCTATCCTGAAGATTGTGCTGCCATGGTACAATTCAGATGCCATACCTCAAAGTTAACAGATTAGCTGCATGATTTGAGGAGGTTTAAAAATCTAATAGACTAGTTTGTTCGGTTCCCAAAGAGGAAATGGCTTAGTAACTTGGGGGTTAATAATGGGTTTGCCATTAGAAGAATTTATGAATTGATGTGGCAAAGCAAGACTGGCATAAGTTAGACCAAAGGAAGGGTATAAACAATACTGAAAGAGGGAACTTCCCCAAAAGACATACTAGGCTGATGACTACAAGGATTTCAGTTGTCTTTTCTAGAAAAGTTGGCATGAGCAACATCTTTCATGCAGGTTTCTCCACACTACTCCTTGGTCTTTGTGAATCTCTGCTCCTTCCAGAAGAGTTGTGTCAGCTGATGCTCTTCCTCTGGTGAACCTTCCCCACTTGTTCATGCATTGGCTTTCAAGAGTTGCTTTTTTGCAACTCTGTAACACTGAGGTAGAGTTGAGGATCCCTATGTTGTTTAAAAGCACTGTTTTTTGAATTAATATAATTTAAAAAAAACCACCCAAAACTGTATTCGATTTTCTTCCTCTATTACCACCATCATATTCAGCCTCTGGAAACCTATTACCCTGCATGCAGGATAATTTCCTTTTCTTCATCAGCACTTCTACAACATACTCACTTCTCACATCAGGAAAGTGGTGCTATGGGTCCATTTTAAACAAACAAAATATATTTACACTCTGAGCTACATCTGCATCCTTTCTGTGTATGTTGTGTTTGTGTACTCCTACATTTGCCTATTTCTCAGTTGCTTAAAGCTGATGTAAGAAACTAAGACTAGTAAATAAAAGGGGCAGATATTTGCTCTGTTTTCTATGTGTGAAGAAGGGTCAATTGCTTGGGTACAGTCCATGAAACAGGCTTATCTCCATAGTCCTGATTTCTCTCTTGGAATATCCACTTGTATTCCTCATATTTTCACAGTAAAAGTAGCTGAAGATGGTACTGAGGAATCCTGTACCTGGAAATTACTGTTTTGGGGGCGCTTTTTACTGCTCCACAGTGATTTCCAAAGAGCTGAATGTTATATCTTCTAAAATTGCATTTTTAAAATACATTTTTATTCATTTACCAAGTCGAATTCATATCTACAAGAATTGCTACAGTACAGTAGTTTGGGAAAATGACCACAACCATTCAAATAGAATCATTTTGTATTTGCTCACTTATTAAGTCACTAATAGTGCCTGGACTATTTTTAACTACCAAAATGTCAGAGAGACGTGGAGTTGAGTCTTCCGTTGTAATAATTTTAATGAAGAGAAGCTTCTTGAGAAAACTCAGGCCTAGTTTCTTCAGAGATCACTATTGTTTCAGCAGACATATTTTGAATTTTGAATTAACCTTAATATGAAAGGTTAAAGCCTCAAATAGAGCCCCTGATTTTAAAACTCAGATATGGCACAAAATTTTTTCATTTGATTTGATAACACAGAGTCAAGGGTCCTTGTTATAATCATCCTGATTTTAAATATTAGGCTGTAATCCTTTGCCAGGTTTGTGGGTTTCTGGTGCTGCCACTCTCAGCATTCGAGCATCCTCTGCTCTGGGAGATGCTCCCCAGCAGTCAGACACTCTTTGCTCCAGTGGTGGCTCTGGCAAACTATCCAAAATTTTCCTCAGAAGAAGTTCTGTTATATTAGCTCTTAGAAAGAATGTAACATTGTGAACTGAAACACTTCACTGCACATAGGATTACTTTACTAAATTCTTCTGAATCTTTGCTCTCACGAGACTCTTAAAAAGATTTTTTTACTTCCGGATGTTACAAGACAAAAAGTTGGCATCTCATCTTTAATTCATTGCAGATTTTGTACTTTAACTTTGTATTAATATCATGATACACTATATAATGGCTATACTTGTCCAATTTTCAATACTCTATTACAACTGGAAACATCTCTCTAATTTCTAATGTGCCTCTTTTTTAACAAAAATCCCTGAACCAAACAGCATGTTAAACAAACATGTCACAACCTTGGCCCTTCATAATATTATATCTCAACAGACTGAAAGGATCTTTACTACCTTCTTCACATTTGATCTCATCTCCCTTCTAAAAATCTCTGGACGATAAGTTGTAGTGGGTATTTTGTTCTGCTTTAGGCTCCAATCTTCATACTTCAGAACCAGTCTTACTCATTTCCTCAAGTTTTCCAGGGAAAAATAAAACAGTGGAACATTCAAAAGAACATTTTATTTATGAAAATGTGAAGTTTTGGGGTAGAGAAGAAATATTAGTGAAATTGCCTCAAAGTTGGCAACAGGCCAATAATAAAATGTTATTTCAATTTTGTTTTCACAAGCAGTTGTAAATGATTCCCCGTTGTCTCCAAGTGGACTCCAAAACAGTACACTAGGGTTTTGGGACCAGGAAAAGTCTGTGTTCTGGTTTGGATTTGGCCTCTACCTTTTATATTGATGTTAGCTCCGGAAGCCCAACCCATAAATTGAGATTGTAATGACTAATTTACACATAATTATTCAATTATTAGGGTTTCACACCACATAGACATATATACAAGATGTGCCTCCTATTGATGAAGTTCCTTATAATTTTTAATTCATGCTACAATTTACAATACATTGTTTATACCTAGATGTCTATGACAGCTAAACATTAGGTTTGCAGAGAAACACTGAGAAAAATGGAATGTGTGAATTAGCAGCTATGCATTGACTTCCTGATTAATTAAATCTTACCAATACATTTTTTCTGCAAATGATTCAAATCCCTTTTTGCCTACTGATTAGCTTTGACCTGACCCTTCCACAATAATAAATTCTTCATGCACTTTGACATTATTACTAAATATGTAGGATATTACCATCCTTCTGATTGTGTATACAATTTCTAGTAACAAAAGCAAACCTTAAATGGAAGAATAAAATATGATAAGTAGTATATTTTCCAACACCAATGTAATCTAGTGACATCATCCTCTATTTTGTCATACACCTTTTTAGAAGTTTTTTTAGGAACTGAAGCCAATAGCAAAACTGGAATAGATTCAGAGGTGTTACTGACTTTAGCAGAAATTTCAGCCCTTGATGAAACTGGATATTGCTTGATTTATTTGCATGCACAAGAAAAAAGAGAGTATTTGCTGAGTCATGTCACTCCAGAAATTCCAGTGAGGAACATCATGAACATAAGATCTAAACCAGCTGTTAGATAACCACACACAGAAACCTAAAGTCACCCTACCCTTCTCCAAGTACAGCCTTAGCATCCAAAGACAGAGATATCTGTGATAACTTTGCAAGTTTTAGTCCATCAAGCTTCCTGTGGGCATGCAAATTTTGAAATGAGAGAATGGTAGAAGTAGGATGTGTGCTCAAACAGCAAGACATTGTGAGAGCTGATTTCCCCCTAAGCCACATAGCAAATGTCTAGACAACACATCACAGGCAAGAGCTTTCTTTGGCCAAGGAATTAAAAAACTGTTTGGGTCCCATGTTCCCCTGCTTCAACAGTGTAACCTGTAGTCACCTCTTCACCTCCCTCGCCCTGGTTCCCTTTGTCCCTTCTATTTGTCCAGTATGGGCAGCACTGGCAGAAGCTGCAAACCTTATGGAACATGGGAGGAAGCTCAAGGGATGCTAGCAAATCTGGAAGGACAAAATGTGAGGACAGGACAGAGCAGAGACCAAGACAGCCACCCCCACATCTTTCAGGGTGCAGGGGTCTCTCTGGGTGTCAGGGAGGGATTTCCTCCTCTGATCTGCTATGTGCCCATCACTGCCCCTGAGGATTTGTTGCAGGTGTCACTGAGCTGTGACCCTCCCAAACACAAAGGCAGAATCACAGAATGACAGAATATCTTGAGCTGGAAGAGAGCCATTAGGGTCATCGAGTCCAACTCCCTGCTTCTCACAGGACTAGATGGAACTAGGAGTTTCACAGAAAGCACTGTCTGGATGCTCCTTGAATTCTGACAGGCTTGATATAATGACCACATCCCTGGGGAGGCTGTTCCAGGGGCTAACCCTCCAAGTGAAGAATCTCTTCCTAATTCTGAATCTGAACTTTCCAGTGCATCTTTGCATCTTCATTTCACTTGGTTGTGCCCTGCCACTGGTCACCAGGGACAGGAGATCAACACCTCCCCTGCTCCCTGTAAGGAAGGTGTGCCCTGCTGTGAGGTCCCCCTTCAGCCTTCTCCAAGATGAGCAAGCCAACTGACCTCAACCTCTCCTCATTAGGCTTGCCCTTGAGACCTTTCTCTTTCTGGGTGACCCTCCTCTGGATATACTCCAGTATTTTAATGTCTGTCCTCTAATGCTGTGCCCAAAACTGCACTTGCTCATTTTGAAATTGATATGGTTGGGAATTCCCCAGGTCCATAGACCATATAGATCTCTCTATAAGGCCTCTTTATCCTTAAGGGAGTCCACAGCTTCTCCTCATTTTATATCATCAGCAAAGTTACTTAATGTACATTTGACTTCTGTGTCCAGATCTTTTGCAAAAAGATTAGAGCACCAGCATCAGCACTGAACCCTGGGGCACCCACAGGTAGCTGTCCACCAGCCTCACATAATTCCATTTACTTTCAACACTTTCAGCCAGACCCATCACCCTGCTGTTCTCCCAAGCTATTATTGACATGTCTAGCCATATGCAGGACAGTCTGTCCAGAAGGCTACAGCGAGAGATAGGACAGAAAGTTTTGCCAACTCCTCAAACCTCACAACTACAGGTTTGACCGGGTCAACTAAATGGCTGACCCTTGACATAAAAGAAAATTAAATTGGATAAGCAGGACTTCCTGCTCGTGAACCTGTGCTGGCTATGACCAAAGATTGTCTTGTCTCTCAAGTGTTTTTCAGTAACTCCCAGAATAACATTCTTCATAGTTTCACCAGGCACTGAAGTGAGACTGACAGGGTTGTTATTACCAGGATCTTCCCTCTTAACCTTCTTGAAAATAGGGACAACATTTGACAGTTTTCAGTCAACTGTGTGCTATCTAGATTTTTAAGGCCATTGTAAAATAATGGAGGGAGATCCCATATTGAAGTCGTACAAACCATGGCCCCTGGGGTGAACACCAGAGCCCATAGACCAATGTGCTACAGCTGGAGCAGTTGATGGTATCTGTTTTGCACAGCAGCAATGATAAATTTTTTGAAGATACTGAAAATCCTACTCATAGGATTGCAGTTGTTCACACAGGTTGTGTCATTGTTTGACAGAGATGGGAACATCAGGTGTTTCTCTTCAACATTGCTCTAAAAAGAATTTCTGACTAACAGCTGTGGCCGTTCTGCTTGTGTCACTACCGTAGACTTGGGGCAATTCATGTCACAGGAGCAGCTGAAGACCTCACACAAGCAATTATTGAGACTGCAGATGAGAACAGAAGAGTCCAGGGTGAGTAGGATGTGTCTCTGCTGGCTCTCCATCACCTCTGAAGGAGATCACAGATTGTGCACAGGGTGGGTCTCTAAATGTGCAAGCAATAAATTAAAAAGTAAATCTTAACTAAACTTCTTTAACAACCAATGAAGGGAGCTGCTGTTCCTTTATTTCCAGTTCTGGCAATTTAACAAAAACTTGAAAGCCTCTGTTTTCATTCGGGAGGGAGTAGGGAGAGGCAGAATTTGTTCATTCTTAGCTCTCTTAAGTTTTTGGGATAACACAGTTTTCTTGCATTTATAATTGACACATATCAAGCTAAGAATGTGTCTTTATATCTCCTCTAAACAGTTTCTTCCTGAATGATGGAAAAGGTTGCTAATAATACCTTGAATGTTTATGAACAAAAATTATAAGGGCCATACTGCTAACTGGAAATATATATGTAACTGTAGCTTCAGGACATATTCTGTTTTGCTACACTTGTCTTTCTGTGTATATTACTTTTACTGGATGTGTAAAATAAAAAGTGCCCTTATGGCATGTTTTTCACTTGACTTACACAGAATAGGTTTTTCTCTGTTATTGGGACATCTAGGGTAAATAGATCATTCTTTTTTCCTTCATATACAATAGTCATTCTCAATACAGTGCCATCCTTTATAGTCTGTGTGCCAAAAACATGCGAATTTTATGATTTTTTTCTTCAAAGGTAAGTTTTCTGGAAATCAAAACATAGTGTGAACCCTTCCTCACAGACATCTGAGCAGCTAGTCCTTTTCTGTTAGCCTGTTTTGATTATGAGACCAATTTAAAGTGCATTATTTGGATTGCTTTTGTGCTATTGATACCAAGTCAGACGCACAGGGATCCAAAATAGTAGTCATATAACTCTGAAAATATTCACTATTATTTTTGCATCATCAGAGCCAAGAACAGACCCTACCTCACTTAAGCTGATTCCTGTTAATTTTTTTTTTCTGAAAGTATATCTACAGGAGGAAAACCTATAATGAACAAACAGCCTTCAAGCACAGAAAAGATTAAGCAAATAACTGGGTTTATCAAAAGGCAGAGACAATCACAATGTTTTGTTTCATTCTCATATTGATTTTTTTTCCACTTGAATTAACATATTTGATATTGTCTCATAATCCATAATATGGTTTATTTAATGCAAGTGCTCTCTAAGAGATGGAGTGTCAGGAAGAGACTGCAAATGTAATCTCATAGATTGGGGCTAAGAATGATCTTAATCTAATTGGGTCCTAAGTCTCTTCTCATGTAGCTAAAGAAAAGGCACCATAATATTGCTTTATTTGATTGCAGGGTCTTTGGAATCTTCCTCTATGTTTGTACGCTGTCTAGTGCCATGGAGACTTGTCCTCAGTTAAGGCCTGTGGGTGCTGTTGCAATATAAATAAATGAGAAGAATGAGAGTGAAACAACAAAAGAAGTATCTATAGACATTCTGTATGCAAAGACGATGTTCTCTGCTTCTAGAAGAAAAATAATCCAGGTGGAAATTTAGACATTTCCTCAGAAAATTTTAGCAAAGATAAGTAATCACCTTTATGGCTGATTGTGCTTTAGGAGGGAACTAAAACAGAATTAGGCTGAGAAACTTGCTTTTAGCTGACGAGACTCCAGGAACATATTTATGGTGTGAGCTTGCCCTTTAGTCTAAAAAGCAATAAACAACCATCATGAGAAACGACAGAGCCAAGAAGGGTTTAAAGGCTGGAATTTATTAGAACAATGTTTCCTCATACCTAGAACTAAATTTTTCTCCTCTGAATGTTAATTTAATTTCCTTGTTGGACAAAATGAGAATTGCTCTCAAAAAACCCACCTCTCTCACCCTCGTGTCCTGTTTGGCAGTCTCCTGAAAATCCAAACCTAGTATCCTTTGTCTGAAGTAGTAGACAGAGGGAAACATTCATCTGCAAGGGACAAAGAAAACAGGACCACAGTGCACTTGTTCGGTTACTTTGAAAAACTAAGTGGTTGAACCAGAGTTGTGTGAAGAAAGTTCCAGGTCTCAAAATAGAAAACTTGGAAATACAATTGTCAGCAACATACTCTTGCCCTGGGTTTCCTGTGTAGCTCTGGCCTGTGCCCAGCCTTAGGAGCTCTGTGGGCCAGAGACCTGAGCCGAGCACAGTGAGACAGTACAGCCAAGCAGCATGGCTTTGACTTCCAAGGTCCCCTTGAGTCCACCCAGGGCACCTCTCCGAATAGACATCCCATGGTAAAAGAAATATTTGATTTCTCTTTGCTCTAAGCAGTCTAAAATAATCCTTGCAGGCATATCACACCACCAACTTTATTGAAACATCCCTTACATTTCAGAGTCTGCTGCCTCCAGGAGGCCTGAAAGAGCTCTCCAAAATACACAGTGGGCGTGTGGCAGACTTTGCTTTAAAATTGGATTTGTTTTCACCCACACACTTCCACTTCAGTCCACACAGTAGGATTCTCTCCACTTTATTTCTTGTCATCTTTGGGTTGGGCTTAGGACAGCTGGAAAGAAGTGCTGAAGGAACTTCTCAGGTTGTAAATCACCTTTCACCCAAACAAATAAACAGTTCAGTCATATTTTTCACAGGGCCTTGTACAGAGCAAGAAAGGGGCGAATTATTTTCCTCACACAGAGGGCCTCCAAATGCAAAGGCAAAGTCACAGCATAGTCCTGTGACACTTAGTTTACATTTTCATACCACTGTGTAAATATTCTCCCCCTCCCCATGCTCCTTTTGGGTTGGGAGTCGATGTTTGGCTTCCTCTTCACAGCCAGGAAAGCTGGCACAGCCAGTGTGAGAAGTGAGGCACAGCTCTCAGTGGTTTTGGGAGAGAAAAAATTGCAGTTGTGGAAATGTTTCTTGGCAGGGAGCTCTGCAGAATAGTGTAACCTACTGCTCCAACTAGGACTCTTTCCAGCCCAGGATCAGCTCACTCATGGCTCTGTAAAGAGTAAGGAACAACTGAGATTAGGATAAATTCTTCAAAATGCTCTAAGACATCAACAATCTATCATTTTGGACAGCTGGGGATTTTTTCCCCAAAGCACTGTTTTAAAAATGCAGTGGAAACAATCAATCTTTATTTTGCTACCACGCGTCAGATAATTTATCAAATGTTATTATACGGTAGGTTAAATCCTATTTATTTTCTAGATGAACAAACATAGAAACATGTAGAAACACCTTTAGCAACCACCTATGACCTGAACACATAATTTCTTCTTACCCCAAAATTCACGCCAGGTTTAGAGATGTGAATAGTGAGAATTACTCTAAACACTAGTCATCTCAGCCTAATGGAATATGACAGCTAATAATTTTCACTATTCACTTTTTCTTCCAATACCACTTTGGTCAGTTATAAGCAATGTGTGTACTTTCTGACCAAAAGACTCACAGAAGATTCCACACGGACTGTGAAATGTTTATTTTCTTGAGGAATTCCCTGAGCTTTTCATGAAAACACATCAATGAACATGGAGTTACTGTAAAGCAATCATGCTCTAGACCTGAAGTGAGCAGTGTTGGGCATGGTTATCAGGAAAAGGGTAATACATTATCTAAGACACAGAATTACTGTCCATAAATATATTTTGTTCTGCCAGTGAGATATCTGAATTGTTTGTCAGTCCCCTGCAGACCTGCTGAACACACCCCTTCTCCCTTTCCCATCCCAAGAAGCTTGAAGCCAACAGTCTGTTTTACAAGTTGCCTATTTGAGAAGTTGCTCCTTTGAGAAATCAGGAATAATGACAGCAGAAGAGCAGCAGCCAGGGTTATATCAGAGGTGGTAAGGTCAAGAAGACTGCTGCCTCTCACAGACAGCTGATCTTCTGAAACCCTAACAGAGAAGGCATTGCCATCAATGATGAGGAAGATGAAGTAGATTTGACTTTTTGGCAGCTGTGACCACAGGAGCGAAGGAGGCCAGGAAGCTGCCTGGATGAATGGATGCAGCACAGACACATGAGTCTTCTGATATATAAAATGTGTCAAGAGGATTTTTACTGTTCTAGATGTTAATTTGCAGTGGAGAGTGCACATTGCCTCAGTTGGTGCTGTCTGGCTGTGTCTAACTACCTCACACTTCCTCTCCTACACAGACTTTATTATCACCTGTGAGACAAAATCTCTCCATTCACCTGAGAGGCTTTTATCTCTCTGTTATCCCAGGTACCTTTGCAAAGCCAAACTTATACAACAACATAGGCAGATATACCTCCATTTGGCATTCAAGGCATTCTTCGTAATTGCTATTTTTCTGATAGACAACTTGTTGCTCCACATGGGGCAGCACCTTTATTTGTTGACAAATCCTTATACAAACCTGTTTTACACAGATTTACACTGTTTACATTATGCAAGGCAATGAAGGTTCCTGTGCCTCCATTTGGGTTTAATTCCACTGTCACTGAATTCAATATAGGAGGTCCTGCTTCATACTGCAATTATATGTCTCAATCATGATTGTAAAATAATACCTTTTTGCTTGCTTGGCTAATTTACCTATGATCATTTTCAACTTCTAGAAAACAAAAGACATAAAACAAAATAATTTATGGAAGTATATAAAGATGAAAACCGCAAGGAATTATGATTTCTGGGTCTGCAGTGTGCCTACCTGCAGATCTCTGTACAGTTGACCTGATCAAGGGATGGTTCTGCACTTAGAGAGAAGTGGAACTCCCTTTCATAACCAGGCATGAGAAAGTGTACAGGAAATAGCACCCAATTAAACTTTATGGTACTTACATAATGCTGAAGCCTACAGTAAGCTGACTAATAAATTACCAAGCCAAATAATACAAAGCACCATACAAATAAATGACGTCTCCTGCTGGATTCAGAAATGGTAGAATATTAACCATCCTTATCCCCAGTATAAAGCTGATCCAAAAAAACCCCTCAAGTATCAAGAATGGGAATAAGGAAGTTCACAGTTTGCTGTCTGGCATGACGTAGCCCAGTTTTTGAGAGATGCTACGAAACAAAAGGTTGCATGAGTTTAACTACTCTCTGCTCTTTTGAAAATTGAAAATTTTCCCACAGAAAACCGAGTTTTAAAATAGAGCTTACATTATAAAAAGAGGAACGGACATTGCAAGGGGAAAGCTCTGTCATACTACAAATTTTCCAAAGCTGAAGGCACAAGGATGGCACATCTTATGGGGAGCAAAATGCAGGACTTTTACAAAGCTGAAGTTTTCACTAAGTAATTAACCATAACTGCAATAATCCATGAAAATATTCTTTCAAGAGGTCCAGTTTCTTCCATGTAGATATCTTTCATCTTTCTGCCAATTCTTATTGGCCTCCTTTCTCCAACCCTTCTACTTTTTCATGACATGAGAGGAGGGAGGAAAAGGGAAGGGAAAGAAGAGATACAGCAAATGAGAAGGAAGGAAAAGTTCAAAACTGAATACCAAAACAAAATATGGCATTTTCATTAAAATTTTCCTGAAAAAAGTGAAACTCTGTCTTTCTACCCTACTTCCAAAATTAATTTCCTTTCAAAACCTTTAGAAAGTATTTTGACACATTCATTGTAGCTTTTTGCGCATGTATTTGGAACAACTTAACTTCCATCTCTACCCACACTGAAGAGTGGAATAAAAAAAAAAATTAAAAAAAAAATCCTATAGGTATGAACCATGAAATATCCTGACCACAGAAGATGATGGACCTCTGTCACTTAAATGTTGGATTGAATTATAGTGCATCTTCAGTAGGAAAAATGGAAGAAGAAGAAGATGAGAACAGACTTTCAGCATTTATACACTGTCGAAATTTAGTTCTCACTTTGTTCTTTTTCCAGACAAGAAGAAAATCAAAGCACACAGCTGCTATAACCTGCAGTTTACACAGAGTTTATGACAGGGATCTTTACATTTTTCTCCTCTCAGCCATTTCTACAGCAATATTCTACAGAGGAGAAGTTCTTATCATGCTGAGGGAGAAGTGCTTAAGGTAACATGAACAAGTAAATTATTTTAAAAGCACATTTCACTGTCACTGAAAATAAGGCACTGCATATCCCTGGAATTCATGGAATGCAAATTTATTGTTGGAGTTTGGACTTCCTTAAAAAGTTGAGTAAGATCCAAATCAATTTTCAGTCTCAGGGATTTTTCCTTGAAATTTTTGATTCACTAATTACTGATTTTGCCTCTAACTTCAATAATGTTTCAACTTAGAAATCATAAAAACTGTTGTGTGTTTACCTTTCACTATTGTGAAACATTCTGACGTGGCTCCATATCATCTAAAGTATATATTAAGATATTTATAATAATAATTTAAAGAGGTCCAGAAAGTGACCTGAACACTGACCTATGTTCTTGTGCTATTTAATCACTTTCAGGACTTCTGAGGTGGCCTTGTCCCAGGCCACTCTGTCTCCAAGAAGATCCCAAGTAAAATCCAAGGAGGTAGACAAGATGGACACCACTACAGGAATGCGCTTTGGACATGGTGCCATCATACAGAGAGTAAAGGCCAGAAAATTATTCTTGGTAGTGGCTTCAGTGGATGAGAAGGGGACTTGAGAGGAGAAAGAGTAAGGTAAGACCTGCTGCAGACCTTTCTGCAGTTTGCTCTATGATCACCCTTCTCTTCTTTCAGGGCTGTGTAATTTCATTCATTCCTAAAACAAGTGCCACTCCTTCTGTTCTCTTCTTAGTCAGCCTCAGATTTTGAAAGGCTGGCTCTGCTCTGTGATGATGAGTGCTGTGACAGGTCAGATTCAAGGTACAGCCCTGGCCATGAGTGCATATGTCACTCTTTTAATGCTCAAAGTTCTTCCTAATTAAACACTCTGGAAAAGGCATATAGACTGTTTTAGACAAATGCATCCCATTCAAGAACTTCATTACCAGAGTTGCCTTTGAACAGTAGTATGCAAATGGCTTCCCAAAACTACCCCAAATCCTTCTTACATTAAATGAGCTCTAGAGTTTTAATTTGGTTGGTTGATTTGTTGTTCTTCTTGGTTTTTTCCAATTTACACCTTAGGCACTAAGGTAATTATCTGGAGAGCAGAAAGACTTGTAAAAGACACTGCTCTCAGGGCATCTGGAGATGTGAAGCACTGTCTCGAATCACTGATTACCAGCAAAAAAACCCCAAAATCATGGAGTATGTCCTGATAGAGAAAAACAGCTTTCAAGTCAATTTTAGTGGATAATGTTACAAGGTAAATAAAACAAATCATTTTCCTGTGGGACAGCAGAATTTTTACTCTTAAAATATCTGCACAAATAAATATGTAATGTTCTGGTGATCTCTTCACTCTTTCCACCAATACAAATGATGCTGTCTGTGTGTCAGAACCACAAAAGTGCTGGGTGGAATTTTTAGCATTCAGCATTGGCTCCTGTCTTTGTCCCTGGGTGTCAAGGTGTATGTTAGGGCTTTTGCTGACTGCAGTGGAACAGCTAGGGCAGAACTTTCTGTACTTTAGAAAATTTCACCTGTTTCCCTCTCAGTATCTCTGAGGGATTGACAAGTTTTGGTATGCAAGTCAAAAATATGTTTTCTGAACAGGAAAGCAAGAGATAGATGTAACCTGAAAATGTTTACATACAATCTGAGGAAAAAATTTGACCTCTTTACTTGTGGTTTTAGGAGAAAAAAGTATTAAATTCTCATTGTCATTTCATGCAGCACTACATTATCCACTAGTACACATAGTGCTTTTCCAGAGTAGTCCAGCTGTTTTTCTGATTGATGCGAATGTGAAACTGACTGGAAAAACTCCAAGTTTCAGTTAAAATGTCAGACAAAATTCCAAGACTTTCTTGGTTTCAGATTAACCTGTGTAAAACCAGTAAGTTTCATGTGCTGATTGCCAAAATGCTATGAATTAGTTTACGAATCTTAAAAACACTGTTCTCTTTAAAGCTTTCCAAAAAATGCTTATTCATTGTAAATCTGAGAAAGTCTCAAATGAATTTCAATTTTTTATCGAGAAGGCAAGACCCGTTTTTATCATGAATGATATGAAAACATAATGATTTATTTTATTGTGTGATACCTTGAATTCTTTGAAAGCACAGCATTTCAGTTCATATTCACTGCATGTGCCAGTGTCCATGTAAATTGGGAAGTTTATTGAATAAGGAAATTTTCACAAATATAAAACATTTGGTTTACTAATCTTTACTGTCTTTACGATTCAGTACTTGAAGTTTATACAGTGCCAATGGGAGGCGGCAGACAATGAAAATTAGAAAATCTTAATATTAAAAAAAAAGAGGGAGAGACACTAACAGTCTTGGATCCCCACCTAAGCCAACCATCTACATATGCAGAGTGAGTCACCAGAGCTGTCCAGACTCCTGATAGTCTCTTGGGCATGGTAGTCAGCTGTGTTCGGTATTTCATTGACTCAAACACATCAGTTCACTGCTTTACATGCTTTCCTATTTTGTCAAGTTTCTCTTTTCCAATATCCTTTTTTTCTCCAATGGTCAGTTTGGGAATTACTATTGTGTGGTGTTCACACACTGAGATAACACTTAGTCATCTCTGTGGTGGCATTCTTATAACTAGTTTCTGGGAATATAGTAATCTTGCTCAGCTGTTCAGATAATGTGAAAAGCACACTAGCTTCTTAAAGTTGGAGTTTATTTGATTTTTTTTCAGTTTTGTTTTTTTTTTTTACTTAATCTCTATGTTTGCAAGGTAATATGTTTGTTCCTACTAGTGCAACACAGACAAGTTCACATGTCAGTGAAATTGTGCTCTGAATTGGGAAGTATTTTATGTAGATCAGTTAAGTGTGAAAAACTAGGAATTTACTTATTTCTATTATATAGGATGCAATATGCACTTAAAAAACCCAACAACAATAAAACCCACTAATTTGAGCTAATCACATATCTAAGGATGGAGGACTGGAGGATACCTGGTTATCTCCACAGCTACCTGAACAGTCACACACCAGACAGAGCCACATGCTAGGAACCATGTCCACCACTGCTAATGACATTTAAGACCTAAAAGCTGTAAGATATAGATAAAGAGTTGGAGAGATTGAGAATTTTGTTTCTGTCTTAAGTTCCAGTTAGAGAAAGGAATTCATTACATTAAAATTCTCTGGCTGGCACAAGCAAATAAATGTTGGCTTTGAAGAATGAGATAGCAACACATCACTATCCCAGCAACTCAGTGAATAGTCCTACTGGTGAGCTCTGCATACATATATTCAGGCATCTGCTGGGATCAGTGCTGTCTTGGACATCCAGACAGATTCAGAGGCCCAAGGGCAATATGTTTAAGAATAATCCTCATAAGGGAAATAGTTATTTGGAAGCAGAAAAATAAAATTGTGGTTTATCATCAGAATGTAGAAAAGTCAGCCAAAAAATAAACTGAAAGAAAATTGTTTTCTGTGTTCAAGGGAACTAACTAATTAAAGCAGAACAGCTGGCTGATCTGAGACTACGCAGAGTGGAGTTTAACAACCTCTTAACATCCCAGAAGGAGAGTGTGTGGTGGGATTTACCGAGATGTTGAAGGTACTTCAGAGTAGTAAAGTGATATTCAGTATATTTGAAAGCAGGATCAGTGATATTAACCAAGAGTCTTGTAGCTTGTTCTAATAGTGACATTTATTTGCATGATTCCCTCTTACTCCCTTCTGGACTTGGCATTTCCAGCTTAAAATTCATAATAGAAGTAGATATTTTGGCATCTCTTCAAAAAAACCAGACAGTTACAGATGTGCGTGAAGTGTTTTGTGGCATATGAAGCCAACATCTGTAAACATAACTGCATTGAGCATGGTGGGAATTCAATCTGCTTACTCAGAGGTCGGACATGACCCAGAGAAAAGCTGGGACTCGCCCAGAATCGTGGTGAAAAATCAGTGTCAGTATTCCCAGCACCTGAGTCATGTACTTAGCTGAGTCATCCACACCTCTGTCAGTGCATGGCCTCATCCACAACGCATCATGCCCTCTTCCTTTCACTCACCCTTGGTTTGCTTCTAATTTAAACTTAGTGATTCTAACATTTATCCTGGTCTGAGATTTATGGGTGCACACCTCTCAGCCAAGATGGCAGTCTCCCTCTTTCTTCTGCTTTCCCAACATGCTGTCCTATCCAAGGTTTGTATTAGTGACTCAGTTTTTTCCCAGTTTCTACAAGAAGCACAGGCTTGGAGCACATCTCCTTTATTACCTGTTACCAACCCTTGGCTCACTCTGCCTAGGAGGCTGAGTTACCTGAGGGCAACGCTAGGCCCCTGTCCATAGAGGAAGGCTACCATGCTTTTCAGTGATAAAAACAAATGAAAACTTCCCTGAATCATAAGCATTACATTGTTTTGTGTGGTCAGGACAATAATCACTGTGTTTTCAGACAGTGGTTGTCTTCATTAGTAAATTTACACAAGGTACAGGTAGCTTGATCGTTGTTGTTTCACCTGGTCCCTGCCCCTACGCAAAATCCTCTTACTGTCAACTTTCAAATTTACCTGTAAATAGAAACATGTAGCTGGAATCAGTCTTGTGATGCCACAGGTGAGAAAGAAAAGAGTAATGGTACAAAAATTCTATGCTTCAAAAATAATCTTGTGATCCATAAGTCATCTCATGACTTGGGAGATGTATCCCCATTGCTGTGCTGTGGTTGACAGAATATCAATGCCACCTCAGCTGCCTTAGTTAGGGACCAGATCACATTCAATGCTCCATAGACAGCCATGTACTCTGTATTTTAGCATCCAATACAGCAAGGAGGGTAACAGTGATACCAAGGAGATCATTGACACCTGACATCCTATCTTTTTTTTTTTTTCTTTTTTACATTATTTTAAACTTTTTGAGTGTCATAGCTCTGTTTTGGTGCAGCATCTCTTCAAATGACTAACTCATTTTTTTTGTAACACACCACCATTGCCCTTTTGGAAAAATTATAATAAGCATGTTTCAAAAACAGTCTTCTGCTTTGTTTGTTCCAAATAATTACAAAGGATAATTTAGCAGAGGCCTAAAGTACTTAATACTCTCAGATTTAAAATTTATGCAACAAGAACTGCATTCATCTGCAGTAATTGTTATTCATTGCTTATACCCATGGTCACAATATTAAAAAACTTGTCATACTGTAATGTAACTACAATTCCTGGTCTTCATGAGAAAAAATCTCAAGTTTTTACCTGTTTTTACTGACTAACACTTAAATAAGGGATGTTTGTATCTCTGTGTGGACATGCCCTAAACAAATGGTACATGCCTTTTAATGGGCAAAAAGCAAACACAGCTTTACAGAAGGAGAAAGAAAAACAAGCAACCTCTCAAGTTGCTCAGATAATCTTTGGGAAAATTACAAGAAAGGATATTTAATATATTGAAGTTCATGCAAATTAGTCTTTGACACCACTACCTGCTGAATCAGGATTAAGCACAAGAATCATCAAAGCTTCATCATCTCTGTGGTACCATTAACCTGTGGCAATTTTGATTTATAATTAAAAGTCCTAATGTTCTCACATGAACAGTAATTTACTGGATGGAGCAATTTAGATTCTTGGAGGTCATAAAAGCTTTGTCCAGTTAAGCAAAAGAAATAAATAGGTGGGGTAACTTTTAAGTACCCTGACCAGCAGGTCTGTGAAGTGCCCAGCTGCTGGAGGGCACAGGCAAAGCTGGAGGACCTGGAAACATGATCCCTGCAGGACTGGCACCAGGAACCACTGAGCACAGGGTTCCATTCAGTGCAACCCCTGCTCTCAGTCTGAGACATTTGGCACAGGCTGCACATTCAGTCACTCAGGGGCTGTGGTCCCAAACACTCATGTGAAGGCTTATACTGTTATTTTTCTTTCAAATGACTTCATGGGATGTGTTATTATGTTGGTGCAGTGTCAGAAATAGCCTCTGCTTCATATACGACTCTGCAGGGTCCTCACAGCTCCTGGGGAATTGGGAAGCATGATCCAATTGCCTTCCCAGCCTGGGGAGATTTAAGACCTTCTCTCTCACCTCTACCCGATCAGGGCAGCCACTCCCATCATCTCTGCTGAATTCAGCAGCCATGGGATGTTACAGAACATGGGAGGCACCAAAACTCATTTTCTCACCTCCTGCTGCATGAATTACCAGCCTAAAGCTCATGGATTTTGCCCCTCGCTCTTCACAAGGGCACAGGTTGGACAGCTGCCTTCACACTGTTTTTTGAATCCCTCTTAGGCTTAGGCACCTGCCTGTCCAGTAGGGGAGCCAGTAGGGGAGAGCCACACAGAGGCTCAAGAACAGCACTGGAGACACTTTGGGAAAGGCCAGGTTGTAAAAGGAAGCACTGTGTGAACCTGGGTCTGTTGGGTGGTGCTGTTGGTGTCCACTGAACAGAGGGGGACTGGGTGGTGTTTCATGAGACAATTCAGGTCCACTAAAGCCCTGTCTTGGATTTGTAAATACTTAATTTGATGCAGTACTGAATTCTCTGTTTTTCTGGCAATAAAACACTTTGGTTAAACCATAGCTTCATTCCCATCTAAAGATAACATATATGCACAAATGGTTTAGAAGTATAAATATCTTTGATAAATTCAGGCCCTCCGAAACTGACCTTGTTATCTTACACCATCAAATAGTTTCATAAAGATATGTAAAGGCAATCTGATTGAATTAAAACATCCCATTCGTCTATAACACAGAACTTTCACTTCTCCTATCACATTGAACACTTCTCTAATATTACAAAACAATAAAAGGAATTGCATTTAAACCTTCCTCAGCAGTAAAGTAACAGTATGTTCCAGCTCTGTGAGCAGCTTTTGTCAGACTGCAGCTTTTTTTATCCAACAAGCCTAGTGCTCTCTCTTCTACCTGCCAAGGGGCAAAATACAATCACATAGCAAAGTGGTAAAACATTTTCTAACTCTTTTCATCTTCAGAAGGAACATCAAATTAGAGGAAGGATGAAAGATCTGAAACGGTTAGATCTTTTTGATTTCATTCAGTTGTTAACTTGAGCATACCTTGTAACCTTCACACTTGTAATGCATTTATATTTTACCATGAATTTCACTGTAGAGTATGGCATATTACAGATGAGTGGCTCAGATAGATTGAGACTGTGAAAATATATAAAATAAAGAATGTACAACTCCTAATGTGAGGCTTAATTTGTAAGGGAGAGGACAAAATTATCAATGACTACCTGCATGAAGAAATAAAACTCATTAGAAAAATCTGTTTTCTTTGTGACAAAAGACAAGAAGGATGCCTAAAGGTGTGTGTCAAACAGGTCTCGGCATGGTTTCAGTGCTGATTAGGGAAAGACTTGCACAGCTTCTCCTCCACTTTGCGATGACAGATCATACTGTGCAGTTGTACTAAGAGGGATTTAGTCCTATTAGCCTTCTTCCCTCTACCTCATAAATAATTTACTGCTAGCAACAGATTTACTTTGCACATATCTCAGTGATTTAGTAAAGGTAATGAGCGATGAAATGGTTTGATTTGCAGCCAATCTACACTACTGATATCTTTAAAGTGTTTCCAGCCTGGCCACTCCTGGAAGAGCACTTTGTACAGCAGTTATCAGAACAAAGCTGAACTTCCTCAGCCTGCTCAGGTCCTATTGCTCATGAGTTTCCTTCAGAAAAGTCTTTGCTTTGTCGTCTTTGCTTTGAAGCTTGCAAATCTACATATAAGTGGATTTGAATAAGTTTTTATATTGCCCCTGGCAAGCTTCTTCACCCATTTTTTGTTTTATGAACCTTAAATCAAGTGCCACTTAGCTTTGTGGTTCATATTTTCAAGATGTCACCCATTTATTTACATCATAAGAAAAATACATCCATTCTGGTCAGATTATACCTAGTAGTCTTATGAACCTCATACTTTCCTCTGTAAAAGCAGTCCATGCAGTTGTGTCCTGTGACTTTCCTCACACAGAAGTCCTGGTTCCCACCTGAGACAGAGAAATTAGCTAATTAGAGGGAAGTCTTTACCTGAAGTCTTTAAGGGACAAATCAAACTCTAGACAATAAGTTAATATAAAGTTAGTCCTCACTGAGAGCAAGAGGAAGAGGGTGGTGAAAAAGAGCAACTAGCATGACCTTACCAAGGACAGGTAATGCCTGGCTAACTTGATAACTTCACGCAGGAGACTCTGTGAGCAAGGGGAGAGCAGCAGGCACCACTTAGGTGATGTTTTTCAGTAATATCCTTACAGCCATAAAGGCAATATGTGAACCAGATGAGGTGACTACCCCAGTGGGTAGAAAATTATCTGAACAGTGAGGCTCAAAGTGTAGTGATCAGCAATTTGATGTCCAAGTGGTGACTCACCACTTGTGACTGGTGTTGCTTAGGGCTAAGAGGAGCACAATATTTCTGAGATTTTAAGAACCACTTGGGCCTAAGGACAAAACACAACCAAGGAAGGGGTGGAGAGGACACCAAAAACCACATCATGGTCAACACAAGGAGGGCAGGACTGCCTTTCAGAGGGGTCTTGACAGGCTGGAAGAATGAACAAACCAAGAGATCATGATGCTTATCACAAACCATTGCCAAGTCCTATCCTTGGCACAGACCAGCCCCATGCAGCTGTGCACTCTGGAGGTTACCTGGCTGGAAAGGAGCTTTGAAGAAAAGAATCTGGGCAACCCTGATGGACAACAGGATAAGGATGGGACAGCAATGTGCCACTGGAAGATGGAAGAGCTGCACACAGAGTTGTGAGAAAAAGGACCAGCAGGCAGATCAAGGGAAGTAATTTTTTGCCTTCCAGTAACACTCTTCAGGCCACAGCTGGAGTACTTTGTCCAGCTTTGATTTTCCCGGTAGATACTGATAAATCAGGACAAAAGAGAGAAAGTTCAGCAAAGGGCTACTAAGATGTTCAGAGGCTGAAACATTTTGAGGGACAGGAGGTGGGATAGTCTGATCTAACTTCGAGGAATTTGGAAAGGATATTTCACCAGACAACCTCCAGAGGTCCCTTCCAACGTAAATTATTTTATGACTCTGAGACTGCAAGTGAAAAGGATCTCAGGGTTTTTTCTCACTACAAGTGATGTAAAAATGAAAGGCAGCAAAAAAAACCCAAAAGCACCAACCAAAAAAACCCACACCAACAAACAAACCAAAAAAACTACCAGGTTTTCTAAAGAGAAATGCTTCGTGAAACACAGAACCATTTACATTCTTGTATGACATCTGAGGAAAACTGATGCCTAACACTTTCATTCAGAACAAAGTACTGACTTTTATTCTCAGAGAGCAGTCACCCTGATTGAGCATGTGGTGACAACTGCTGCAATGAAAGATGCTCCTCAGCAGATTTTCTGGAGAGTGTCCCAATCCATGCACATTGACAGTGCAGATGCCCTCCCATTTTGTGACACCATTAGTATTTTTTTCCAAAAGTCAGTCAGTATTTATAGACTGTTCTGCTGTTTTCCAGTGCAACATTCAGAAAAATTCTTATATGCCTTCATTCACAATGCAATAAATTGTCCATATTATCTCATGAGGTATACAAGTGGTAGCATAAATAAAGCAGAGAGTGAAACCAGCCACACTGAATATTATTGACCAATCAGTCTTATTGTAACAGCATTGCAACTGCTATAAGTTTTGTTCATTTTTTCTCCTATCTCACCACTTTTACTGAGCATTCTAGTAATAGATAAAACATAGATCTGAAATGTCATGGGATTATCTGGGGCTCTTCAGCTCTATACATCCATCTGCCTGGGAAATGTCCTAACCAAAGGCTATCAATGTCTTCTGGCACACAAGGGAAGGACAGTTTATGACAGTTTGTGACGTGGTACAAACCTGAAAAAAA
>VZTN01034778.1:39053-63434 GCA_013400515.1 Erpornis zantholeuca
AAAAAAAAAAAAAAAAAGGAGTGTGTGTGAGAGCAAGAGAGACTGTCTTTCTAAATAGAAGGTTAACTTTCTATTAAGCTTAGTTAACTGACAGCTCTTAAGCTCTCAGTTAACTAAGAGCAGAAATTCTGAATTTGAGATACAGTGACATCTTAGAACGACAATCTCAGAAATCCTTGTCAGATGCCTAGTTCTGCTGCTGGCCCAACACCTCCTGGATAAATCCATTCAAGGCCTCAAAGAGGAGAAACATTTCACTTTGGGATGCCTATTAAGCTTTAACATTAAGTTCCAAGTACTTAGTGCTGTGGACACGACTGCAGTGTTAGAAATTAACAGAACTGCAATTCAAAGCAACTAAAAAATATTAAGGTCAAAACTAATGTAATTGCAGAGTTTAAAAAAAAATCATTTAGATGACAATTAAATATAGAATTTCCAGACCATGATACCATAAGTTGGCGTGCAATTCAGTTTTAGTCCTACTTCGGGAATTTATGTCTTTTTTGGCATTGTATAATTTCATGTCCAAGTTAATTTTGTTATGGAAAGTGAATGGAAAAAGTGCTTTAAAACTGCCATTTAAGTTTCTTGGAAAAAGGATTTAACATTCAGATAGGACATACTTAAATAATTTCTTTGGGGATTTAAAGAAGGATATACATACAGAGGGTCAGGGGGGAAGCTTAGCAGCATGCATAGGCAGAAAACCAGGAGCGTTGCTCAATCAAATGCCTTCAAGAGAGAAACATGTTGGCTTTGCTTCCAGATGTGAAGCTGAATCCATAACCTTATTAGGACCTAACCACATTTCAAGTTCCATTTGCAATGATCATGGATTATGCTAATTATCTAAAAGATTGCAGCAACTATGGGCGTAAATAGACATTTATATGTCTATTAACATCATTATAATTAGCTCTTTGTTCACAGATTAGAAAATAATTCTAAACTAAGATATGAAAATCATTTACATAGCTACTATGCTTGCCTAGTGCTGTGTGACATTCCTGAACTGTGAGTGGGTGTAAGAAAGAGCTTATATAATTTATTTTTTCATTCTTTTGGTAGATACACATTTCCTATATGGTTTATACTCAGTATAGAAACATAGGTGTGATTTCTATATCCTAGATATTGTAATGTTGATAATGCGGTACCTCTTTTGCAATTTATGTAGATCATAGCCTACAACATCACATAGCCATGTACTGCAATAAGAAAGGCTTAAACCACCACAAATTTTGAATGGATACTTGCAAAAAATAACAGTCTTGATTTTAAAAGTCTGCATAATATTTAGGCAGCTCCTGACCACAATTATCTCCCTTGTTCTGACATATGTTTAAGTATCCCATATACCCAAAAGGAATTTATGACTCTACTAAACCATGCCTTAATGGCCACAAACCCATGACAAATTTTGCCCTCCATGTATGCAGGCAGAAGGTTGCTGTTTGTGTTGCTGACAACAGCTCTCAGCAAGCCCCGCACTCTCGAGGGGAGATGTTGTGGGGACCACAAGACAGCTCATACCAAGAGGAACCCAGCCATGTTTGTCTCAGCAGATCTGGTGGGATCATCTTCTGTCACTCTCAAGAGTTCTGACTCCTCAGCAGCTTCCATGCCAGACCTGCCATGTGTCTTGTGATGTAACCCTGGCTTGAACAGAACAGCCAAACTGCACACCAGCTCCTCCTGACTCAGACACCACGACCCCTCTGAGCCAGGGGGCATGACAGGCACGGCAGCACAGACACCACCCAGAGAGCTGCTGACCTGTGCCACCTCCTGCCTCCAAGCTGCGTCATCCTCAACAACCAGTAGTCCTTCAGAACCGTCTTCCCTCACCAAAAGTGTTGAGCAGTTATAAGAAAAAAGAACAAGGGAATGATTTTCATTATACAGTCACACCTTTGATTTAAAACTGAGCCACCAGAAGTGAAGTCAAACCTATTATCACCTGTAAAAGAAGGACAAACTGAACTCCTACTGAGCTGATACTACTGCATGGGTTGGGGCTTTTATACATAGATTAAAATTTCTGAGTGTATTAACAATGATGTTTGGAAAATAAAATTATTTAAAGACCAGAGTAGAAGCTGAAATGGCATGTTTAAATACAGAATGTTTAATTTTAATCCAAGCACTCTATATATTCATATTACATTCTTTGTATTCCTAAGGATTCTTTCCCTCCTTTTCCTGGAAAGCCCACCGATCCTCTTTTTTATATGCTTGAGCGTGAGGCAGTGAGAGGAACAACTGCATCTCTTTCCATGATAAACCACAGTCTTTCTGATACTCACCTAGCTTTTCTTCAGGACTGGGGAGACTTCTCTGCTTCACAGATATTTTTCAAGGAGCATCTTGGCACTATCCTGCTTTGAAGCCTGGCCTGGGTTAGGACACCCATTATACTCCTAATTTATTTGCATTTATGACAGAGTTCATATTGCTTCTCTGCAACAGCTGTAAACAAGAAGAGAGCCTCTTCAGATCTGAGGTTCTGGGTTCCATGGTAGTATCCTAAATCTCTTACCTGGGCCTTAGCATTTGTTGTACGGGAGCTGGTTCTTGGCAGCATGTAATCCTCCAGGGTGGGGTACATGCTTTTTTTGAAATGCACTATAGAATACCAGTGAGAACTGTCTTATCATATTTTTATGAATACAAATATTCAAAATGTCATACAACACTGTCAGCAATGGCAGTGGCTGACAAAAATGGCTGTTGTGACAGTGTCAGTCACAACTAAAAGCAGTCTAAATCCAGACTAGTGATTGAATTCCCTATAGCCTGACTTTCACTAGATACCACCAGCATCTTTCCAAACACATAACTTAGTCAGATAACAGTATATTATCTTTCATACAGTCCTGCTTAGTGGCTTAGTCACTTAGAAAGTGACTTGCAACTCACATGGGCAGCAGCAGTTCCTGAATATATTTCCACTGGCCAGATGCCACCCAGACACATTTCTTTGTCTTGCACCAGTTAGCTCACAATGGCCAGTGGTTCATCTCAGCTCTTCAGAGACTGAAATGGTATCTTCTTGCTCCTTTGGATGGACAAAATCTAATACTTCTACAAAATATGTATTGAAATAAAACTGCTGAGTACCTACCTTGCACTTCCCTGGCTGAGCCCTGGGAAGGACTGTGGTATTCACTAAATGTATTAAAATATGTTGCATATGCAATGCAAATCCATTTCAAAGTAACATTGAATTTAAAAAAAAAAGTGTAGTCTAATCATTGCTACTAATTGCATAACTGCACATAGAGAAGGCTACAAATTACAGAGGGAAACCTTAATGCTCAAAGTAGCCCGCAAGAGTGTGTGGTTAGAAAGAACCTCTGAGGTTTGATTCCCTTAATGTCTTTGAACTAGAGTATAAAAAGGAAATTATTCTGAAGTTCTCCTTCTTGCAAAATGCTCTGTGGAGCAGCTGATGAGGCTACAAGCTGTAGCTGTGATCACACTGAATCATATATTCCTTTTCACATATCTTTCCTTGGTGTAGTGATTAAGGCCAGCAGATTCAATGGGATTCAAAGACCAATGATTTGTACCCAAGATCTGAACATCATCAACATCAGTTGAAGAGATTAATTAAAGAAAAAATAGTTTCAAAAGCCGTTACCCACCACATCTGACAGTGTGAGGCCATTTTCATTAGAAAGGAAAGGAAGATAATTTTGCCGTGTCAGGGAGCCTTGCAGTTCTGAAACCTTTGCTAATTTATGCAGGCAAAGACAATAAATTACTCAGATCTCTGTGCAGGTTGAATATTGGTACCCTTGTCCATGATTTGAAGACAGATATGTCCATTAGCAAAGAGCCTGAAGATGGAGTTGCATGGGGTCTGCCAAGGTCTTATTTATCCTTCTGCTGTTTCAGTCAGGGGCCAGCAACTGTTACCAGTGGAAGAGAACAGGAAAGGAAGTATGCAGTCATTCTGTGGTGAGGTTTGGGGTTTTTCTGAGGGGAGTGAGGGGACTTAAGTCCTAGGATTTACAGAAATGTGGTATCTGACTAGGTTTAGGCTCCTAATTTAGACTCCCAGGCTAGGAGGAAGTCACACCAGTTTCCTGGATCCCCTATTGAATCAGGTCTCCTCTTCTGATGGAATACCTCGGTGTACCTGAGGATGGCAACATCCCCACTATGAGATGTTCAGCTGGAGCTTCACTACAATGCCATGGAACCTCCTGTTTACATCATGACACCTGGACCCTGGCCTCTGGCATGAGACACCTGAGAGCCCTCATGCACATCTAACACTATGGGTCTGCACCAGATCTTGGCTCTTATAGCTGAATCCACCTGAGACAGCATGCTTCTCCAGTTATTGATCAAAAAATTTAAAAAACAAAAAAAAAAAAAATTACATATGCTGCCTGACTAAAACTGCATGACTCCATGAAGAGTGTTCAAATTGTTGGAACTTATTAGCATAGAAAGCTTTCTTCTTTACAGGAGTTTGCTGAGCAGATGTAGCTAATGGTGAGCAGGTTTAAGTGACCAACTTCCTGTGGTTAACAGCTTCTGGTCTATTAAAAAGAACAGCAGGGCTAAAAAAAGTTGTAAAGCAAACATCCTCTCATCACACTGTCATTATATTTGAGTAGTATCATCCCCACGTGGAAAAAGTTGATGAAAAAGCATTCATATTTTGGTGAAATAGCGGAGTGGAAATTATGGACTGTGTTTGTGCTACCTGGGTGGTGTCCACCCTTTCCTTAAAGTACAAAAGGATTCAAAGTTTACAATTTTTAGTGATAATTTTTAGGTTAAAATCCTAAGACAAAATGCTATAATACTTCATGATTGCTATGATAAGAGTAATCACTCAGCTTCTGCTGTTATTTTGTCTTAGAAATCACTAGAAAACTTGGTGACATATGCTTTTACATTTTATTTTCTTTTTGCTGAATTTTAATATTTTGCCAAAGCTCACATTTTGCAGAGGTGTCAGCAGATCACTACAATTTTCAATGAAAAACTTATTTTCATTGAAAAAGAAATTAAGAAAACAGTCCTTTTCAATTCAAAAAGGAGTGTTTCAACAGAATTCCTTTCCAAAATTCTTGCATGGTTTCGTTTCTATTCTAAACCAGAATAAAAACAAATTTTGAAACGTCAACGTTTTATGCACTGGAAGTGCTACCCACTGGCCAACTCCACTTTTTTATTGAATCCTTGTGTTCCACGTAATGAGAAAGCAATTCGTACTGTTTGTTCCCGAGTCAGACATGACAGAAAATCTGACTACTCTTTCAATTATGTATATTTCTTTGTAAGCATTTTCTCTGGAGTTCAGAGGTGGGATAAATTCTTCTCTGGGTTGGATAACTGAAGTACAGCTTGGGAATTTTCAAAAAAATCCAACAATTACAAAAAAAACCCAACCCAACCCTCCCCCCACAAAAAAACAAAAATCAAAAAACAAATAGAATTGAAAAATAAAATAGTTCAGCAAAGATAGTGTTAATTGCAATTTGCCTCATTTACTACTCTATTTGTGCATAAAGGTTTTAGCATGATGAAAATATGGTTATAAAATCCACTTATAAAATTTGTATAGGTGATACAATTAGAAATTTGTAATGTGTGGGGTTTTAAAAATGTTTTAGTTCTTCTAGGGTGTCTAAAAAGTCCCACTTAAAATCAAAATTTGAACATAAATTTTTATAGTATGTGCATAAAACAGCATATACCTATTACCAAACTGCATCTTACCACTTGGGGTTTTGGTTTACAGATCTCTGGTTTGGGGACAGTTTAATAAACAAGGATTGGGAAATCCTAATTACGTCTGTATGCCATTTATGAAGTCAGTAGATCTACTTGTATAATGTTCGGCCTAATCATGTGAATTTCATTCTGCCCAAAGTATTGTGCTCATTTATATAACCATCCCATTCATTTCCTGTTTCTGTATTCAGTGTAGAAATAATGAAGCTCTTGAGACTGCTCAGCTGCGACTCTTTCTTGTGATTGCCAGTGAATGGATTCGGTTATGCAGATTTTTCTCATGCATATTTGCAGACAATTATAGTTCAGTGCGATACTCTTATATTTATGGAGATAATTTCTTGTAGATAAGTGACACATTTAGTTATCGGTAACATCATTTTTATCACCCTGTTTGAGTAAGAACAATAGCAGCAAGAATATTTTAAATTCCTTTTGTTTTTAACTTTATTTAGAATTATAACAACTGTGGCTTTTGTAGAATCAAGGATTATAAACAATAGGGACTTTAGACCAACAGGAATGAAACAGAAATAAAATGCATCTTGTGAGCATTAGGTACTAGGATCAGATTAAAAAATAGTTGCAGTAGTGTAATTAATAACAGTGTCATAAAGTAAAACAATGCAAGTGACATTTAACTTAAAAGACCTGGTTTAAGAAAGTATTTAAAATTCAATAGCATATATTAAGTGTATATTAGTATTTAAGGTATTAGCTGTAAGCTTTGAAGTGAAATTTTGGTATTCTAAAGCATTTTTTAGTTTATGAGAAAATATATAGCTTTAGCTAACTGTTCAAAAAATTTAATTCAATGAGATTTCATTTTATATTCCATTTGTTTCATTGTCTGTATGTTGTTTAATATGTTTACAGGTAAAAAAGAAAGAGTGTATTCTAGTGAATCATGGTCAGAATTGAAATTGCAGGTGTTTTTACAGGATGCAGAATTTCTGTAAACAGAATAATGTAGCTCCACTGAAAGGCCTTTTTTTGTTTTTTCATGTTTGGTTGGACAATTCTTCCCCACATTTCCAAAATAAATTAGCATGCCTCTTCCCCACATTTCCAAAATAAATTAGCATGCCTTATGGAATCATATTTCCATAACATTTTGTCATACAGGAAAAAGAAGGGCTGGGCTTATTTGAATAAATACAGGTTTCTCATTTCCCTAATTACTAATTAATGTTGTCCTCCCTCCATCATTAAAAATTCATTTCTGAAATCATAATTAAATGACTAACAAATGCAATGTTTTATACTTAGTAAAGGAAATAACTAGATGATTTCCTACATTTTATGCCATTGTGCTCTATAAACATCATATGATCTCATGCGTCCCCATGCTGCAATCAAAGCCTTCTTCACAGCTGAACATGTGAACAAAGGACAGAACTCTGCAGAACTTTTGTGTGGGGTATGCTTTATTGGCTAAACTTACAGCAAAAAAATTATTCAAAATTATTTTCATAATGATTTTGGTCTGAAAATGGGGGAACATGAAGGAGCCAGGGAAGGCAATGGTAATAAGGACCTTCTGAGCACCACTGAACACTAAATATTTGACACAAAACTACCAACAAGATGAGTTATTACTGAAAAAAATTCATTTCTAATCAGCTGGTTAGCAACAGGGAATGTGATCATACCATTTCTTCTTCTTTATATGAGCTGTTATAGAAATTCATATGCGCAAGAATGTTCAAGATGGGGGGATTGGTCAGCAGGGGTTGCAGAAAGGTTCTGTTCTAATGACAGAAGGGAAATTGAATGGGGTGCATAACCTGAAATGCTGCTTCTCCCTAGTGCTAGAAGGTGAAGAGTTTAAGAGATGAGTGCTATTGGTAGGCATTTTTATTTCTCTTCTGTGATTTGCAAAACAAGAAATGTTCTGAGGTCAGTACTTAACTCTTGTTCAAGTTACATTAATGACATTAAAGATTGAAAAAGGATGAAAGATTTTAAGATTTATGAAACTTTCTTTCTTTAAACAGGGAATAATAGGCGTTGTTTTAAGGGACTGTCATTAATGTTGGCATTAAAAAATTTGAACCATCGGGAAGTTACTATTTCCTGAATACTATATAGAATACCATAGAATACTATATATTCAGTTTCTGTAGAAATAATCTAAGTACCTGTACTGATAACTCAGGTCATAGATGCTCTTCAGAAAATAACTGATCTTTCAGAAAATAACATGAATATACTATTTTAAGACATGTACACCTGCACTGAGTACATTAGAAGTTTTCTTTTTGCAAACCGACTGAGGCAATAAAAGAGTATAAAAATATGTTTTGTATAGTAAGTTTAAAAATAAGCAATAATATCACATCCAAGAAGAAAAAGAAAAAATTGTATCTCATATCTTACAGACCACTTTTCAGAAGGCAAGCATCTGAAAGAGGTAACACACATCCCACTCACCTATCCCCACACCCGCAGCGTGGGAGGTCTGGTGAGGCAAAGTGTAGCCTGTCCCCTACACCCCACACCCATGCTTACTAAGCTCTCTTTTCTCCAGGAAAGCAGCAAAAGCTGGAGAGATGCAGCAGCCCCTCTTGGGGTAAGGCCACTCCCTGGGATGTGCCTGGAAAGAAGAACCTTGGACACAGCACATCATCAGGCTGTGGAGCTGAGCAGTATGGAGAACAGGTTCCTGAAGGTAAGGGGACAGGGAGTCTCTTCCCTACATGGCCATCCTGGTGATGAGCCCAGCAAGAGACTTAAAGGATACCTCATGCAACTGAATACTGAGCTCTGAGGTTTCATTTTCCCACACTACTAGCTCAGGTGAAAAATGAAGTGGATAGGCTGACCAATATACAAAAAGTCCAAATCTGCAGAAAAAAAGAGTCCAAACCTGGATATGATAAGACTCGAAGGTTTGTTCACCAGGGCCTTCTGGAATGGCTTGCCAGCACGTCCTTTACACATTAATAATGAAGAAATTACCTATTGCAACAAAATAAGAGACCAAAAGAAAGTAATCTGCTTAGAAATAAAAAAGCAAAATAACACCACTGACATCAAGGAAAGCTCAGAACTGTCCTCTGGTTTTTGCAAAAAGAGCAGATATCTGTGTGAAATCTACAACTGACAAACTCCTGAGCTCAGATTGAAGGATAGTAACCCCTGATCAAAAAAGGTGGTTCAGGAGAGTCAAACGTTGTTTGACATGTTCCTCTAACTTACCTACAGAGAAGAGGCAGTTAGTGATGGCAGTAAGAGATTATTTAGGTCTGTGTCTTACATGTGAATTGCTTGGCAGAGATTTCTGAAGCTATTTCCAACCCTGGTAAATCTTGGTGCTGGTAAATCTTCCCCCAGTAGTACAAAATCCCAGTTCATGTACACCTGCAAAAAAGTCAGTTTGTGCAGTTTTGTGGCCAGCCAAAAAAAATTGGGAGGTAGTAGAAGACTGGGACCTACACTTTAAAGTACAGGCACAGAAACACAATATAATATTTATACTATTTCAAATAAAATTTGACAGGTTGGGTTTCCCTGCACTTCTAATGCAGATGCTTCCAGAGGGAGTGAGAGTAGGTGGGTCTCATTTGCAATCATCTGTTGGATTGGGGAGGGAGCAACCATCTGTAGCCAACTGAACAAAACAGATGTTTCTACCCCACAATTCACTTGACTATTTTAGATTATTTATTTTAGGATCATTTATATTTTCCCCAAATTGAAGTGTCTGGTTTCCTTCTGAGCACAGTCTAAACAGATTTAGAGGTACGCAAGTTTGCTGAAAATTACCAACATATAGAAAATTTACCCTTCCTTCTCCATCTTTTCAGAGTTTCTTGAGATCTAATAAAGGCTCTTGAGGAAGGCAACACACATGGATCTCAAAGAAACATGCTATGATGATGAAAAGTTTGGAGAATTGTTCCGACCATGGAAGAGAAAGGACTTACTTTATTTCAGTTATCACTGGCTCAGCAAAGGTAGAGCCTTTTGGTCTCAGCAGAAAGAAATCGCTCACTAATAGAAAGGGAAACAGAGTCTGCCAAAAAACTGTGCCAGAAAGCAGATGCAGGCTACTGGAAGATGCTGTTGTAGGACCCCATGTACAAAAAAATTATTGAGGTTGTCTTATTGCCTCACACCCAAACTTATGCAAGCATTTCATTGCGCTGTATTTTTGCCTAGTTGTCGGCTCCTCTTTCATGACTTTTTTGGATACCAGCACACAGCAGTGTGGTCTGTCAGCAGGACCTCCTGGCTCAGGTCGTGCAGACACAGCCGTGTGGTGGCCAGCCGGAGCCACGCTGCACTTCCATGGAGCACTTGGACACACAGCTGTGGTCTCTGCTGGCTGAAAGAGTCATGGCACCAGCTTTCCTGCAGGCTTTTTTGTGGCCTGTTTTGAGAAATCTGCTGTGATTTTCAGAGTTGCAATGTGGTATAAAACAAAGTCAGTTTCATACAGTTTCGGGTTTCAGTGCTGACTTTCTAGGCAACTCCCCGAGTAACATGCAGGCAAGCATTTCATGACCTTCATTTCTCATAAGGTTGACTCATTATTTTATCTCCTGAAATCAGCTCTTGATTTCTTAATATATTTTCCTTTTGTCTTCTGCTCCTGGCTGTTATATTGGTTAGAAGGTATTGCTGCTGTTGACACTGGGAGTAGTGGCCTTCCCTTTCTCAAGACAATGGGGAAATTTTGGGCAATGATCATAGAATTATCATAGGAAAGTACCACACTTCAGTATGTCCCTGGCATATACAAAAATAATTAAATCTCTTTCACCTCTCCTATTTATAGACTCCACCACAAAAAATACAAGAAGTGTGCTTTTATGTGGGTGGCTACACGTGCTTCCTAGCATACACATTCAGCAGAGCTACAACTCCCCCAGAATTACTCTGGCCCTCTGTCTTCCCTTTCACTCCTTCCACCTGAGGCACGTGGAACCACAGTCCCAGCTGCAGCATGACACCAGCTTCTTTCCAGTGCCTAGAGGACTGGTCAGAAGATAGGGGTGGCCTTCTTGTTCAAGTCCCTCCACATCAGCAACATTCCTACCAAAAAGCTTTACCTTTTTCTTACAGCTTAAGTGACTCAGTGTAATGACAGCACTTAAAAGCTATAACCTCCCACACAGCAAACACTGCACTGAGCAGAAGAAAAAGATGACCACCCACCCTGGAAGATTTACAGTGACATCAGGTCTGGCTTGATGGCTTCTCTCAGAGAGGAAATAAAATTACAGCTGCCAGCTGTCTCTTCTGTTAATCATCAGACTGGAAAAATATTAATTGTGTCCATTGATTTTGTAGGCTTTAATTGTCCTTTCTGACAAGAAGAACACCATCAGAAACACTAAAATAAGAGATGGGGTATTCCCAGATCAGTGACCAGTATTTTCAGTTTAGTAGCTAAAGAAAGAGGAGAAGGGTCTTGAAATTCTTCCCTCTACTTCTGCCTAAGTGAGTGATCATCTAAGATCTTTAGTTCCCTGAAAGCAGACTCATATTTCAGTACTTCTCCATAATGGTAGAAGTGCCATTGCAGAAAAGTAGCTAATACATCTTATTGTGAAGTTAAGCAACAATATTACTCTACAGAAGTAAATGTGTCATTTGGCAAGAGGGAACACATGTTTTTATACTAATTGTCCACAGCCATTATTGCAGTGATTTTTCAGCTTCAAAAAGCCTGCATTGGTTTCAGTTTCAGTTAAGTTCAACACTTCAACCAGTTGTGATTAAGGTGTCTAGAGAAGAACTTTGGCACCAAATATCTCAATTTGCACTTCAAACTGTTTATGTCTTCTTTAAAACTAGTGAAAATTTTATTTCATGCATTACAGGAGTTACTAGCAATTAAACTAAACAGACAGCAAGAAGATTTAAACAACTCAGTGTCAGGAACTTGCATGTGCCTCAAATACATCAAACAGATTGCATGAGTGGAGTAGGAAATGGTCATTCACTGGAAGTAAGTGGAAAGAGTTTTTCTCAAGAAAATGAAAGCCTTAGAAAGCCTTGAGAAAGGTCTGAAAGATAACAGTAAGTATACTACAGGGAGATTTTTCAGACACAGTATTTATTCTTAAAAGGAATAATTCCTTAATTCCTTTTAAGATGAGAGGTGGTATACCAGTGATGAAGTCGAAGGTCATAAACAGGTCATAAACTTTCATGCAAAGTGCTCAAACATGCAATGTTTTCTGGGATAAAAAACTTCTGCTGCTGAAAAAAGTAGCATTCATTTTGAAAAATAAGAATGATCAGTGTTTTACTCAGCTATAAAACTTCCTGAGTCAGAATAAAATTGCTTAGTATTACATATATATTTTTAATCCCAAGTATGTATTGGTGAGATTTTTAAGTGCTATACAGTCCATGACCCAAAACACTGCATAAGAAGGAGGAGTTTCTTTTTATTGTGGGGCAGTTCCTAAATTCCTTTATCCTTTATTCACTTCCTAACTGCCCTGTAATCTCAAGAACTCTGATGGCTTAGTGGTGAATCATTATACTTTGATTATGGCTTCATAATTATAGAGAATGACATAAGGTCACTGTGATGCAGACTTGGAGATTATTCAATAAGGTTTTATCCTTTTTACTTATTCTTTTTATAGATACACAGGTTCATTTTATAACTGTATTAAAGCACTCTGGGGCTTGTATTACCAAGTCGTTATAGCACTTCTCAAGTGCCTGACAATACACTGCTTCTCACTTTCTCTCTTACAAAAAGAAAATATTTTGTGAAAATCACAGAGTGTATTCTTGGGTTTCTCTCTCTGTGGAAGTGCCACACATTTCTCAGAATGTCTTTCAAAGTGAGAATTCTGCAAAGTTACAAATTCCATTTAATTTCAACATGGCCTATTTTTCCCCCCAAAGTTTGGTCTAGGAAACAAATTGAAGAGATCTACTTCTTACCAAACAGAGTTTTAATGAAAAATCCAAGCACATTAAGGTCATAAACATGGGGTAATTTTTACATAGGTCTGATGGCTAATACATATTTTAGGACGTTTTGTATACCAGTGACAGATGAAAAGCTGCACTATTACTTCTGACTTGGCTGAACTGAGGGAAACCAGTCTTAAATGTAAAGAGACTCTGAAATGAAGTAGAAAAAATGGAGAGAGAAAAAACAATCTAATGAAAGTCTACAGCATGTAGACAGCATGTTGGCCAACATATTTGAGATAAGAATGCAATACTGGAACAAATTTCTTGTTACCATAAAAATTCAGGATAACTATTCCTATTTTAATTTCATCTCATGCTGAAAATATCTGGATTTATGTTGATTTGAATTTTGAAATATGAAAAAAATGATATGAAGATTTCTGTATGCCTTCAGGTGTATTTATCTTTCAGTAGACCTACTTTTAGTTCCAACTTTTCAACATTTTCAGTACCATTTCTAATATTGGCAAGATTAACAATACCACAAGTGCAAGATATTATGGAAAAATCCTATGGAAAAACAACAGAGAAAACAAATCCTATGCTAACCCCAAATTAAAGTATAGATTAAAAATCAACCCAGAATTCCTCCCATGTATGTGTTGTAGCTCCTTAACCCCAGCCACTGTGGTGAGAGAGAAAGACGTTAAGGAAAAAACGTGTGGTTCCCTTCCAGAGCAAGAATGAATAATCTTTCATTTGGTAGACGTAAAGAAAAAGCACCGCCAGATGTGTGCTAAAAGGAACCTTTTTTAAGACAAGTAACTCACCAAAACAGTATGCATGTTTGGGTTGGATCATGTGTATCTAGGTGTGGGTGATAGAAAAACATCATGAGCTTTCAATTACAATGCCAACTTCCCAGAATCTAAATGAAGACTGGTATTTATTATATGCATAATGAATTAATGCACTCTCACCTGTGATTGTTTCTCTCACCAGGCAGTATCTGGGTAACAGCAGGTCAGCAACAAGCAAAATAAATCCCAGGTTTACACAACAAGTCACTTTGATTTGTTTTGTGTTTTATCTGCAAAAGATTTGTTATGAGATGTCTGTCTTCAGATGCTGTCTTCACTAACACACTGCATATCTCTCCTATAACCTGAAAGCCTTAAATGCATATACGTAACAGTGGCAGTTTTGCTCATCACTCTGAAAATTGTCATTTTGTGTTGGGACCATGAGGTTCACATTTCCCAGGGAGTGCAGTGCCATGATTTTCTGGCAGTCTCACTCAGGGCTATTCCCAGCAATGGTGCAGAGTCCCAAGGAGCAGGAGCAGGAGCATGATGCCTTCATTTGCTCAGGATGCTGCCGGTGTCAGGGAGCTCTGTGCCAACAGCACTCCGACAGCAAACCCAGGGAAGAAGACTGCTCCAAGGACTTGCTGAGGATTACAAGACACATCTAAACTCCTTCTCAAGCTATCTCCAGAGAGGATCATTGTAGGGTGATCAGGAATAACTTGATACTAACTCAGTTGGGTTTTTACCTGTCACCATTCATGGCTGTGCCTTATCTGCTATCATGCTTATCAAGCTCAAATGAGCTCTGCCAGGGAAGTTTAAAGGAAAAGTGGCTTGGGCTTTGGGTTTTTTGGTTCATAAGTAAAATCCTATATGACAACAGGAAATTATTTTATGTAAGGACTGTGGCCCAGGTCAAAGCCATCACCATCACCTGGTTATAAGGTATTTTATGGTTCAGGTCTCATCAGGCTCATATGCCACATGTTCTCTTTCCGATGGTCAATTCAGAAGTAAACTCTCCTAGTGGAAGGACACTGGCTCTGCAGTTTTGGCTCTGCATACAAAAACAGCCATCAGCAGTTGGATTTCACTGGCACTCATCAGAAAGCTTCTGTTTGCTGGCTGAGCTGGGGTAACTATGTATGTGGATGCTCCCTGCCCCAGGCTGAGGTGAAGTAATTCCAATTATCTCAGCCTTAGTGAAAGAATGCCAAGCTCATATAAATTCCTGTGCATTGCCACAGATGAGTAGCACACACGTGGACATTGCCCTGACAGAGTTGGTGTGCGGGAATATGTTTGAGTCTTCCCTCTTTAGAATCAAACTGCTCTTATAATAGCTTTCTAGTGATGTTTCATTTTTCCCTGTAAAGGAAAGTGCTTTACCAGACCAATCTGATCCAGTTCCTCTTCCTGCCAGTTGCCAAACCATTTATAGGAATAGTATCAGGGGCCCAACTGTCATTTAATTTGACTGCCATTTAACTTGACTGTAAGCTAAGCACTTAACTCTTTTCAGTTAAAGTCAATTAACGCTGAATATATTTTTCTCAGGATTATAAAGAATGTGTTCGCTATTTCTGAGGGGCTGATATGTTATTGATTTAATCACAGCATCTGGAATTAGTAACATGACATAAAAATGTTTTTTATTTAAAAATGATACTGTAGTTAAGCAAGGGTGGGAAAGGTCAAATGATCATACAACACAAATATGAACAGTTTTTCAATTGCATGATTTTTGGGAGCAAACTGGAAACAAACTTTTTTTTTCAGACCAAATGCACTTGGATTGGATTGCCCTTGGGAATACATTTATACTTGTAACAGCTCTACTGCTGGATCTAACCTTGTGAAATGGAGTCACTGATAAAAATGGGAAATATCAAACATCTGCATTTCATTACGGTTAGCACTATAAAAAGAGGAATTTTATTTAATCTCTCGAAGCATGTCATAATTGTGAATAAAGGAGATTAGGAAGTTCACCAGGGTTTTTGCACAAAGCTCTTTATACAGGCAATTGAACAAGAAATGTAAGACAAAGATGGTAATCTACATAAGCATGATAATGTATGAACAAAAATAAATCCCTGCCCACATAGTTAAAAATAAATTAATATTTCTATCAAATACAGTCAATACACAAAGGTAGTGGTCAGCCAATCTTTAGTCTGTAGAGTTCCTTCCTTTCCATTTTCTCATTGATTTAAGTGGTTTTTGGAAATCTGAGTTTCCCTCTTGGCTCACTGCCCTGTGTGTACAGAGAAGCTCAATATCACTTTGCAAATACTTATATAGAAGTCACTCATTCTGATTAGTGAGAAGATTGTAAATCAGAACAACTCATGTCTCACTAAGATGGCATGGTTAAACATAGAAATAGAAGTCCACAGAAAGAGCTTTGCCATTAATTCATTCTCCTGCTATGTCCGGGAATTTCTAACTTTTTAATGGCTATTACATACAGTGAGGAAATTAAGAAAGAGGTGAGACAGATTGGGAGGAGGAATGCATGCTCAGCTCGACACAGACCAAAGAGAAGAATAAAATTTTGGAAAAAATATGTCATTCTTCTTTGAACAGTGCCATCTTTAATATCTTCCTCTCAACTTCTGGAACTTCTGACACTTTACAGTTATTTGATGATTACTGGAATACTAGAACACTCTTAAATGGCCTTTCCTTTTCCATTTTATCTTCTTCATCTTCAGTAATTTCATGCATCATGTGGGCTCTGCTACAAGCCAAAGAATGAGCATGGCTTTTTCCCAAACCCATCACTGAAATTCCTGAGCCATCAAAAGGGTTGGCTCTTTGGCAGGTCTAAGCTGTCCCTCTCCCAGGCAGCAGCAACCCAACACTGCCTTCTCTCCAGAGACAAAGTCCTCACTTTCTAGAAGAGGAGTGTGTGTCTCCTGAATGCAGCATCATTTTTCCTTTGGCTCCAAGGGCACTACCATTTTCTGGTTCAAAAGCAAGTACAATTTCCCTTTAATAATATTGTGCAAAAAGCAGGACCATTCAAACTCAACAGAGAAAACATGGATTCCTGAAGAATCTGGACTGGTTCCTAAGTTTCTGGTAATATTTTTTCACATAATACATCTGCTTCTATTTGTGCATTTCCTCAGCTACTAAAGATAAAATTTGAACAGAGGGATTTTGGTGTTAAAATCATAAGCACAGACGTGCTGAAACTGCCACAGCCCTTTTAATGGTAATGCTTCAGAGAGTGAAGTTGGGAGCAACTGGAAAGGATCAACTTCCCACTGTGAGCATAATTTTGAGGTTTTGAACTTCCAATATATCAGAAGACAATACCAGCTGCTGAAATATGCTGTTAAGTTTCTTAGCAGAGCTTCTAATTTTGTCACAGTAATTATTTTCAAGGTGTTTTCCAAATGTGACATGTTGGGAATCTATCTGTGAACCCATTTCTGGGAAGATGTTTCATAAATTCCACATACAAACAGTAAAAACTGTAAAATGTGCTAAATTGTACTTAACTAGTACATAAAAAACAGCAAGTTGAATCCCAAATGATTACACCATATGGTCCACCCTTCCAGAACTTTTCTTGCTTGCAGCTAATATATGACCTTAAAAAGTTACATAAGATAATGCCTTTTGAAGTCATGTGCCTCAGTTTATCATTTTAATTGAATATACAAGTTCAAAGTTTCTATAGATATAAGGAATTTTCCTCAGCCTTCAAAGTTCTCTGAAAATCTGATTTTCTTAACTTAAATGTTTAAAAGAAACACCTCAGAGATGAGTTTTGAAAAATGTAGATTTAACCCACAAAACTCTATTGCTTGGTCTTGGAATATGCAACTTAGCATGAGGTTTTAAAGTGGGTCAGTCAGAACCTACCTTTCTGGCATGGAAGGACATTTCAGACTCCAGCAGCAAATCTGACTTCCTGCTTGTGGGTGAGAGGCTGGACATGACCTGGCAACATGCACCCACAGCCCAGGGGGCCAGCTACATCCTGAGCTGCATCCAGAGCAGTGTGGGCAGCAGGATCCTTCCCCTCTTCTGTGCCTATGTGAGACCCCACCTGTGGCATTGCATCCATCTCTGCAGTCCTCAGCACAAGGCATGCACCGGTTGGAGAAAGTGCAAAGGAAAGCAAAGAAGATCAGAAGGCTGGAGCAATTCTATGAGGACAGGCTGGAAAAGTCGTGGTTGCTCAGCCCAGAGAAGAGAAGGCTTCAGAGCAGCCTTCCAGTACCCAAAATGTACATAAAGGCTTACAGAAAAGCAGAAAAGGGACTTTTTTACAAGTAGTGATAGGACAAGGAGGTTTGGCTTTAAACTGAAAGAGGGTAGATTAAAGTTGGATATTAAGAGGAAATTCTTTACTGAAAGGGTGATGAGGCAGTGGAACAGACTGCCTAGAGATGCTGTGGATGACTCATCCCTGGAAGTAATCCATGCCAGGTTAGATGGGACATTGAGCAGCCTGGCCTAGTGGAAGGTGTCCCTCCTGTGGAGCAGGAATTGGAACTAAATTATCTTTAAGGTTCCTTCCAACCCAAACCACTATATATTCTATGAACAGTCCTACTCAAGGTCATGCAAGGCATGAGTGAATAGCCTTTTGAAAATTTCCAGATTCCGGGAATCACAATAACTTCCATCTTTTTAAAATATTCAAGGCTTCTAAAGACTAAAGCAAAATGAACTGTGAATTCCCAGACCAATCTACAAGACTGTTGAAATCCTAGTTTGTTAATTTGGGATCACAGGGCTCTGGGACTATCCAGCTAAAGACAAGAGAACTTGTCAGTGCTTAGTAGCAAACTAAAAACCACTGCAACTTTTCCAAAATGCAGCAAGAAATATGTCAAGTTCAGATGTCTAAATAAACAGAAAGACTGCTTGCTTTCCATTGGAGTTCCATAGGAGTCTAAACACAGTCTGATAAAACTATTCCATCTTCACCAATAAATGAAATGTAATTGAAAAAATCCAATTTTCATGTTTTTGAGCACATTTTTTGCATAATTTTTTCAAAAATGAGATTTCTTTATTATGAAATACCACAAAACAGCAAGTGGTAAACCAGCAAGTAGTGATTGCCCTCAGAAACTATCCCAGTTCAATGAAGAAACTAATTCACATCTTAACAGCTCACTTATCTCCTCTGAATAAACAGATAAAAACTGTGCCAAGATGATTCTTAATATGCCTTTTAATAAAAAAGTCTTACTAGTCCTGTATTCCAAACAGTGCATGAACTGGTGACATTGCTGTTATGCCAGACACAGTATTGAAGGTTTAGGAAGCAGGAGGTGAAATGGAAATCCAGGAGATGTGAAGATATGTTAAGGTGCCCCTGATGGAAACCATAGTCTGCATCTCTTGAACAAAAGGCAAGATTCAGAGGCTATATTAGAGTTTGTGGTATAGCACATACTAAATATAGTCAAACTATGTAAAGTGGAGCAATGAGGTTCTTTGGCACTTTTTCAGGAGCTGCACAGCAGAAAGGCCAACTACTTTCAGTTGAGGGCAATATGATTCATTTATCACTGGAAGACCCACTTAACACAAACAGGATCCTGCAGAAACCTGGAAGGAGTGACAATGTTACCAAAAGCATAAAAGCATCTCTCCTCTGTGAGGGGCTCCTGAAAAGACCAAGACTCCTCAAGTACTGGCTCATTTTCAGGGCTGAATCTTTTCTCAAGAGGCAAGGGTAGAAACACTTACCTCCATGTATAGGGAAATAGAAAGGTTGGTGTAGGTTTGCCAGTGAAATAGCACACCTGCAGGCAAAGCCTGAGGTGAATAAGTGAGCTGGGCTTCAATTACATCACTGCCTCTGTAACAAGGAAATTTTTTGCACTCTGAATACATTACCAAGTAATCCACCTCCCCCTCTGCCCTCTCACAAGTCAATCCAGCATCTTCTTGCTGCTGAATACCACAGGTCAACATACCATAAGTGGGCCCTCCCTTCTGTCCTGTGCAGAACTGTGGAACAGCATCAACCTTTCTTCCAAATGAATCCTGTCTGTGGGATTCCTCCATAAAGTATAGAAGTCGGGCAAAGTAATCAGGGTGTTCTTGGTTCTGCACAAAGGGGATATTCCAGGTCAGGTGTATTGTCCTAATTTTTAAAAAATGGAAAAGAAAAAGACAAAGGAATGAATGAAAAATGGAAGGGGGAAAGAGAAAAAAGAAAAGAAAGAAAAGAAAAGAAAAGAAAAGAAAAGAAAAGAAAAGAAAAGAAAAGAAAAGAAAAGAAAAGAAAAGAAAAGAAAAGAAAAGAAAAGAAAAGAAAAGAAAAGAAAGGAAAAGAAAAGCAGAAAAACTTGTTTATCATTATTAAAACAAACAAGAGCAATTATATAAAATTATTTACATTTTACTCTTTTTTTGTATTAGATCAAGGAATGGAATAGCTGATCTCATTCTTAGGCCAATACTGTTTTTCCCCTCTCCCAAGACTGTTTCTCCCTGGAGACAAACTACCAGCCATGGCGTGGGGCTTTCATCCCCCTGCAAGTAACATAAGTCGGACAAGGCACAGGTAACCAGTGCAGGAGAGGTATCAGCACTTCACTGATTTACTTCAGTTGCATTTACTTTTGGTAAGTAAGCAAAACAGACAAGCTAGGCTTTTCAGAAAGGGAACTAAAGCTAGGCTTTTCAGAAGAGAGAAGAATTTTAAGGAGCAGCACTTTTAATGATGTGGCCTTTACTTGTGGCCAGAAACAATGGAGGGAATGAAGAGCTGGTACCAGTCCCAGCATCCCAACAAAACTGGTTCATAAGGTCAAGTGATGTCTCACATTATTCCTTTCCTGTGGCAACTGAATTAGAGCATTTTCCTTTAAAAGAGCTGCAGTGCATACCAAAAGCAGCTGTTTTGGAGGCAGGCCTTCTTTCTGAGGGCTCCTGCCCCAGGGAAAGCCCAACTCCAGGGTGAGTGGTGTTGCTGGATATTACAAGAATGAGGGGAGTGAGAGGGGAGTTTCTAGGGAACCTGGCATATTTTTAGATAGATATTTTTGCTGCATAATTGACACTCTCCCTGCCACATTTCTCCTTCTGGGACATCAGCTGTGCACAAAAAAATGCCCCCGAAGTCACTGGAAAATGCTCTTATGGCAGCTGTCCCCAAGAGTATTGTGAGTGGGATGCTGTTTCTCCTGTTTACTGCATCTCTATTTTGGGTCCCTCCTTGTCTGTGTGAAGTGCATACATGTGTTTATGAACTGCTTGTTGCAAAGATAAGGGAACGTGGGGTGCTGGCCAGTCCTGTTTTCCATTTCTTTGTTTTTCTCTTTCCTGCTTCTCTTTACGTTGCTTTGTCTTTTTTTGTTTGTTTGTTTTTGCCTGTCTCCTTCCTTCTATGGCAATGAACAGAGTTTGCTCTTTGGCACATGCTGGTCAGGCCTTGCACGCTTTTCCCCACTTTCTCAATAAGAAATCTGTTCAGAAAGAGAAGGAGGAGACGAAGAGCAAGAAGTATTCAGTAAAATACTAAAAGTATTTTATGAGCTATCTAAAAGTAGCTCATATTAAGCTACACAAATATGGTGCCTCATGCTCTAAGAATAATATAAAGTGGATCTTAACCTAATATTGGCCAAGCTGCACATTTCAAGGGTAACTATTCCTTGAGTACTAAAGCAATCATTTCAGATGAGTTACAAAAACAAGCACATTCTGCACACTGCAGGTAAAACCAGAGCAACACTTTTATACATTATATATGTGGGATACAGGGAGCTGTTGATCCACAATCTCCAAATACCTCTTTGAAACTGAAAAATATTGTGACTATGCATTTGCAGTTTTGTTTCAGATCTGCAACGTAAAAATCATTAGGCTGGGACACCTGCCCTTTGGCTTCTGTGTCCTGCTGTGGCACTGGTGGGGGACGTTGTGGAGAGCTGAAATGCCCACCAGACCATCAAGCTATCCTACCCTAGCCTGCAAGATGTCCAGCATTTCTCACATAAAAAGCACCTATGTGTCTGAAGGAAACCCAGGTGTTCAAGAAGGGGTGTTGATACTAACAGTGTAGTGCACTCTGTCTCTCTGTGCCAGTAGAGCTGAAATGCTTCCACTTTGCTGAAAGGTACTGCTCTGGTGTCACCTGGGAACTTTCTAAAATCCATTCTGTTCGAGGTGTCCACTATGCTCACCAAGTCATTAGGAATCTCATCAATCAAAGAGATTTTACATGGGATCTGTACTAATTCTTCAGCTTCTTTAATGATTAAGTTGAGCAATGTAAATCTATTTTCTTCTGTCTTATTACCATGATGTGTTTGCTTTGTTGTTTTTTCATACATGGATAAAAGTATTTTTGCACAAATATAAATTCCCTTTCCAAAAAACACCATTTTGCTGGAAAGATATTTGTGTAGATATGTAGATTACTTGCTAACTAACTAACTAACTAACTAACTAACTAACTAACTAACTATACTGACCAAAACTACAGAAAACATTTGGGTTGTAAAAAAAATTGCTGTTGTAGAAAAAGTAAATTTGTTTCCAGCATGGGTTGATTTTATGAAAACCTTTAAAAATCTTTTTCTTTCAAGATGACCTTATAGACACAGGATAGCTTACATTATTATGAAAGAGCACCTTTCCAGGAACACACCATGTTAGGTTTCAGAGTACAGAGCTTTCCACTGGAGAAATCAGTACTATTTGCTGCAGTAATTCCCTTTGGGATTTCTCTATTTTCCTACACTTGTTGATGTTTTTGCATGCTTTGGTTTGCAGTAGAAACAGATTTAAAGGGTTTTTTTTTGTTAAATCTGCCTAGATAATTTATAAGCCTGTGCTAGATGCAGCATTATCTTAGATTTGGGAAAATATAGCAGACCCAAAGGCAGTGTTTTCAGTGGGAAAATAACTGGATGGCTAAATGTAAATGTGCTTAGATTTGGATAAATGCTACAAAATACAGCTTAAATGTCAAACAGATGAAGTCAGTCTGCACAGCAAGAAAGTAAACTGTGTCAGGCTGATGGTACCTTCTAAGCATTGAGGTCTAATGTGGGACTGACTCTGGTCTTCGTTTCATGGAGAGCAGTACTGCTTCCACACTGCCACTGAAACCATCCTCAGATAATTGTCCTAGGAATAAAAGGTTTAAATCTGGCCTCTGGAAGCACTCTGCTGTGGCAGCACGGAACAGAAGGTTACTTTGGTGCCATTCTGGTTAAAGAAACACTAATACGTGACTCAAGGTTAGCATAGTTGGAATGAAGCCAAGGAAATGGCTTTAGCCGATTCTATTTTTTTCTGTGATGCTGTCCACAACAGAAAGTGAAATGTCAAAGGAAGCATCAGAGACCTGTTTTCTGGAGTTTCCTGTGCTGATGCTATTTGCTGTGCACCAGGTTTCAGAAGGTGACATTTCAGCACTGGCAAACAGGGTATCTCCTGGCTCATATCCTCTGGTGCCCAAGCAAAGGTATCTCTCCAAGTTGGGTTCCTTCCCTTCCTCCTCTCTTCCTTCCTTCCTACCTTANCAGCCCCTGCTAACTTGGCTTACCTGGCTAAGCCCTGGAGAGCTACTGTAGGCTGATTGAAGCTTTCTTGGTCTTATCCCTAGGATACTGGCTGGTTCTGACAGACAAAGTATGAAGCAATCTCTCTCCTCTCTTCCCTGGCTCAGAGGGCAAGGTCCTTTCACCTAGCGAGTTCCCTTTGGGAAAATCTCCATAATTAGAGTGCAGTATCCAGCACTGTGCTCCTTTCCTTCCTTTTGGCTGCCTTCTGCTTTATTTACAAGAACCTGGAAGAAATTTTCCCTAGGCAGATCTGGAGAGATCTTTGGACTCTTGTCATTTGCCAATGAACTCTGTTTCCAAGTCTTCACACCAACTTTTACAATTCCTGAGGATATTTCTCTAAACAAGGAAGAAAAGCTCCCAGTTGTTTCTTGTTTGAAGCCTCTAATCCAGACCTATCATACCTTGCAGTCAAATGCCCTCGTATTGTTGCTATTTTATTTGCCACAATTTTCCTGACAGAGAGGCTCTTTGTATAAATTAAATCTAGTGATTGCATAAGTATAAATTACCATGGTCTCTTAAAACATCTTTAATTAAAAAGAAGGAAGCAACACATCCATCAGCCACTTTAGGCTGAGGCCTCCAGACATCTTGTCCTGACTGATGAAGAGAAGCAGGGGTTGTTTCCCGGCACTGACAGCGTCTGAGACACCTCAGAGTGTTTTCATCAGCCTGGCTGGGTGACGCTTCTATCCTGAAGCTTTGTTCCAGAGCTAGCTTGAGTCACTCAAATGGCAGGACATGGACACAGGCTGAAATACCTGAACTGGTTCTGGCTGGCTGTGCTCAGATGCAGCTACAGGAGAGTTGTGTTTACATGAAGGTTTATTACACGACCCTATCTGTTACATGTTCTGCTTTGTTTCTCCAAGACCTTTGGACAGATCCCTAAGTCCATGCCAGTGTCTGAGATCTGTTACTCAAGTGGGAGTGGGGCTTTAGCTGCTCTGCATGAATTACCCACCACTGGCTGCAACCCCACAGCCACCATCCTCTGTCTGTGTCTGCATTGTAACAAAACAAAAGACAATGTGCTTCCTCCACACAAACGGGAAATAATGCCTCAAGCATTTCAAAGTACTCAACAGAGTTTAAAATGATCATTTAGCATGAATAAAATAATTACATATTGGTGTAATAGTTGGGTTTTATTAAAGAAAAAACTTCAGTGGTCATCCTTAGCCCTAGAAGCAACAAAGAGAAGTCCAGGATATTTATTTTTTGCATATGAGAACTTTGTAGTCCTGTCAAAGATAAGAAATTAGCAGTGTCTTGATATGTTTGACTGAGGCTTAACAACAGCTTCTAAACCACTCAAAATACATTTTTTTTCTTCATTCAATGAACAGATGTATCTA
>VZTN01034778.1:63514-75094 GCA_013400515.1 Erpornis zantholeuca
AATTACCCCTATGATTTCTTTCCTCCATTGTGCTAACAGCCATGACCTTTGGGACCTTTGGGGGAGGGCATCTTTTGTTTTGAGTGTTTGCTTTTCTTGACTCTTTCTATAAATTCTTGCTGATTAGGTTTTTTTTCTTTTGCCTCTGTTTCCACATCCTGGTGACAGGAGCAAGGGTGGTTGCCTACGTCTGTGACAGACAACATAAGTCCCAGCACCCACTGCCATTTCCAAGCATTATGTCCAAACATGTCACTCCTGGTGGTGTGAAGGAAAGACATAAAGGTGTGTCCTGTGCACTTCCAGTGTCCAAAAAACGCCTAATGAAAGGCCATATATTTGGCTCTTCCACAGAAATGCATTTTCAGTGAAAAAGTGTCCTCCTCAATCAAATTTCAGAACCAGAGAAAGAATCCATGCTTTTGTATTTCAAATAGATCTTTTCTGTATGATAATTTACTCCAGAAGGGTGAAAGATAGCATAATTTCAGGATACATAACACAGCACAAATAAATATTGCTTCAGTTTGATTTTATCTAACATGGGATTGAGGTAAGTTAACCATGAGTTAAGTTCCCCTTTTGTATTTTGAGGGAAGTTTAAGTTCCTCTGAACGAGGTGCATAACTCCTTTTAAAAGGCATTCATCACACTCAAAATCAGAAGTTTAATCTATCAAATTGATCAGAAATTTTACCTAAATAACAATAAATGTTATCCAGTGGGGTTTTTTCTTGTTATTTTAAAAAAAATATTTATTTTAGAATGATTACTCTTGTCTGGGGATATCACAGACTCAGCCTTTTGGAAACTTTGCCAGCTGAGTCACTGCCTTATCTAGGTGCTTTTTACAGCTCCAATATCAAGATTTCTAGACTGAGATGAAATATTAATAAAGGTATAAACCACAACACTTTCTCTTCCTAAAAAGATATTCCTTAAGAAGATATTCCTCAAGTAATGAGGACTTGTTTTAATTACACAAAATACATGCTGGATTTTAAAGTCATACTCTCCAGAGTGACAAAAAGCATGAGAGCATGTCAAAGAAAGAATAGGGCAGCATTATATAAGGTAATGGGGTAATTTACCATATTGCATGAAAAAGTCAGTCCTCCTTGAAAGGTACATTTAGATGTGCATTTTACTTCCCAAAACTTTATTCTTTCTCTCCCAATGGCATTTCTAGTTTGGAGAGCCTTAAACTTGAAGTGTATGTAGAAGGAATGTTGCTGAAACCACACTGCCTATTCACCCAGGAAATTAGAAATCTTTGCATCAGCTCTGAGTCACATGCTCTTTAGAAGCTTGTAGTTACAGCTTCGTAAGTTTCTTATTTTGCCAGTGGGATGTTATGACTGAGCCTGCTGTCTCAGTGGTCTGGAGACAATACTTGGATTCATATTTTTCTCACTTGCAGAAGTAATAATGAAGATATTCACCCTGATTCTGAAAGCCTGACCTTTGTCTCTTTAAACTGCTTTTGCTCAGGTGTTCACAACTCTGCCGAGTTTCGCAAAACCTTGTTTTGGTCCAGACTTTTTAATTAAAAATGTGATAATTATAATGAGCTATGAAAAGAAAGTGATCTTGATGCCTTAAATGGCTACCTAGAAAGAGAGACCAGACAGGAATAAAGGAATAAAGGTGGTATTTATTCAAAAGCCTTTCAGGTGCACACTTCGGGGTTCAAAGGTCCTGTTTCAGTGGATCTCAAAATGGACGTTCCAGATCACGAGAGTTTCACACTTTTATAACAACATAAATTCAACAACCAGAATCCAGCTAATGATATAATTTCTTCCAAGCCTTCCCCTTTCTTCTCAAGATGATGGTTTACAGTTCTTGTTTCTAGGTGTCTTTGAAGGGCAAGTTAGATGTTTTGTTATGTCTATCTTAGCATGAGACAACAGCACTTAACAAGCTACAGGAAACTTAAGAGTTACACTAGCAGTACAGGATTTGAAAAATATAAAAGTTAAAACCTAAGGCATCAATCTAACCTTCAAAAACACAGAATTACCGATTTATTGCCATTCACTAATAAGCTAAGTCAAAGATTTACATTTAGTTTGAGAGTGTTGTAGTTGTCCTTAGTGTCACTATGCTACTTTACTGAACTCATAAAGATAAAGCAAAGATAAGCCATTAGCAATCTCTGGACAGCTAATCTATCCCCTGACTCATAACAAACACACAACATACCAATTTACTAAGAGAAGAGAAAAAAAAATCCTAAAAAACTTGATGGTGACAATGATGGAGTATTTACCCTGGTCCTTCATAGAATAAATAATATTAAGATCAAACACCAGAAAACTACAGAGAAAGATAGCTATAAAGATCAGATTTTTAAAGCACTTTTTTAACAAAGAATAAAAATGTGGTTTCAGCACTGAACTTTACTGAGAGAATACATTTTCAATCCTGTTTTATATCAGCAGTGTAGTGGAAGATGTGCTAGAGTTGTCACACATGTACAGCAGACACACCTCTGCTGTGGTGTTGAGGCTGTTTGCCCCTAACCTCTCCTGCCTATGCTGCCTGGATCTCAAAACCAGCGGCACAATGTTTCAGCACCCTTGCCCAGTCCTGCTGACTGGGGAAGAGTTGGATAAATGGCCTTTGCATCACCCTGGTCACAGAAGGTGATTTGCTCCAAGAGCTGCTAGACTGAGTTAGACATCCCAGGTGAGCTGCTCTGTGCTAGGACAGACCTACTCCTACCCACAGCACCTTCTGAAACCCTGTGTTTCAAAGTTATGGAAGAGAGACTCCAGGTTGCCAGGGAATAGAAATTCATGACACGATTTCTGCCTAAAGTGCCATAATAAAACAGGATATAAGTTTGGGAAGAAGGAGTATGAATGTGAAAACAGATCAGAAAAGACCAGTATTCTTTCAGATCAGCAAAAAGTGAGTTTAACCTCTCAGCAAAACAACTTGCCTGAAATTAAACAAAAGGGACAGGAACATATCACTGGGTAAGGAAGTGGACTAGAAGAACAGAACAGATGAAAAACAGTCTGTTGATAAGGAAAGGATAAGACATCTGTTCATGAGGAGGCAGCTCATCTGATGGCCGATATCATAATTTGCCATCTTTGAAATTGTCAGCCTGAGGAGAGAAGTGGGTGATGGATGTGCTGAAAGTCATTCAAAAACAAATTTCAGGTTTTTCAGGTGTGGGTAAGAGAGCGGGTTGATGCAGACTGCAGGAACTCCGTAAGACAGGGATTATCAAAAAGTAGGGCAGGAGATGATTTCCACCCAACACTGTCAACTACCACGAAGCCATATGAGAAGGTGAAATAACTGTGAGGATGGATTGAGGATGGATTTGAGTTAGAAAAAGGGCAGGAGAACAATGATTTGTGGCAAAGGAACCAAAGCAAGACAAAAGTTCTGCTAGATAGGAAGCTGATTTGGCAGCAGAAGGAGAGTGTGAAGGACAGGAGAAAGGAGTGAGAGGCTGTACTTTTTAGCAGACATACAAGACTGGAAACGTTAAAGAGGAAATGATAACTGGTACAGCTCAAAGAGAAGATACTTGTCTGAATACTAGTGGAGTTTTTCATGTTCAGCCTCATGACAGATGCTATTAAGTATTTGCATTAAAAACTCAGCTCAAAAGGTGGGAGCATGCACAAGAACAAACAACATACTTTACTAGAGTAACAAGTGGGTGGAAATTAATAATTTCCAGGACATGCAAGACCTGGGAATATAATACATGATGAAAGAAGAGGCTTGTGATCATCTAGGAATATCTCGAGAGAAGAAAAAACACAGATATGAGTTGACCATGGGACAACAGTGAAATGTCAAAATAATGCATTTATAACAAAAGGCAAGATATTTGTCAGGATTATCCAGAGAGAATTTTTTTTTTCCTTAATTGAGCAAGTACTGATGATAATTTGCTTATTTGTCTCCAGGAAGCCATGTTCAACAAAGTTTCAATAAGAGCTATCTAGGCGTCTGATTGTTAAGGTGGTCAGAAGTATTTAACTCTCAGTTGAAGTCACTAGAAAAAGAAAGTCCCGAATAATCTAGGAAAATGAAGGCTGAATGAATATTATGACTATGCTTGTTGTCCATACATTTCTAATGAAGGGTAAATTAGGAGAGAAAACAGCTACTTTTATTACAGGACAATACTGGCACAAGAGGCATGTATTTGAATTGTCCATCTAGACATTTTGGCTGAAAACTGTGAATACAAAAAGTGATAGTATGTTTTTTTTAAAAAGTCATTACAGGAGCAAAAACTTTTTAGTCTTGCTAAAATATAACAGCACCTTCCATGGGGTGCTCTTAGGTGCTTTAGATCAACAGATATTGCAATTTTACTGTGTCTGTGGAATTTTCCCTTTTGGCTTTATCATGTCTTCAAAGCTCTATTCAAAACTCACAACGATCTCCAGCCTACCATCATAGTTTTTAAGTGTTTTCCTCTGTGGGACACATTCATTAGTTTCTATACTTTTACAATTTCAGCCAGAAAACTAGCCCAGCTTATGTAGCCAGCGTTTTTTGATTTGCATCTTCTTTCCTTTGGCCATCCTTTGCTGTCATAGCCACTGCTAGTTTATTTGCCCAGTTCCTACGCCTAAAGAAAAAAAATATTGAGAATTCCCCAAATTCTCATGATTCTGATCTCTGCAGCTGTCCTCTGAGACTCTGGTCTGCATCAGCTCTGCCTCTTTGCTCAGGCTTGGCAGCCACGGCAGATCTGCAGTGATCAAAGGCAGGAAGCATCCAGCACACCCTTATCCCCAGACCTCGTTGCAACACAGTCCCTGAGCAGGCCCTGAAATATGGTTCTTTGGGCTGTGATCTATTGCACGCCCACGCAGAGCTCACTGACTTCACTGTGTCTCTGCCCATGCATGATATATGGCTTTCATTCCACACTCAGGGCATTTTGGATGGGAAAAACCGCATGCCACTTGGAATTCTCCAGTGGTAGGAAAAAGCGAGAATTGGACCTAGGCAGCCTTTTGTGTCTTTGTAACAGATAAAGCTGTTCTGAAACTTGTTTGGTTTGTTTTTGTTTTTTCATTTTTCCAAACAAACACAAGTCTTCCTTCTACTTGGCTTGCTTTCTTGCAATATAAATTCAGGTTCTCTCTTTCTTCCAAGATTGTGTGATGACAGGGGAACTGCTGAATGATGATGTCATGATGGACTAAAGAGAATACAATTGAGCAATTTGACAGGAAATCTGACTTTTTATTGGACTGTGCACAATCCTTTGTTTTTGACTGCTTAACCACTCCAATACAATACGTGACATTTTTGCCACTTCAACTAAGGCCTGATGGGTAACAATAAAATTCCTAAAAACTCCTTAGAGTTTCTCCCAGGGTAATGAAGAACAATAAAATTGAGTGTCAAATTGATTCACTTCATTATAAAACACTCATCTAACTTTACTAACTAGGTAAAAATAATGAACTAATATTGATGCCTTTCCCTGGTCTTCAAATTAAAACCATAACAAGGTTTACGGGGAAAAGGGGTTTTTACCTTGGGATTTATTTCAGGATCACGGGGTGCAGCACTTCATCCAGGTGGAATGCCCCGAAAATGCATGCACAGCATCACACCGAAATACACACAATTATAGGTCTTGCATAATTAACATATTTATCAAAGATTCCCCAATGAGAGGCTTGAATGAACCCCCCATTATGAGGAATCTTCTCCTCTTGATGGGCCTATCTTAGTTTACAGAAATATGTTTTGGAGAGGACCTTGGTGTCTGGGGCTTCCAGGATGTTTGGTTTCCTGGTTTAATGGCACAGTGGGTCTCAGCTCAGTTACCAGACTTGGAAAGTTACAAGTATGTAGGCTAAAAGCACTAAGAAATATAAAACTATATAAGAGTATGTAAGAGGGGTATAAAAGAAAAAGCAAAAAATCATACTCACATTAATGTCAGGTAGGAAAACACTTAACAATCTTAGTATTTCCAAAGAAAAGCATCAAAGGCAATGTTCTTCAGTGTTCCTAAAATGGCAAACAAAAGGACACTTTCAAAGTCCCTTTCAAGTCCACTTTGAAGCAGATCCTGCCTCCCAAACTGTGTTTTTATACATAAAAAAGAAATAGTGTCTAATATTCTGGAAGATAATATGGGTGGTTGCTTGGCATTTCTGAAAACTATGGTTTTTTCAAAACTGAAAAAGATCCTTGGATTTAATCATTTTACTAAAGGAAATAGTAAATTTGAATATACTTTCTATGAAGAACTACCATAACTACAGTCTCTGGTGTGATGACAAATTTTTTTATTAGCAAGATATTGTCTACAAAGTCTAAAAAGATCATAAATTCTCAATGTGAAGCCACCCAGCATCCAAAATATGTCCATAGGTGTTAAAAACCATTAAGATGAAAATCATAACAATATCCCAATTTTTAATTTCCCATAGAATGGTGCAGTCCAAATATTTTAATTTTTAAAAGATTGGAGCCTCTGCATATTTTTCGTCTTATTGGTTTATGAAATATTTACCTGGAGGGGCTGGGTGGCACATGCAGCTCAAACCTTTCTGAAACATTTACTTTTAAAATACTCCACATGCTTAACCTTCCAACTTGCATCTTGCTCAGAACTGAAAAGCAGAAGAAAGCAAGATCAGACCTTGTCTGTCCTGTACAGTCACTACTGTACATACTTCACCAAACAGGGGATGCAGGAAATTGTGATCAGACAGTGACTCTCAGATTGAGCATGTGTTGAGAAAAGGAGCTGTCACCTCACACCTCTGTATCTCACTCCTACTTTGGAGAAGACAGGACAAGGCATTTCTCTGCCAGTTGGGCTGGTGCTGGGGATGGTCACTGCAGCAGCTGCAGAGATGCAGTCAGTCTGGGATGAATCCATGAGGCTGCAAAATGCCATGGCACAGGGGCAGTGCAGCCCTGGTGCTGTCACACTGAAGCTGAGCGATCAGTCCCACCTCCGACTTAAGTTGGAAAAAGAAGACTTGTCCCATGTGTTTAGGGACATAGACACAGGTATGTCTTAGCTCCCACTAAGGTGCAGAACCACTTCCCACAGGTGAGGAAGAAGAGACGCCAGTAGCTAAAACTCATCTAGGCAGATCTAATGCATATTGTCCTTATCAGAAACTGCAGGCTGGGGTGTGTGAAGGACCATACGGAAATACAGCCCACCTAATCCTGAAATCTGATCAATTGAAACTGAACTGTAATACACTGCTCAGTTAACCTCTTTACAAATAATTCAGTTTATTTAATAACATCAGCTTTTTTTCTTTATTGAACCACATTATTTTGGTACAAAATATGATTCAAATTATTAATTTCCTCCCATTAAGCAGGATCAACATTATCCGCTTCCCAGGATCAAGTTTCTATTAGGTGTATTGGATCAAACTCTTAGCTTAATTGTCTTTGCTGGTCTTTTCCTTGCTGATAATTTGGCCCTCTATATTCATTTGATATGGCCAGGGGAAAAAAAGCTTCTTTCTTTGTTTTTTCCACTGCTACCTAAGACTAAACCTAGTAGAGGAAAATGAGCTTGACTGCAGAGAACAAAGCAATGTATCTGAGAACATACCTCAAATCTAACGCAGTAGTATGTGGTGAGAGGCTGGGCCACTGACTGCATGGATGTGCTGCAGTAATCTTGGGCATGCTGCCCATTTCCAAGCACACAAACAGTGCAGCAATGGAGGTGCTGCATGTGCAGCCTGTTCATTTTTTTATCATCTGACACACTCAGGATAATACCAAACCCAGAAAACAGCAACCAGTGCTGCACAAAGAACTGCAAGAGCTAACAGAATACTTCTGAGGAGATTTTGACTCAGTAATATAGGCTAGCTCATATTTACATTTCATGCTCAAAGATCACTGGCAACAAATATCAGCCAAAGAGCACCATATAGGCATCTGCAGACAGCCACCCTGGAATCTGTAAAGGCAGCAAGGTCTCAGTTTCCCTGGCCACCCTCTGTGTATTTACATGCCAGTGTAATGCAACTGAAAAATGAGCTGCTGTGGATGGTCAGAGAGCTGAGGCAGAAAGTTTTGTAGTCAATTCCTTTGAGTTCTTAGGTCCTTAAGTAGATTAGAAGTTGTCCAAAGGTTTAATGTCAGAGATGGATGAACTGAAGGACCAGCAGAATCAGCAAAATACATGTCATCAAAATCAGGTATATTCAGTATATCTGACAATGGATGACAGATTGACAGAGCACAGGCTGACTTCTTTGACTGGATTATCATGATGGGGTAGAATAATGAGATGTTCAGGACATGAGTCCTGGGCAGTTTCTGTGTCCAGTACAGTGGATGGTGATTCACTGGTGATGAATGCAAGTCTCTATCCTGCCATTTCAGCAACACCAAAGCTCAAACTGCAAGTTTGCAGTGAGCTGAAGGTTTTAATATGTGATAGCTGTGATAGCAAAAATAAATCACAATGTAATGGTCATCTTGATGTTCAGAATTTACACTCTTTACACTCTCCATGTTTAGCTGTTAATAGCTACATAAGTTTTAGAAAGAAAACAAAACAAAACAAAAAAACAAAAAAAAACCACCAAAAAACCCCAAACAAACAAACCAAAACCAACCAGAATTTTGAAATAAATCTTTTACCTCCCTATAGGAAAGACAGAGGCCAACCATCCAGGCAAATTCACTTCTCAGTCATATTTTGACTTTAAATTACAGTGATGTAACTCTTATATGTGAGAAAGTTAAAATAAAGATACTATCTGTAACTTTGTTACTGTTATATCTCCTGATATTTCCAGGAGATGCTATGCTACAGGTGAAAACACATGAAATTATATTCTTCGTTTTTGGAAAACTCTAGGCTGCTGATTAAGTGTTTCCCATTGCTATTTCCATGTTTTACTGGAAATCTCTGTTTATTGAAGTCAATTTAAATGATCCATCAGATGAATCACTGCATTTTAAATGCTAGCAGAGGAGCATTATGAAAGGCACTGGTTTGCTTAAGGTCCCTTCTGTATGTAGTCTGCAAAAACAAAGTGCATACAATTTCACAAGGACAGCTGAAGTGCAAATGATTGAGTAATGAAGACACCAAAAAACACACAATAATTTGGCTGCCACTAGCCAGTCTTTTCCACAATCAAAAAAGTCCATATCCATAAATGACAGGAGATACATACTTTATTATTTTTATTCCTTTCATCAAGAATTTGGGAGAACAAAGAGTAAAAATCTACTAGACTTCTTGGGCTTGAACTTTAGAGTCAACAGTCCTGAAGGAATTGTGATACTGAAGGTCCCCCTTGAAGGTGCCACACCACTGGTGATGGAAGTCTGGTGCACACTTCAGGTTTATCTGCTACTGCCTGCCTCTAGATACTATGGCAACAGATCCACTAAACACCAGCTTCCTTGGGCAAGGCCTTACTTTCTGAGCTGTATGGAAAACTCTGTTAGGTTGCTGAACTGCTTGTAGTACCATGGGTGGCCGTTTCTTCCTCCAAGAGGGCTCAACTCCCAACTGGGCTCTGCCCAGTTTGTAACAGAGACAGACTTGAAAACCATGATGTAATTAGGCCAGCATGCAAGTACGCCCAGAAAAGATCCTCGAGGGTCAGACACCTGGAATTATCTTCCTAATGTTATTGATTATTGGCAGATCTAATATTCTCATACCACAAATAAAGGCCTGCAATGAGCCAAAGGCATTAAATATATTTTGGTGTTTGTATGCTACCATTGTTGCTAAGTTACACGTCCTTCATGAAGAACTATTTGTGCAGTGCTGTGAAAAGTTTATTAATAACCACTGGCCACAATGAAAAGTTGATGGATTATAGAGGTGGATAACTTCTTAGTTGTTTAACTAAAGGGTATTTGTTTAAGCACAAGGTTGGTTATGAATCCTGGCATAAGTATTTCAAATCTGTCTCCCAAGTAAGACAATGTTTATGTTTTTGCTTGAGAAGAGGGTTGGAAGAGAAAAAGATGTGAGCTTGAATGAATCCTTGATTCACCCAAGAAGATGCTGGATAGAAAATTCCCCTTTGCCCTTGAAACTACAATATTCTATTTAAGATTTAAAGACTGCAATGTGTGCCAGTGTTTTCAAGACTGACTAAACAGCTTACTAGCAGCAACCAGACTTCAAGGAAAGCCCTGGAAAAGAAAACACACACATGGTTTACTTTTAATTCTAGTAATTCCTGTTACTTCTGTAACCATGTTGGCTGCGTTTAGATTTTGTAAATAAAATGCTTTTACTTTCTTTTACCCTAACCTGACCAGGAGTGAGGATGACTTCAAAGCACCTGGCAAACATCAAAGCACATCATCCAGACAGGAGCACAGAGCTTCTCATCTGGTGCTGGTTCACTGCTGCAGAGTGAAGTGCTCCAATCCATTTCTCCAGGATAGCTAAAATGGAAGCACAAATTATTTCCATTAAGGTGCAGAATGGGCTTTGCAATTCAGATAAACAGAGAGAAGTTTGGTGTTGGTGGTGTCTCCAAAGGCTGTCTGGAATATGAGAACTGAAAGGTCTCTAATCACAGACCTTATTTATCTGTGATTTATGGGGTCGTAACTAATACATTAATATATTCAAGAGCTTTCATCAGCTTCAGAACAGCCTACTGTGCATCTGATAACAAGTATTGCAGGTCAAATTCCCATTCAGAAATCTCAAAGTGTCAGTCATTCAGACAAAAGGAGTAAACAGTACCAGCTTGTGTCCAGTAAAAAATCACCCAGCTCATGCAATGAAAAACAAACAGTCAAGCAGAGCAAGTCACAAACAATTTCATAACCATGGAGGTGCTACTGCCACAACAAGAACTATTTAAAATCTCTAGCTGTGTCAACTTAATGAGTCAATGATTGTTTAACGAGAGTGCAACTTGTTACTAACAATGAGTGATAATCACACTCTGTTTAGTGATTCAGACTGTATAATCAACCCAGGTCTTTGGTCAGCCAAATTGGAAATTACATGAGAACCTTGAACTTCTTGCAGTATTTTCAGTGTTTTCTGCTTTCACTAAGTCAGAAATATAAGAAAATATCTTTCTGCCACCATTTTGACTCTTTTGATAGTAAATGCCACCAAGAAATTAAGACCTAAACAGATGTACAGGTTAAAAAATAACTACAGGAAAGAATAAATTTTGATTGAACTCAAAGGATGGTTAATGGTATAACATTAATAATTAAATCTAAATTATTATGCTTATTTCAATAAGCTTTATTTCCATATTTCTATAGTAAAACTCTTGCATCATTCAGAGATCATCTGGAGGGGCATGTGATCTTAACTTGTCCAGACATTTTATATTCCTTTTCTGGAATACGTGTCCAGTTTTCCCATCCATACTCTATAGTTTTTATGATTGAACCTACCTTAGGCTAGACAAACAGTAACCTGTTGCCACAATTATCTGTGCTGGCTGAGATTTGATAAAAAACTTTGAGTATCTTTCAGTTTTCATGGGCGATTGACTCATATTTAAGGTGAACAGTGAAATATGCAGTTTCAGTGTGAGTTGATTTTTAGATAGTGTCTACATGAATTCATCTGTA
>VZTN01034778.1:83000-101909 GCA_013400515.1 Erpornis zantholeuca
CACCTCCTCTCCTCTCCTCACATAAAGTACATCATGCACTGTTCCAAGAGTAGCTGCATCAAGATAAACATTATTTACAATTATTATGTATTACTGAGGGATTCCAGAATCACTGAGATGAGCTGGATTTGAATAATGTATCCTTCTCACACAAATTAGCAAACTGTTAGTTCATTGGGTGACTGGAAAAAGGAGACTTATGGCGAGTTATTTTTAAGATAAAGCTTGAAACTTTACTTTTCAGAACTCTAGATAGGGTATCAAAAACACTTTCTTCAAGTAGCTCTCAGTTTGTTTAGTTTAATTTTCAGTAACCAGTGTAGCTGCAGCTGCTAGTAAGTGGTACACATTCTGTCACAAGAACTGCTGTCAAAACACATATGTCTTTAATGGGGCTTTTGGCAAGCATGGCACAGATGTTATTATGGAGGTTGATACAAATAAAACTAATAGTTTATTTCATGCTTTACAAATAGAAATTAAGGATTTAAAAAATGCAATTTACACAGTAAAAATATTTATAGAGATAAATCAGATAATAGGTGCAAAATATTCATTACATCTTTGTGACTAAAGCATGAACTGAAAGGACAGTGGCTGACAGCTATACATAGCTCTAAAAAGGATACCTTTTAAAAAGGTAAATAAATAAATGTGAAGTTGCCAGTTTTGCTGTCTGGATGTCCTGATTTCAAGAGGTGGAATGTCTAAATCTTGTGACACTGCGGCTTTATAATAAAACTGCAGACTAGTTATATCTTTCAAATTAAATACACTTGGCTTAATTCTGGCAGTTGTTTGGCTCCTAGTATAAGATTTTCTTCTTTCAACTCCAATTCATAAGACACATCACAAAAGAACTTCTAAATATTAGAAAATCCTGATTTAAAGGGTAATTTGCAATGTCTTTTCTGCAGAGGAAGATTAAATATTTTGTTAGATAAAGACATGCCTAGGGATTAGCAAACTGGACAGTAAACAGCTGAACTCCTATAGATAAAAACTATCTCAACACACTGTGCTGACCCAAATCTAATGTTCATAATAGTAGGTTGTGGATGTCCTCAAGTGAATAATTATAATACACCCCTTTTTCTATTCAGATATTGTCTATTTGCTCAGATTTCTATTAACAACTTCAGAGGAACTGACTACATGCTAAGCTCTTGGAGAGAATAAAGGACATGGCAAAATGATATGACATCAAGGCATATAAGGTGTTCCATTACTGTTTAATGCTCTTGCCTTCCCCCAGCTTTCAGACTCGAGTGAGCCCAGACCACATGTAGCAGCCATGGGGCTCTCTGCACACCCTGTTACTTGGTGGTGTCCCTTCAGCTTCTGATCTCCAGCAAAGGGGACCAGACACCCATTGTCCTGCATCAAGACATGGCTCCAGTTGCACAGACTCCACAGAGCATCAGGGAAAGCCTGGCAAGTTCAAATACAGCAGTGAGTATGTTTCTAGAGGGAATACTTAGTCTATGTGGTTGTAGTTTATGAGGTTAACTCATACAACTGTACACTGGCTAAAGGCTAGAGTTTGTCCTCCATACCAGCCGAATATAAATACAGCCTTACCTTAAGATGACACATCTCTATTTGCCACTGCCTGTTTCAGGCTGAACTTTTATTCCTCTGTGTAGTTTCAGCTGTCCATGATATTTGAAAAGTTATGGCAGTCAGGTGAAGTCTCAGGAAAAAGGAAAACATAGTACACAGCTTTAAAATGAGTAGAAGGCAGGACCCTGGGAACTACCAACCCATCAGCCTCACCTCTGTGCCTGGGAAGATCATGGAAGAGATCCTCCTAGAAGCTGTGCTAAGGCACATGGAGGAACAGGGAGGTGATTCAGGACAGCCAGCACACCTTCACTGAGGTCAAGGCCTGCCTTACCAACGGAGTGGCTTTCTGTGATAGAGCAACTACATCAGCAAACAAGGGAAGGGTTACAGATGTCATTTTTCTGAATTTCTGTAAAGCCTTTTACATGGTGACCTGCAACATCCTTCTCTCTAAATTGGAGAGATATGGGTTTGATGAGTAGACTGTTAGATGGCTAGGAAAGCAGTTGGACAGTTGCATCCAGAGGAGAGTGGTGCATGTCTCAGAATTCTGATGGACATCAGTGACAAGAGGTGTCCCTCAGAGTTCTGTACTGGGACCAGTGTTATTTAGTATCTTCATTAATGACACAGACAGAGGAATCGAGTGCACCCTCAGCAGATTTGCAGATGACACCAAGCTGAGTGGTGCTGTTGACACACCTGAAGGATGGGATGCCATCCAGAGGGACCTGGGCAAGCTCGAGAAGTGCCCCATGGGAATCTGATGAGGTTTAACAAGACCAAGAGCTGGTGCTGCTCCTGGGTAGGGACAACCCCCAGTACCAGCACAGGCTGGGCATGAACAGACTGAGAGCAGCCCTGCCCAGAAGGGTTTGGGGTGCTGGGGGGTGAGAGGCTGGACATGACCCAGCCATGGCACTCACAGCCCAGAGAGCCAAATGTGTCCTGGGCTGCATCCAGAGCCCTGTGGGCAGCAGGGGTGAGGGGATTCTGTCCCTCTGCTCCACTCTGCTGAGACCCACCTGGAGCACTGCTTCCAGCTCTGGGATCCCAGCACACAGACCTGCTGGAGAAAGTCCCAAAGGTCACCAAATTGATTAGAGGTTGGATGGAGCTCTGCGCAATCCTGTTTAGTGCAAGTTGTCCCTGTCCACAGCAGGGGCTGGAACCAGGTGATATTTACAGTCCCTTCCAACCCAAACCAATCTATGATTCCATCACCCTGATACTACTGAGACTCTGACATAGCTGAAGAGTTCCTTTTTCTTTGTCACACTCACCTTTGGGACTGATGAAATTCACTCGTGATAGTCTCAGTTTAGTTCCTGTAAAGTGGAGAGAAGCAGGATGTAAGTAGCCCATTTTTAAAGGCCCCAAAGTTCACTGTGATGAAATAGGCAGATGGAGATCCTCACATACTGTGAAAATACGCGTGTGTTTTACGTCAATGCGTGATGAACCTAGTTCTGCAAGATTCTCCCACAAATCAGTTGTTGCTCTTTTAATTTCTTTGTGCTCTAAAAACAGCTTCAGTCTTAACACCCACCATGCCAGCAACTGCACAATGGCTGAGAAAGCAAATCTGGTTCACTTTCCAAGGACTTTCCTCAGGGTAAGACGAGTAGCTTGAAACAGTTGGACTGCTTGGGTAAGGAAAGCAGAAAGAGGAAATCTGTTCAATTGTCTTTCATGCCCATTGGGGGGTAGGAAAAAATTCAATTTAATTTGTTCTGTAAAAATATGCTGCTTTCAAGAACATTTATTACAATAATAAAGACAGTCTACCACTTGGGAAAAAAGCTAGCTATGGTTGTTAGAAAAAGTCCTTCACTAGGGGATTTTAAGTTCACAAGGGGATATTTTTATAGTTGGTCTCAATAGAGCCAATCCTCTTCCAAGCAAGACAATTTCTGCAGTGGATCTCTTAAGATCTCTCCCAGCTATGCATATCCAAGGCACTTGGAAAACAATATGTAGATAAATTGGGCAGCTTCAGAGAAAGGATGTATGTTGAAAGCATTTGTGCAGTGACTCACCATTGCACAAGGTAAGCATTTGAATGGCTATTTACTTTTGTTATATTTGCTCTTCATATTATTTTGTTAGTGGAGAGCTAGCACAAACTCGTAGGTTTCAGCTGCCTCACATTTTCTATTGGACAAGATTTTTTGTTGTCTTTGAAGAGCAACTTAATTATTTGAAAATAATTTCAATAATCTGCCAGTACAAGTCCATAAACTAGAGAAATCTTTTTTTTCCCCATGAAGCTTTTTTCAGAGTACACCAGCTGATATGCTGCAAAAAGTGGGTTGTACAGGAAAAAATTATATCTACCAACATAAATATCTTTTCCAATGAGTAGTAATAACATAAAATACCCTCAAGAGTTAGATCCATACTACACTGTGAAATAACTGTGAGTTTCTGTACAGATGCTGCTGGAAAGCAGAAAGTCAGTGACATTAAATCTATTTGTTTCTGTGTTTGAGTGCGTAGAACAGAGAATTCACATGTCTTTACTAGGTTTGCAGGTGAATTTTTTGCCAGTTAAACTGCAGCTATATTTCCTTCTATTTCACACCCACAAAACATTATTTTTTTCAAAGGCTGTATGGTTCATTTGAGAAACAAAAAGCTAGCAGATTTTGGCAAGAAAATTCAATAGTGTTCTAGTAAATATGTACAGCTGATTCATATAGTCTTACCAAGAAAAAAAAATCAGAGATCATGGAAAACTAGCATTACTGGTTTACAAAATCATATGACACCGTATCATGAACACAGATTATCTTCTTGTAATACTTTTGTCCAACTCTTTCCGTCATTCTAGCAGTATTCTTTCTCCTCTGGTTTATTTTGTATGGTGCAAATTGATTCCTGATCTGGAATGGAGTTACTACCACATTTATTTATTTTGTCACTGTTTTTTATAAGCCCCCTTTATGTCCACCTCTTTACAACAGGTAAGTCTAGAAGAGGAGAATCTCTTAAATAAATTCAGCACCAGAACTGTGAAACAGTTAAGAATCTATTCAGCAAACACAGCATCTTGTGCTACCTTTTCCACTGTGTTTGATTTAAGACTATTTATAAGGCTTTTGAAGACCATTTCGACAATTTAAAATACTTTATATGTATATAAAATATTTCTATACATATGTATACAGTCATTAAGGGTAAAATTGGCACCACACCTTCATGAGAAATCTGACCACAAAATTTTGCAAGCTTAATTCTCAAATAATGGTATAAATCTTATCAGTGACAGCAACAGAGGGTAACAGTGACAGCTGTGCAATGAGAAGCAATAATACCAAATTATCATATTTGCTCCCACTCTAGACTGGTATTTTAAACCTAATTAAATACTCAACATGCTGCAGCTTAAGGTAACTTTCTGTGCCTGAAGTATATGATTGAGGGAGAAGGTGTTCTCCAAGTTCACCTGCAATAATATCAATCACCTAAAGTAAATGTAGGATTACGGACCTAATCCTACACTACCTTAAAGCTCATGTAAAATCTTTTGAAGTATTTTACCTTGAACTGAGTGAATTTGGGCTAGATAGAAGAAGCTGAGTTGAGTTCTGTTCTGATAGCAGTCCCACTGGATATGATTTACAGCTTTGGTTCATTATGACCTGGTTTTGAGCTAATAATTAGAGCAGGGGATCAATTTCCTTTAAAAAAAAATCCCACATCTTTTGGAAAATAAATCAAACTTACTACCATGTTTCCAAAGAAGCTAAACAGCTATAGCTGAGAGGAAGAGTCTCTGTGCATGCCTTGAAAATATAGACAGTGAAACTAGAAAAGAAAAAGAAGTTCATAGACCACTTTAAAAAAGAAAAAAAGAAAAAAAAAAAAAAAAACAGGAGGGAAAAAAGCACTATAAATGTTCTAAGCATTGTTCCAGTTGCAACATCAGTTGAGGGGGCGGAGGAATAGTCCCTGCAGGATGAAAATCATTCACAGAAAAATGTGAGATTTGGTCAGAGCAAATTAAAACCAGATCAACTGATTATGAGGGGACAACATTCAGACTTCTATTCTGCTGAAAAGAAATGCAATAACTTGCTCTGTTTCCCACAGTATGTACAATAGGATTCAAATCAGGGCAATGCTCAGATCAGTCCAACTTCTCAAAATACAGATAAAAATTAAATGGAGATGTGTTTCTGCATGTTGCATTCATCTAGAAACATTCATCCACATCCCACGTTGTGTTGCTTCCTAACAGAAATATAAAAGGTAGGGACATGCCATTGTCCCAGCGCTCAGTCAGAAACACTGAAACAGGGGCTAATGACACCCACATAGAGTCCCTGTCATCTTAGTCAGTTGTTTGCATTCCACACCATAACCACAAGATCAGAGCATTACAAAGGGCTGTGAGCTGCGCAGCTTCTCTGCTCTCCTCAGCCTTCTCACCATGATGGGAACGTTTACACCTCAGCAATAAACCCTAAAGAAATCAGTCCTTTTCTAAACAGCCCCAGAGATCCTTCTGACCATTCAAATAGGAGAAGAATAATGAGTTGGAGAGATTATAGATATATGGGGAGGAGACAAGCTAAGGAGCACCAGAGAGCACGGCTCTGATGCTACACTGTCTATCTGCTATTTTCCCATACAGAAGGACAAAGACAGGAAGGGCAGTGAGAGCCACAGGAACACACTGTGCGTAGACAAGGACTGTCTGTGACTCAGGTGAAGCTGATGCTCTCTCCTGCAGGAGCCCTCTGACACCAAGCTCAGCAATCTGGGCTTGGCCAGGAGGGGAAGGAAAATAACTCCCATTTGTTTGGCTCTAGACTATGTTAGAATAAATAGCTGCTCAGCCTCAGAGCTGAAGTGCAGATGTGCATCAGCCAGTTTGTTATACAAATCTGTTCCTCTTTTCTCATTTTGAATACAAACCAAAATCTCCAGAAAGGAAAGATAAAGATTACCCTAAAAATAAAAAAATAAAAATAAAAAAGCTATCTGTGACCTTCATGGCACATGGGCTGGTCTCTGAAAAACAAACAGCTCTATGAGCAACAACAGCAGAGATGAAACTTGATTCCCTACAGTTTTGTGTCCCAGCGTTGCTTGGTAATGCCCTGACTCCTGTTCTTCTCCACATCCTTTATTTACATTTATTTTGCTTCCTGGTGCAAGACACAGGCAGTAACATGGTGAGGCTGGAGTCAAGCAAGACATGTAGTCTGCACAGCCAGGACAGCTCTGTGGGCTGCACAAGGCTGGTTATCGGGGATTTTAAATCCCAATGGCCAAATAGTCCATGAAAGTGGAAATAGCAGCAGCACCAACACAAATAAACTGAATTCCCCAGAAAATGGAATAGACTCTCAGTAGCTGCTGCTTCCTCTGAAGCACATGTCCCTATTATGCTAACAGTGAGTAAGAGTGTTTTAACTGCCCCAAAGAATTTTAACACAGCTGAATGAATTCAGATGAATTCCCACAGGTGTGTCAAAAACTTTTGCACAGCAGAGTTTTCTACTGGGAAACACACTTGCCTTTATCATACATGGATACAGAAGACTTACATTTACCCATCATTGGCATTTAAAGTAATTATTTTATACACAACCCTTCATGATGTGTAATATTGCAGGTAGTTCCACATTTCTTCATTCATGAAGAATAATCTAATACTTACACACACCAGTTAGACTTGAACACAGTAATTAAATAATTCAGAGAAAGTTAAGGTGATTATGGAAATGAGAAATTTTCACTCTAAAATCCCTGGTTTAAATTTGGCTCAGTGCTTATTTATGCTGAGCCATGACTGCTCAGTCACTGAAGTGACACCATATTTCTGGGCCTGTTTAAGAAGAAAACTAAGGCATAAGATCTGTTGCGTTCCTTTTAAAATCTGTAACTATGAGCCTGGTAGTTTCACACTATCTGCTGCAGTTCACATGCTGGTGATGTCAGGAGCAATGTCAAAGGTTAAATGCATATGAACGTAGCATTGCATTCTTATAACAGAAAAATGTATTCTGCTGCTTTTCCACGTCCATTGTGTGAGGACTGTTTTCTAATACAGCCACTAAAAAACAGCCTCTGTGGTTGCACACCCCAAACAATGTATTCTTCAGAGGCATATATATGTGTTAGAAGGGTCAGTAAGGAGGGCAGTCAGACAGCCATTGAGGATGCTCTTACAATGTCACAGTTAAATATCCCATAATCAGATAGTGACAGAAACACAGACATGGAAAAGATCTGTCTTGGGAAGAGGGAGAAAACTTGTTGCTCAACTTCCACATCTTTTTCTATGTAGTCCCATTCTAATACCTAATTCAAGCTGGAGTACTAGTTCCAAAATATTTGTTGAACAAGGGAGCTACATAAAGCATGATTCCTCAGTCCAAAATATGGCACTGTTTTCTAAACCAATGTAGAGATATATGTTCTTACACTTTGGCATTTGCTGCTTGGCTGAGGGAAAAATCACTATCTCCATGTATCATAAAACAGAAATCTGTACCAGACTTCTGAGGATACAGGCTAGTAGATCTAGTAGTAGATCGGACAACAGATTTCAAATGACTCACATAAATCTATTTTAGAAGCATCCAGATTTAGAGAAATTTAATATTAGGTATCTACCATGCAACTACTCTAAGAACAATTTTAAAGGTACTGAACAACTCTGAAGATAGTGAGTCATTGTGGATATTTAGCTGGTTTGAAAGCTAGAAGGGTTGTCAGTTAAACTCAGACTTGAACACTCCACAGAGTTAAGTTGCTTCACATTTTTTAATAAAAGGGACTTACTGCAAATTACAGGAGTAGCTAAACCTTTGTACTTTGAAAATGCTGGCCTTAACTTCTCTGATATTTCTCATCCTTAAAATAAAAACTATGGGCAAATTCTGATAGTATCACCAACTACTCCCGTAGTTAACAAATGTGACTACATAAACATATGTAAGGTCAAAGTGGGAGTTTGTTTTTCAAAAATGTGTTCTTCAAATAATTTCATTTTCCTTGGTTGTAAAAAAACCAAGGAAACTGGAGAGACTTTTTTATCTGGAAAACATGATTAATAATTTGTATATAGGATCCTACTGCAGTTTCATAGAACCTGAATGACTCTCTTAAACATGACAAGTCCTTATTGTAAAGAACAGAAACTAGATATGAGCATTTTGTATTTAACTATTATTCTGTGCTGCCCAGCTGGAAATTGTTTCCAACTTTCCTAGGTTATATTGGCACATTCTTTTTGCTCTTCAGTCCATAAAGTGATACAGGTTTTTGCGGTGTACATGCTCTGATTTTCCAAATGTTCCAATCTGTTTCCACATGATTATGACAGAATTTACTCCATAGGCAAAATAGTAAGAAACACCACAAAGGAGAATATGCATCAAAGTGGAAAGACACACCAGACCACTATAATTAGCATATTAATTGCATCTCAGCTTCTCTGTAGCCAGCCACCCTGTGGCACTTAGTCTGGAGTCAACAGGAGATCCACAAAAAACAGATGCGTAGCATGGAGCGTTCTGTTTTTAAAATGTCCCAGAAATTATGTCTCTTGTTTGAAAGGGCTAGTGTTAAATTTAATTTCTCCCTTTCCTCTTCCGCAGTTATCTTGATGTATTTCACCAGTAGAACGCATACTAAATTTAAAACCTCATTGCTTTACACACACATGAACACAAAGAGTAGTCTCCTCCTCTTTCACCTCAGTATTTGCCTACTGCTCAGTCTGTGTGAGAGGTGGCCACTCTTGTTGGATTCTGGTTATTCAAAATGAAGTGCACCTTTGCTGGTGCTGGCTCAGCATCACTGGAGACACCCATCATATGATCAGGGCAGCTGCTGAAGCTCCCCCTACAGTCAAAGGAGAGAGGCCTACTGTGTACAGTTTAGAGCATCCTTGAACAATAACATCCTATAAAGGTTTTGGAGTAAATCACTCCCCTGCAGGCACCTCCTCTGCATTCATTGCAAACAACGTTTGTATTTTGAGTAAAAAGTAAGATGAACTCTGCATATGCAGCCATGGAATTAACCTCATAGTTAGGCTTTCCAGTGTTAGGGCAATTTAAAGCATATAGGACTGAAATTATGACTTTAAACAGATAAATAAGCTTAATAGTATTAACAGTTTATATATAACATCTTCACCTGTGAAAGCATATTTATGTGTTCCTCTTACTCACCACACAGTGTATCCTACCATTACATGCAAGAATATCTGAAAATTCTCATGGGATGGTTTGCAAGAATATATGGGTTAGAATCAAATTTTATTTTTATAATTTCCAGGAAAATAGCTGCTGCCACTTTGAAGTGAGGGGCAAATTTCAGATCTTTGTTCAAAATATAGGTTTGTTTCCATCTACTTCCTTCAAAACTGTAACAGAGGCAATAATTCTGTCTGAACCTTGATTACGTGCTCGCATTGGATGCCAGGGACTGATGTACGTATTTGCAAGGGAAATAAAGACAAGTCTGCTTGAAAATAACTTTTTTTGTGAGGAAGAATCAAGAAGCATGAAAAACTGAGAGTCTCATTAAGATAATTTTTAGAAAGGTTCCATCCATCATAGCGCATTTTGAAAAATTAGATTTATAGAAATCTATCTGATTGTTGAAGTTGGAGAACATGTTGAAAGGAAAGCTTCTTGCTCAGGAGATCTGCTAATACATAGTTGTTCTGATGAATACAAATGAACACGATTCTTTTTCACTTTGCTTCCCTAATCTACAAGCTAGTACCTTAACAATGTTGTATAAGATAAAGACACAGGATAAGAAGTGCTAATATATAGGTGTTTCTAAGTGCTAATGTAAAGATGCACCACTGAGTAAATTATGGTCATTTAGAGCAGACATATTCTGCAGTTACAATTGATTTAGGCAGATGTTTGTTTCTCTTGGTTTTTGCAAGATCAGAAATTTTTCAGATACCTGTGGAAATTAAATGTGTTCAGAGTATGAAGTTAGGATAATGATAAGGTATTAGGATAAGAGTGGTTTTCTACTTGTAAATATGAAATCAAGGTAGCTTATAGACAACAGAATTTACTACATTATTTTTCAGTGTACTTTCAGGATGTTACTCTTCATGTTGAACAGCATATATACTAACTTTTTCACATGGTACCTTTGTCACCTCTGTTCTCATCCTTTGGATTTTTATCCTTCTGCCCTACTATGGATTTGTTTACGGAAAACAGACCTGTAAGGACAAAACAAGGCAAAAACTTCTAATATGTTTTTTACTAGTACCTAAAAATAGGACTGGAGCTAGTCACACAGCTATTTAGGGACTTTATCTATGGTGTGTGAACATCATGCAAATCAAATTTTTCCTCTGACATTTGGTTCAAGACTGGATTACTTTATGCATCCTTTATTATATTATGCATCCTCTATTACGTATCCATTATACAACCTTATTTAAAAAACAGCTTCAATCTTATTCATTTACTTATAGCCAGATTAGCACATAAGGGATTGAATGGTATGGTGAACATAAGACCACTGGAAGATCATGATTTCTTCATACAGATTTAACATTGTATGCAAAAGAAATCCTTCTTGTACTACAAAGGTAATATCTTCTGAAAAAAAATCCTTTATATACTTATTTAAATAAAAACTTCTTACTATAAAAATCTAACCAAAAAAGTGGGTTAGGGGGGCATTTGTCTGTGTGTATATGCAACCTCCAGTAACTTAATCCTTCAGGGTTAACACCTTTAAAGTCAGAGGGAGGCAGAGGACAACTCTCTCCCAGCAGCTGCTGAAGCAACAAGCTGCTTCTCATTCACACACCCACATACAGGCAGACCTGGCTCAAGGCCTGGACAGCTATTCCAGAAGCATGCAGTCAATGGATAGATAAAAGGATCCTGGCACTAATTCCTCTAGGATACTGTATCCTCAGCAATAACTTCATTTATGACCTCTTAAAATGAGTTATAGAGACAAATTAGCTTGGCAATCAAATTCTTCTCTGATGGCAAGGAAAAAAAGAGACAAGTTAGTGCAGACTAGCTCATTGGTTTACCTGTCATTTCTCAGCACATTTGTGCAAATTTTGTATCTCCTCCATTTCCCAATGCAAGAATCAAAGACAGTGGCCTAGGCAGCATCCCCTGGAGATAAAATTCACAGAATCATGTAATATTTTGAGTTCGAAGTGACCTTTTAAAGGTCACCTAGTCCAACCCCCTGAAATCAGCCAGCACACCTTCAACTAGATCAGGTTGCTCAGAGTCCAGTTCAACCTGACCTTCAATGTTTCCAGGGACAGGACATCCAACACTTCTCTGGAAAATCTGTTGAAGTGTTTCACTACTATCATTGGAAAAAAAAAGCCTTCCTTACAGCTCCTCTTAATCTACCCTCTTTTAGTTTAAACAATTGCCCCATGTCCTATCACTGCTACTGAGGGATCTGTCCCTATCTTTTGAGTACTGAAAGGCCACAATAAAGCCTCCCCAGAACCTTCTCTTCTCCATGCCCCCGCCACAGCCCCAGAGGTGCGGCTCTGCCCCTCTGCCCCCCGCCGCGGGCAGCTGGAGGTGCAGCCCCGCAGCCCCCACACCCCTGGGGCCGAGAGGGAAGGGGAGGGTCTCGCTCCGCAGGAACACACACTGACACACGGGGAGGGGGCCCACGCCGGAACTTCGCGAGGAGCGGGTGGGGTTTTGGCAAGCCCGGGAAAATCGAGGCGGAAAAAGAAGGACAGCATGGCGAGCACGAACACACAATCAGCCGGCACCATCTTTGCAAACACGTGGAGTTAGTTCAGCTGTGGTTTCGGGGTTCCGGATGGGGTTTGGAGGGAACCCTGGGCTGGAGTGATCAGTTCCAACACGGGAAAGGACAGAGGAGACCGATAAACACACGGTCAGCTCTCTCCTGAGGGATAAAAGGGAGAACAAAACGGGGGGGGGAGGGGGTGCCACTGTCACATGATTAAGCTCTAGATAACTAAGTAAAACAAAACAAATATTAGTCCCTTTATATTTCGCATGCAGGAATGAGGGACAGCTAATCTTTAAAGGAAATAATTTCTCCCAAAACTGGGGGTACAAAACTTGAACCTTCTTATTTTACAGATGGGTTTTTTCTTGCTGAGACTTTGCATGGGGCACCACCTTCTTCACCTCAACAAAAACTCACCCCTAACTCCCTACCCGCTCTGAGGTAAAAAAAGAATTAAACAAAAAAGAAAAAACTACCCCTGTACCAGGCCTACCAGGCCATCCATGGCTTCCCTCACCACAGAGCTTTCCAGAAGGCTCCCCACAGGNTATTTTACAGATGGGTTTTTTCTTGCTGAGACTTTGCATGGGGCACCACCTTCTTCACCTCAACAAAAACTCACCCCTAACTCCCTACCCGCTCTGAGGTAAAAAAAGAATTAAACAAAAAAGAAAAAACTACCCCTGTACCAGGCCTACCAGGCCATCCATGGCTTCCCTCACCACAGAGCTTTCCAGAAGGCTCCCCACAGGGCTTACCAGCATGGAGTTAAAATAAAACCCTCGGAATGGTTCACTGCATTTCAGCTGACTCCTTTTGGAAGTGCAACTTCCCTCCAGAAGCTACCGGCTGTCCTTTCCATCTTCTCACTGCATGAGCTTCTCTTCAGGGAAATGGCTTTCCCAAGGCAACTTCTGCCCTGCCGCTGCAGGGGTTGCTCTCTGAGGCACTCCTGCGTCAGAGCTCCATGTTGGGACACCGTCTGTGTAGAGGCCCCACAGTGGGATGCCATTGTTGCATTTGCTGGCTATTGTTGCAAACTGCAAAGAGCAACAAGTGCCAAAGCGTGTCTCTGCCCAGCCCAGGCAGGGTCCGTGTGCTCCATGNTTGCTCTCTGAGGCACTCCTGCGTCAGAGCTCCATGTTGGGACACCGTCTGTGTAGAGGCCCCACAGTGGGATGCCATTGTTGCATTTGCTGGCTATTGTTGCAAACTGCAAAGAGCAACAAGTGCCAAAGCGTGTCTCTGCCCAGCCCAGGCAGGGTCCGTGTGCTCCATGCTTTCTTTCTGAAGGCATGGTCCCAGGGCCCTCACCGGCCAGGGAGACTTCAGGCTAGCTCAGGCATCTTTGCTCCTCGCAACAACGCAGCGACAAAGGAGTGAGAAGAGGCCTCCGCAAGGAGAGCCCAGAAGATCTTTTTTCACATGCTGCTATCCACATGTCCAGAGGTGAAGGCAAAAGAAGGCAGAGGGCCTGGGGTTTTATTGGGACCCAGGGGAGAGGCGGAGTTGGGGTCCCTCAGAGACCACTAGGAGGAGTCCGAGCAAGTGGCCAGGGTTTAGCCGGGAAGGGGGAAAAAGGGGGTGGGGGAAACACCACAATTCTCCAGGTTTTACAAATTTAAAAAAGGGAAGGGTTTTAGGGAAACAACGAAGAATTTAAAACAGTAACAATGCTGAACAGTGATACCCCAGCTAACAAGTACTCCCACCTTAGCTGTTTTTGGTTTACACAAGAACCTGTCTCAAATCACACACCTAAGGCTAAGCACTTCACACCTAAGGCAATGGGGGCTCTGGCAGTGCCCAGTCTGTCCACCCATGCCAACTCTGGTAGCCCACAGCCCATCTAACTTGCTCTCCAACTTTGTTGTGCCAGCTGCCACAGAGGAAGTGCCAAGCAACTGAAAACCTGGTCTCTGGGGTTTTTTTGTTCTACTCTTCTTCACTGAAGAATATCCTTGCCATGAAAGCATGGCTGACACCTAGACATCACCTTAAAATTTCCAAGGTCCAACGTTCAGAAGTGTTAAGCACATTATCACCCCGTCAATGCAATGGGAGCATCCAGGACTGAGTGTTAAACACTCTAACCCTTTTGGGTAAGAAGCAACCAAAGTTTTCTTATTATAGTAAAGTGTGATGAACACCCGAACTTCTGAAACACGTCATTTCAGAATACCCGATAACAACTGGTTTTAAATCAGGCATCTTCACAGATGCAGAGTGGAGCCACCTGAAGACTGACTGTGGGGCAAGCGTCTGTACGTGTCCTCAATGCTGCCACAAAGCCTTTGTACGTTTGTTTTATTTGACAGGATATCCACAGCTTTGCTGCATAGATTATTCTGACAAGCCTAATGACAATGAACACAATTGCATCTGTGTTTTGATCAGCTCACTTCCTTGCTGCTTGGACCACAAATGACACTGAAAGGGAGAACACAGTGAACTCTTTCTACAGCTACTATAAGCATTGTGGCAATATTTTCGGCAGATTACCTCTGCACCACTGCTATTTTGTTTACTGGGAACCTACATCAAAAGAAAGAAAACAAGAACATATTCTCCAGCCCTGAAGTCAACAATCTCTCATTCCCCAAATCACAATCTAATTGAGACACTTTTGTCTGGCTTACGGCGTCAATACAACGTCATTGCTCAGTGTTTTTTCCTTTTCCACCGACACCACTGATGCACACTGTTAGAGAGTGCTGCTTAATTAAACCACAGTGACAGGAAAAGTGACCTACAAATGCAGTGTTTAATAAAACCATGAGCATAAATATTGTACTTTCTCACCTGAGACATCAGTTATGATGCAGTTTTTACCACAACACTACAAACATTTTCTACATTATTGTATTTTTACCTCTCCGGTAAGTGATGCCTCAGGTTTTAACTTTTATATTTTTCAAATCCTGTACTGCTAGTGTAACTCTGAAGTTTTCTGTAGCTTGTTAAATGCTGTTCTCTTATGCTGTTCTCTATGCTAAGATAGACATAAAAAAACCTCTAACTTGCACTTCAAGAACATCCAGAAACAAGAACTGTAAACCATCATCTTGGGAAGAGTGGGGCAAGCTGGGGAAATCACACCATTAGCTGGGTTCTGGTTAGTGCATTTACGTTGTTATAAAAGTGTGAAGCACTCGTGATCTGGGGCATCCATTTTAGGATCCATTACAGCAAGACCTCTGGAGCCCGAAGTATGCACCTGAAGGCCTTTCAAATAAATACCACCTTTTTTCCTTTATTCCTATCTAGTCTCTGTTTCTAGGTAGCCATTTAAGGCATCATAAGTAAAATGAGGTAACATAGTAACAATTACGAGCACTGCTGCTGCTGCTGCTGCTGCTGCTGCTTATGCAGAGTTGAATTTTGCTCAGGAGCTGTCCGAAGCCATCCTGCAGTAGGTAAAGTGGAATAAAGAAGACTGAAAAGGGCAGTGACCTTTTATTGCCTGGCTCTGTTGTTTTTCTCTGAGGGCTTTTCTTCTGTGTCCAAAGCAGAAAACACTCCAACTGGTAATTGCCAGAGATAGAAGAAGGATTTGCAGAACTGAGATTGTAAAACTGAAGAAAGAGGAGAAATAGGGCAGGAAGTAGGAGAGTAACAACATATGGAAGTGCAACAAATAAGGCGAGAAAGGTCCACTGGAGAAAGAGAATGCTCTCAACCACCAGGTCACTGTGTTTAATTAAATCAAGCCTCTCAGTCTCACTGGAGATCTCTGAGACTTCCAAGGACTTTATGGCACAGTAAGGGTTTTGTCAATTAAAAAGTGCATTAGCTAATTATTTCCTAATCATCCATTCTAACATATAATTTCCGCTCTGGTTCCCTAGTAAAAGTGAATACCAGCAGTTGTTTGGTTTTTTCACCATCCTGTAGCTACCTTTCTTCTATGTGCTAGCCCAGCACATAAAGTGTATGGTAATTATGGAGGGTTTTTTCCCTTGCCTTGAACTTCAAAAGAACCTAAAATTTTTCTATTTCAGCAGTGTAAAAATGCAAGAAAATGCAAGATGCACAAGAAATATAGATAGCCAAATACTATTTGTTATTCAAATGCCCCAGTGATTCTGGACCTTTGTAACACATGAATTTGCATGTTAGCAAAAATCTCTACACACCTCTATTACTTTTGCGTAATTCCCAAATGCCATGATATCTGACATCTTAAGTCAAGTTTTATCTTCAAAAATTTTCAAAGACCTCTGCTTGACAGTAATTAGAAGGAATCACAAACAGTTGTCTGTCTCCACAAAATGAATTTGCCTAAGATGCATCAAATCAAAATTTGGGGTCTTTAGAAAGAAGAAGGGAAAAAAAAAATTCTGTGCATTTCAGCAGGGTGGAGTAACATTAGATATTTTTAAAGAGGAAATTTTCTTGTAATCTAACTTCCTGAAGGGCCTAAGTGACAAGTTAATGTTAAAAAGATAGAGGAAGTGATTAGACTTTGAAAGCCTCAGCACACAGAATGCTGCAACTGAAACTAGTCTCAGAAACCCACAGCTCTGTTCCACACAACCTTCCTGTACAGAACAAAGTTACACAGATCTATAGTTTGTCTCCAATGAGATATGCTTGTATGGAAATAAAATAGAGACAATGTTTTTGGCCACCCCAGAATATGCTGGCTTCATAGACTATATTACAAAGTAAGGTTAAGATAGTAAACTTTTTTCCCCCAATTTCTTTAAAAGAGTTTCCTAGTCTTCATTATTCCTGCTCCTCTTCCTTCCTTTACAGAAAATTGATTTTTTTTGTTTGGGAGCATGATTAATCTTATGAAAATATCACATCAGAAGTCAATGAAATTAAAATATTAAATGCATATTCAGTTTTTATAAAAGAGATTAAGATTTTGAATTTCGGTATTAATGAGCTGCTTCATCTCTGCATGAAGTCAGAAGGTATATCTGGGACTCAGTAGCTCTAGAAACAAAACCACTTAATTTACAGGGATTTAGATAATTAACTTTGGATGAAAAACCTCAGTTGAAAAATCTTTTCTCTATAAAGCAGTGAAGGGTTTTCTTCCTTTTAAGAATAGGTTTAAATAAAACTTGAGTCCCTGAATTTTAATACATAGAACAAATATCTAAAGCTTGTACTTCATTATGCATTTTTAGAATCCATAATAAGTAGAATTATTATCCATAATAAGCAGTCTCTACCCTAGAACAAAGATAGTGGTACAGTCCCTTTAAGATTATTTACAAAACTATAACTTCAGTGGAGTTACTGTGAATTTAGTCCAGCGTAATTGAGATGTAAGGGTCAGCACAATAAAGGTCCAGAGATGGAAACAGTTCAGAAAGGCTCTGTTTGGCTTTTGCAAACTTTCAGCAAGTGCTCGGTCCCTCTGCAGTGCCTTCCCCTTCCAACTTCCACCTGCAAGCCCAACTCATTTCCCTGCTCCCACTTCAAAGACAGATTAAGACTCCGCATAAGCCTCTAAGGATGCAGCAATAATTGCATTTCTCCTAAGGGTATTGTGTCCATCACTTTCCCTGCCAAAATTTCACATTGCAATTCCCACTTTTACAGATAGGAAAGGAAAGGCAAGCACTCACCACCTCCATCCCACAGGCAAAGTACAGCCTAAGTTATAAAATGTAATATAAATCAGAAAGGACAATACATGGAAGGGAATATAAAGACATTAGCAATTAACATGTGATGTCTTAACTAGAGGTATTGATCCGGACAGCCACTGAGGGACCAGAAAACTCAAGCACTGTTGCTTTTACGTTGGTAATAGCAACATATTCTATCTATCTAAAATTCTAAATCATATTCTGTTCTATCTAAAACACATGCCTTAGAATGCTACGAAATGCCAATAGTATATTTAATGGCTGTAGGCATTGTACATGAAAGGGGAAGTAACATGGCCTGGGGAATATTAACAATTGACATCCTATTATTAATGTACAACCTGAAGATTTATATTAGCCGGCAGTTAAGGGAGCCTTTCCTTTATACGCTGTAACATATGAATTTGAAGGAAGACTTTTCCCATTCAGCTTAACAGAATTCAAGTTCCCAGTCACAAATGAGAGTAAAGTCCAACTCCTGTCTCCCTTACAGTGTAGCCAAAGAGATCTACTCATGCCTCCACTGAATGTACGTTTACAGATAACGGGCAGCACTGACGTCAATCCCACCACAAGGCCATGTGGACTGCACAGCAATCTTTCTCTTTGATCTTTCCCACTGACTCCATGCAATGCTGATTGCAAGGAGCATTTAGCCTATGCCAGCTAAAAATAGGAAAAATTAAGTCGGTGTTTACTGCAAACTTAAAAGAACAGCCACAGTTTGAGAAGGCCACATGTCTTTCTTGATTGAAAGCATATAAAAAAAGTCAAAGTTTCTTCTGAAGCTTTTTAACTCTGACAAAGCTGGGAGCAGTTGAATGAAAATGCTCATAGTTTTAATATTCTATATAGGTGTGAAAGCCTGTTTTTATTGTATGTATTGATCTGAGAAATCTGAAATTTCTAAACATACCTTCTTTTTATCTTAGGTCCCATTTTATATCCAAACATGTATAAATATTTGAGCAGATCAGGA
>VZTN01034779.1:0-12427 GCA_013400515.1 Erpornis zantholeuca
CCAGGCTGAGCAACCCCAACACTTAGCCTTTCTTCACAGTAGAAGCACTCCAGCACTCTGATCCTCAAGTAAATTAATTTTACAGCCATTTCAAGACAGCTAAATCACAGGTATGGTGTACAGAATTTGAGAATCTGGAAGGTGGATTATCAGGGAGCTGATTTTCTATCTCATGCTGCATTATTCCTGCTGCAGGATGGTCTTTGAATATTTGAAGGAAAGTGGTTCAGGGAGGAAATTTGAGTTGCAGTTGTCTACATTAACTTTCAGCTGTCAGTTCAGCTCCCAGTAATTTTTTTTGAAGTTTTTCACAGCTGGAAATCATCTTTACTATCATGAATAGCTTAACAAAATCAGCAACTTCTGTCATTTCAGTATTCTTTTCCCTTTTCCAGAATGCATGTGAGCATGATGAGCCCCAAGGAACACAGCACAGATATTTGTGGGCCTCGTGCAGTGAATTTTCTTTCACTGCAAGAGTAGTTGTTCATTTATTCCTGTCCTATGTTTCAAAGTTTTTATCAGCCTTTAACTTTAAAAGTACTTCTGTTTAGTTTTCTGGAAAGTCTTTGGTGAGGTACATAAATGAAAGCACCCTGCAAATTCAGACCTCCTTTTTCTAAATTCCTGGTAATATTTTGAATGAATTCCAGTACTTTTGTGAGATCTCATATTCATCCATAGGTTCCTTAATTCCATTTTCTATTCATCTGTAGGTCCTCTGGAGTCCTTTTTCAAAAAATGGCATTGTTTTAGCCACTTTCCTGCCCTTTAACAAGGAGTCAGTTTCTTACATACCACATATTGTAGTTTGGCTAGTTCACACTCAAATTCCTTTGGAACTCTGCGGCAGAAGCCACCTGCTCTTGCTGATTTCTGATTGCTCACATTGTCTCCTTGATCCATTCACTTTTTCTGCCAATACTTTAATTTTAGACAAAACCTCTGACACACATTCTGTAAAGAATTCTGTAAATACTCTTCAAACCCCTCCATAGTTAACACAGATGGGAAAAAAAAAGATGTTAAAACTGTTGTCTATTTAGGGTATTCTTTCTATATTTTAGTCATTATGTAATCTTTTAAGCTTCCTCTTTCCATTGTGTACAAAAAAAATTCTTTTAAAATGCTTTCTTAAGTTCTTAGCTTCTTCTACATTGCTGTTTACCTATTTCTCTTTATCATTTCTCAAGTCTTTACTGGTATGTGTTATGCTTTTGCTCTGTGGCTCCAATATGATTTCTATGCTGCCTTCAAATTTTATTTTTTTTGGCTGCTCCTGCTAGCTTTCTATTTTTCTTGTAGATCCCCTTTGGAAAATTGTGTGCATGTATTCTGTATTTCTTTTTGTTAACTTAATGAAGAAGTCATGATGTGTATCTTAAACTTCAGCTTTATCATCATGCTTCAGCCTTACCTTCCTTCAATTTGTAGTAAGGTAAATTAAATCCTCAGCTGATACTGTGCTTCCTGTTTTCATTGCCTCTTTGACTTTCTCATCATGTTATTGGCACTGCCACCAGGCTAGAAAGAAATGTCACACATTCCTTTTCTATAGATTTTTGGGTGTGTCTGAGGTATCAAAGGGTAGAACTGAAAAATCAAGGAACAGAACAATCTGTCCTGCTCAGCTGTAATTTTTGCATATACTTCGTGTCATTTCTTAAATATGCTTACATTTTCACACATGGACTCATTACTAAACAAAACCTGGGCCAAATTTTTGTGTCTTCTCTCCCTCGACAGCAAATCTAAACTTTCCCTTCCGGTCTCCTTATCCAGCTGTATCCCCTGCATCAGCACCCACCCCTTTTCCTGTACCACACCCTTGCACATATGGTTCTTCTTTCTCAGTCTCATTTTCTTGCTAGCTTTATTGCAGATGTTGTGCAACTCTAAATTCAACATAAAGGAGTACTTAGATGCCATGGTTGTAATTTGTTGTTGTTCAAACCAATGTACATGGATGTAAATGTTTAAATATTTGCAAACCCCTTGTCTTGAAATAAATCAGAACATTTCATAGTTCTGAGGCAATGAGTTAATGTTTATCAATACAATATTATATTACAATATCATAGTGATAGGTCTTACTGCAGTTTTCTTCCATTTTTAATGCTCTTGTTCATAGACTTTCATATAATCTCTTTGAATTCATGTAGTATCTATGAATATATGACCCTCAATTACTGCAAGATGTAAGATGCAATATAAAACAATTTATTGATCATATATCCCTCTCCCATTTTTCCAAAACAACTACATAGTCCAAAATAAAGCAATCTGAATGTTTTCCTCTCCTCTTTTATTTATATTTGCTTCACATTCATCAGACTTATCAAACACTGTTTTTAAATGTGTCCTTTCAAGTTGAGTCTTGTACACAAAATGTACCTTCAGTCTATAATGCCTAGGTAAATATTAATCATCAACAAGAAGGCTTCCTTAGGCTCCATACCCAAACAAATTCATAGCATAAATGACAGCTGCTGTCCATCCATCCTAGGAAGAATCACTTACAAACCTCACTTACAGTCATTTAACTTTAGAAATGGAATGAAGCTCCTGGATTGCCAAATCCACTCTGAAATTTTGCAAGCAAGCATGGTGTAAAAATTTAGTTCAAATAAAGTCTCAATCACCAAGATGCAGGAAAAGTCAGAGGTGCTGCCATGTGGAGCTGGGTTATAGGAATTGTACAGTGTGCTGCTGGAAGATGATATAAAACTGTAGTCTCTGTCAGCAGAAGAAGCCGGTGGTTGGAATATGTTTTGATGGTGAAACACCAGATTTGAGTAGAACCTCTGGATGACCTTGAAAAGAAACCAAAACCAGTTTGTAAAATCAGCATGCTTCCACAATGAGTGCTATTATCTGAGGTGCACAGCCTGCAGCGCCAGGCATTTGTGAAAACCCTCATGAATCAAGAAAGAGACATCCTAAGTATAATTTTATTCTAGGGTGAATAGTGAGGTGTTTCTGGTTTCAGTTAGGTTTTTTTTTTTAATTGCCTCACTTTTTTCTAAATGTAGATTTCTAAGTTTATTTATTATTCTGGAGAAGGTAAATTAATACCTTCACTTATATTTTACCTTATTTCTTTTGACTTAAAGAGGATTCTCTGGTTAATATCAAGGGCATTTGTCACAAATGGGGATGTTAAGTAAACATGGGGTATTTGAACAGCCTTAGAAGTGCTCTAATCCCAGCATGAATTTCTATGAATATGAAGAAAACCTATGGTCTAGGATGATCGGATCTCATAGAAATCAGATCTATCTTCTGATGACCAAAACCCTTCCATGTAGGAAGGTAATATATAGAGTTGATGGGGCCCCAACAGTTTTAGCAGAGACATTTAAAAAATACTTGAGAGACGTTCATCTAAGGTCCTAGGCTATCATCTAATTATCCAATTTATACCACATTTCTAGAACTTTGAATCAAGCAATAAAAATGCAAAAATCAAGTATGGCACCAAGAGAGACAAATAACCCATATCTAATCTCAAAAGACAAGTCGATGCCTGTGGTTGGAATATTTATTAATTTTTAAATTAATTTTGTGACTTGTGTGCTTTTCCCCACAAATCCTCAATCAGCTTTTCCAGTTTTAATCCTTTAAGTTCTGGGAGATTGTGTTTTCTCACAATAACTTTGAAATCCTTAGAGATAGTGCAACGTCTTTTTGTAAGAAGCAAGTGTTAGTCTTTCTTCAGACCAATGATTAGCATGATGTGGATATGCCTCCACAATGGCCTCATTAACAGTCTCTTCTAATATGACAAGCCACATGTTCTTATATTTTCCATCCTTTCAATTTAAGGGTTAAGTTCATACTGAGCTACCATTAATTCATACAGTTCTTTCCTGCAAGCAATATTTTTATTAAAAATGGCTCCTCCAACTACATTTCTTTTCCTCATGAATGCATGTTAATAGTTAGCTTTCGGAATTTACTTGCCCTTTATTATTGCTTCCAAGCATCCCAAAGTCCCTTTTCAGTATATCAACCTCATGACTGCTATTAAATTTCAAATATATTTCCCCAAGATCTGACCTTAAGATAATGCATTTGCAGCTTCTAACTTGACAGCAAAAGGCAGGGTGTAAGCAGGATTAGAAATGGCTGTAGCAGAATCGGCCTATACTCTTCCACAGTCGTTTCAATTGCTGTGGGCACTAGTCAAGAGTGAAAAACATTGACAAAAACAGCTGACAGTCCAGTAGTTCAGCAGACAACATTTCCTTGCCTGACTTAGTGATCACTTCTCATGTAAAGTGAGCGAGTATTTAAACAGATCTATCAGAATGGTGCAGCCAGTGCCAAATATTAAAGCCAATGTTGTATTTACTTGATGTGATTTTGTATCCTAGTAGGCATAGTATTTGCTTTAAACACCACGCTTTTAGGATAAAACATTCCCAAAAAAGACTTATCACTAGGAAAAACAGTGCAGTTTTTACTTATGTCTAGTATAAGTTACCTTCTGTTAATGTGAAAAAACTTTGAGAATTTGCATTTCTATTGAAACTGTGAATAAATATTTAATAGGAGAAGAAGGAGAAAGGTAACTTCTTAGGTTAACTTTCTGTCCCAATTTACTGCATCTCAAGATGGAGGCATCTGATTAGGCTTTTTGGCAAGCAGAATAAACTTCCTCCTAGTAGACATGGGCAGGTCCTATTAACTGAAGGAAGGGGACTACAGCTGCTCTCCTGATCTACCAATCCACTTCAATTCTGAGGAGATGCTTCCCCTGCTCTCCCTGCAGTGCAGAGACTTTAGGGAAGGGTAGTCATTCTGGTCCCTCCAGAAGTGAGTGGAGAATATTCTAAGAGGAAAAAAGTCACGAGAGGCAGAAGGTATCAAGCCAGGATTGTGTAGCAGATGTGGAATGAAACACAGGAGGTGGGTATGAGGTAACAGAACCAATTCTTCATCACAGAATAGACTGTTTTGGGAGTGAGCTGTCGTAGAACTGATGTTTCAACTCCTTAGGCGAGATGGAAATAATAATGATTATGAAACACATTATGTCTGGGTGAGAATGGAGAGTGATGAAAGAAAAATGAGAAAGACTGAAACCCAGAACATAATCTGTCAAAGAATTTGCAATATTCCAATCCAGTGATCAAGAGATTGATTAATTTTTCATCTCTTAAGAAGGGGCTTCAATACATACTGCATTATTGAAGCTTACAAATATGTGATTAATGAAAATAATTTATGAAGTTTTAATGGAAAGAGTAAGGATGTGTGAATGAAACTAATATTAAAAAAACTTTAAAACAGTAATGTAAAAGATTGCAAATATACAATATTACCCATTTACAGCACAACCAGATCTTCAGAAATGAGTGCTAACATGAATACAGCAAACATGAAAAACAAGCTCAACATATATTTTAGGTATGAAATAATTGTTCACTTTTCTTCTCCTGTATAAAACTGTGATCAGTTAACCTTGGCTGTCTGCCAGATGCCCACCAAGCTGTTCCCTCACCTCCTTCCTCAGCAGAAAGCTGAGAGGAAAAAGATCATATTTTAAGATAAGGACAGAGAAATCATTTAACAGTTACTGTCATGGGCAAAACATGTTGGGCTTGGGTAGATTAATTTATTTCTAATTAAAAATAGAGTCCTTTCCATATGGTGCAGTCCTCCAAGAATGTCTTGCTGCAGCACCGGTCCCCCACAGGCCACAGATCCTGCCAGAAAAGCTCTGTGTGGGCTCTGCTCCATTGACTGCAATTCCTGCCAGAAGCTTGCCCCTGCATGGCATCTCCATGGGCTGCAGCTTCCTTCAGGGCACATCCACCTGCTCCAGCATGGTCTCTCCATTGTGTGGTATTTTCTTCTGCATGGTCTCTCTGTGAACTTCTGGGAAACAACTTCTACTCCACCATGGTTTCTTCAGGAGTTGTAGGGAAATACCTGCTCAGGTGCCGGGAGCACTTTTTCTCCCTCTACCTGCTTTCACCTCGGTGTCTGCAGGGCTGTTCTATTTTCCTTATTCACCTTCCTGTCACAGCTGCTTTGTAGCATATTTTACCCTTTCTTGAATATGGTATCACACTGGAGTGGCTGATGAGCTCAGATTTTGACCAGTGGTGGGACTGGTTTGGAACCAGCTGGAATTGGCTGTTTCTGGCGAGGTTCAGCTCCCAACCTCTCTGACAAAAACCTGCACGCCTCTATCCTACACTGAAGCCTTTCAATATAAACTCAATACAAAATTAGAACAACAGTTCTAGTTTATTTATTTTATTCTGAGTGACATGCAGCTACTTCAGACACCAGTCACTCACTCTTAAGTTGCTTTTCTTCTGCAGAAACTCAAAAAACTTGTGTTTACTTTGACTGTAGGATAATACAGTTCTATAGAAACCTGTTCATGCAAAAAATGGAAGGTAAAAGAGATTAAATTGAGGTTTGCTTAAAAAACCTCAACCAAGTAAACACATACTTGAAAAAAAACAAATCCTGTGTCTTCCAGTAATCATTCATTGTGTATTTTAGGGAATCAATTTTTTATCTATAATAGCTGGAATGTTTACAAGGAAGGTAAGAAACATTGTATTTATTGGAATTTATTTGTATCATCTTCTCAAGCTTCACTGGAAAAAAACTTAATGTCATAAAAACATAATTGTCGAATGGCTTAAGTTGGAAAGGACCTCTAAAGATCATCTAGTCCAACTTCCCTGTCATGGTTAGGGTTGTCTTCTCTAAGATCAGGTTGCTCAAAGCCATGTTCAATCTGAATTTGAATACTTCCAGAGGTGATGAATAAAACCTCTCACTATCCTATATCACTCTCATTGTAAAAAATATTATTTTAGAAGTCTAATCTAAATCTTTCCTCTTTCAGTTTAAAACCACTGCCTTTATCCTGTCCCTGTCTGCTGTGGTGAAGTCTCTCTACACCTTTCTTATAGGCCTGCTTCTCATGTTGAAAGGCCACAATAAGGTCTCCTGGTAGCCTTCTCTTCTCCAGGTTGAAGGACCGCAACTCTCTCAGCCTGCCTTCAAAGGAGAGTGGCACCAGCACTCCTGCAGCCATAATGAGGGAAACAAATACATCAAAGCATGTTTAGCTTATGGATTAGAAAAGGTAACTGTAGAAAATCTTAAACACATTAAAAGTTTGGATTGTGTTTAGGGGGTGTTGGGAGTTCTTTTTCATGTGTGTGTATGCTGGTTTTTTTGGTTTTTTTTTACCTTTGTTCCCCTTGACCCTTAAATTTTCAAAATTCTAAAAGACTTTAAAAAACAACTGATATAATTTTATGCTTCCAAGCTTACAGAAGGTTAAAATATAAGTGCCTGGAGACCTTTACAGCCCAGATTTTTAATCTGTTTACTTTTACTTAATTATGGAATTATCTATTATTCCTCTCCCTATCCTAAATTATTGTAGCTAGGCTTCTAAACCCACTCTTTAGTATGTGTAGAAGTAATTTTAATTTCATAGTCCATCTGAAAAGAGGAGCGAGTCTAGATTTTCACATATGATTGGACCATTGGTCCTATTTTCTTTTTCTCTTATACTGCTTTTTTTCTATTTGTTAGTGGGAGAGCTTAAGCCAAATAAGGCTGGAACAGTTTCATTTTGCTTTGCTTTTTATTTCAAAGTGATATTCACTAAAGAGAAATTTTTGTGTTGTAGCAAGGATGTGGATCTGAAAGAGATAACAGAGAAGTTCAACTCTTTTGTTTTAACTCCATTCTCCAGTCATGGTATGGATTTCAAGAACCCAGTGTTCCTGTCCCTCATATCTAAATCATATATTCTTAACAAGGCATGAGGGCCCAAGCAAAGCCATCAGAGTGCTCATAGTTTTCATTAATTAATTTGATCAATCAATGACATATTTTATTTCATTTCTTTTCACTCAAAAGATACTATTTAACTATTTTCACTTTTTAAAAATTATTTTCCTTAAATAAAGGCTTTATATTACCAAATTTCAATTATTTTCTTAAAATCATTCCAGAACAAATATTTCAGTCGATGTGAATTTTCGGTCAATATGAATTTGAATTGATTGCTTTTTGATTTTTTTTTAATTGAAAATGACCTAGTCACATTAGGAGAATTAATTAGATGCACATTTTTGCCTTACCCTCCTGAAGCTGGTTGACTCTTTTCTTGGCCACGAAAAAACAGTCTAATTTCTAACATACATCCAAAATGTGTGTTTGCATTAGGATCTAAAGCTGCTTAATACCTGATGTTGGAGTAAACACATAAAGTGTTAAGATAAGCATATGGTTTCTGCAGATAAAAACTATACAGTTCCTTCCTGAATGAGATAGTAATTAAGAGAAAAACCTGTTCTTTTTCTTGACACTGTTACAGCAGAGACGAAACTACTGAAGAGATTTTATAACAAGGAGAGATAGAACTGCTTACTATCTGGAAATTGGTAACTCAGAATATAGGTCTATTTTGATAGAGTCACTGGGATTACTTCGACAAATGTGAGAAACAGAAAGTTGAAAGAAGCCCCAAAGTCCAAGTACAGAAAGAGGATCCTATTATTGCAATCAAATTTATTTATGATGCATCACAATTGTTATTTTGCATGAAGTATGTTCGCTGTGTGTCTTCAGGATATGTTGTGTCTATAGCTGTGGAGTACCTTGATGAAGTCCCAGGGAAAAAACGCTAAAATATCTGAAAGTAGAAATAAATAATATTTTAATTTATTTTACCTCTGTCATTTTAGCCAAGGTTAGAGGTTATTTCATTACTTCTTTGCAAGGGGAATGTTTATTCACAGCCGTAAGTTATTTGAGTTGTAGGAAAGATGGACAGGACATTTAGGCAGAACGAAAAAAACTTGAAAATGCAAAATACAAACCAAAAAAATCAACAGAAAAATTTTTGAGTACATGGATGAACATGACAAATTAAAAAACCTCCCTCCCCCACTGAAATATAAAAATATGCTGAAACAGTACCCTTTGTTCTTCAGGAGAAAATTTCAATACTAAGTCAAAAAGTTAGTATCACCTGAGGCACCCAGTTATAGTATACAGGTGTCTGAGGAAATCCCAAGCGTGCCCTATAATAGTATGTTCCATGAAGACAGCCATTTGCATGAAACATTTTCTTCATTTGAAAAAGATAAAACATCATTATAAGAGGAACAGATGATACATTTCAACTCTTTCTCTCCTGTGGATTCCACTAGCTCTGACACAAAAAGGAAAACTTTTAAATCTTCAGCACAATATCTTCCCCTCTCAAAAGCAAGTAGCTGATATGTTAATAATGCTTAGAAACTTTAATGATGCTATGATCTAGTCCAGCAGACCTTCAGCAGCTCTGAAGTGATAATTAAAAGGGACTAGGAGCACTGCAATATTTATATAATAAAATGCTCCATGCCAAGAGAGAGGAGTACTCTCCCTTAACCGGAGTACAAAGAACAAAACTGTCTTGTCACAACTATTACTGAGACAGCTGCAACTTTAACAGCAACTAGGTATTGGTTCATATATCCTATTTGACAAAATATCTGTTAAAATGTAAAATTTATATTGCTTGCTTATTAATTATGCTAATAGGGTACAGAAATTTGATCCTCACTAGGATCTTACTGGAACTCCAGCTAATCACCATCACATCACACTTAGAAAATTTTCTAGATGCTCTTTTCCCAGTACAGGATCAATTTCTTGAAAGGATATTAAAGAGAATGAAGAGAAAGAGCACAGGCTTAATGCCTTCTCTGCTCTCTTGTGCACACTTGCATCAGTACAGGTGCATGATCATCATCAGGTATTATCTGTGGCAAATTGTCAGACTTGCTACAGTCAAAGCCTTAAATCTGAGGTTTAAGACAGGGAAGAACTGATGAGGCTGGTTGAGGCAAACATGAACTGGGCCCCTCACTTGTCCTTCACCTGGCTCAAGCAGGACCTAATAACTGAATAATGTTTGCAATGAAGCAGAGGCCTCATGGCCTGATGTCATTTCAGCAAGGGACAGAAGCCATTAGTCTCTGTCCCCCTTTACCATGCATACCAAGCCTTGCTGCAAATCTGGTCCACTAAGGAGATAAGGATAAGCTCAAAGACCCTCTGGGATCAGACTGTCTTTACTGCCACCAAAACAGGTGGAGGTGGAACAAAGTCTTTATTTTATCTTTTGAATAAGCTGTAAATTCTGACTGAAAGGAACAGAGACCCTCATGATCCCCATTTCTTTATTAACTTTCTTACCCTTAAGAATGGAAATGAAGAGTAAGAGAACATGCCTTACATGTATGACCCCATTACCTAGGCCCCACTTATGAGACATACAATTCCACTGCTTTTGGGAAGGGCCAAATGTTATAGTAAAAATGAAAGGGTTTCAGAGGAAAAAAGAAAAGAAAAAGGGGAAACACGTCTGTTTACTTGGGATCAGTTGACAGATGGTCCATATATATATATATAGATATATATAATAGTAACACATCTCTGTTACTATACCTTCTGTGGTGGCACATATTAACACCCACTAGCCAGCAAATTTATCACTAGCAATTCTGAACCTGTTGCCCTGCTGTTTCAATAAAGTGTATTAGTAGTGAATTTGGATGTGAAAGTTCTTACAAAACTCGGCCAGAGTTACAGTATTGGCTTGGTAAACTGTGCTATTTGTGAATCTGTGCTCATGAAAATTATTATTGAACATGGGTGAATAGACTTACAGTGTTGAATTGGTTCTAATCAGAAATTAATCCAGACATACCCAGCCCCTTTAATCCCTGAGACCCATCTGGAAAGCAAAGGGGTTTATTTTCTTGCAAATGTCTATACCCTTTTTGCAATATTACCCCCTTCTCACATCAACAGCCTGAGTAAAGAGATGGTACCCAGTCCTTGGAAGCCACACTTGACTTACCATCAGCCTATGCTTAGACAATTAGTATTCAGAACAGATACTCTTGGCTCCTAAATGTAAGGGTCTGTTGCAGAAATAACTGGAATCTGACATGCAGGCACATCAGAAGCAGTTTATTCCTGTAGCTGAAGGAGAGAGCACTGGACAGCAGACCCAGGCTCTTCCAGTGCCATCTCTGCCTGCATGGAGCAGTGAGAGGACCTGCATACCTTTAGGTTACACAACATATTCTTCTTCAAAACTGGGTCAGAGACACAGGACATGGTAAATAACAAAGACATCAAAGTCTTTCAAATGCTGCTGCTCCATACGGTGAATTCTTTTACAAAGAATTCACTCCTTTGATAGATTGCGAAGACTGACAGGCCACTGGCTGCAAATGTTTGTTGGCTAGTGTGGCCTGTAAAGGTCTAACTAACTAGCTGGCTAACTAATAACTGATTGATTAACACTGACACCTTTGCATCCACAGGACATGTGCTGGAAATTACAAGGAGCAGTACAACCCAAAAATGTGTATTCAGTGAAAGGAACCAGGCTAATTTACATCCATATCTGGGTTTTGGTATAATCTCGTTTCTTTGATTAAATGCCAGACAGGGAAATAATCAGTGATGGTTCTATGATTTCATTCTATTGTATAATTAATTGTCATATTAGGGCATCAACATTCTTACATACTTGACTAGTTACAATTTTATGTCAAAATCCCAAATGAATTCATGACTAGCACTCATCCACAAGTACTGTTCTTTCTATATGCAAGCACATGATTCACATTGATATACTGTCAATACTCAGGAAAAACAGAAATTTAGAAGAAAGAGGACAGTTTGCCATAGACTATGTAAGGCTGTTCTTTAGTCTTCCTTCCTAATTTCTAGCCTTAGAAAAGCAACAGACAGAGAACATGGAAATGAATGACTAAAAGCCTTTACCTGCACTCCAGGAGCAGATAACATTTGTTTATGCACAGAAGTATAAGGAACTAGTGGAAAGAAGCAACCCTTCCGTATCAAAGAAGAATAAAACCTATGCTTGAAAAATTAATGCACTTTGAATATTACAAAATTATTTGTAAACTGCTAATTTTTATAGCAGTTCATCTTCTTACTGTCAAGGAGCAAAAGAGAAGAAGAAAGTGAAGGCCACTTGTTAATTCAGGAATTACATTTATATATAGATAGATATAGATACAGATAGATGGATAGATAGATATGTATATGTATTTAAATGTCCCTCCGTTACATAATCGAAAATGTAAATGGTTACAAAGTAAACTGTTTTCTTAAAAATACAAAGGTATAAAAAAAGGTTCCTGCTTACCAAAGATTATTTTTGAATCCAGCAAAGGAGAGAAAATTCCTTCCTTTTGCCACTGATTTTTAAAACAGGAATGCAAGCTTGTCAAAATTAATTTTCAGATTTCATCACATATTTACAACCTCTTCTTTTGTTTCTTTGGAGTGGAAAGAACATATAGAGGAATGGTTTGGCTGAGTTGCTTTTTAAAAAAAAAACAGG
>VZTN01034781.1:4757-38823 GCA_013400515.1 Erpornis zantholeuca
CGGGACAGCGGCAGCGCCGTGCCCAGCGTGCCGCCAGCCTCCGCCGGGGCTGCACGGCTGGAGGGTGGCACGGCTCCCCTAGGAAAGGCTGTCCTTGTTGCTTGAGCTTTGTGTACTGGCAAGCCCCGTGCAGGGAGGTTTAACCCCTGAAACTGAGCGCCCAGCCAGCTCCCAGCGCTGCCCAGCGTGGGAAAGACAAATCCCTGCTGGCTGGAGCTGCCCCGGCCCGGGGGAGGCCAGCAGGGCCCGGCCACAAGGATTCCCCTGAGAGCGGCACGGGCGGGGCAGAGCTCAGGGGCCGCAAGGACAGCGGCACAGCCCCAGATAAGGAAGGAACTGCGAGACACAGCTCAGCAGCCCTGCTGCAAGGGGCTGGGCACGGGGGATCCCGGCAGCCACAGCTCCTGCGGCCACACAAGGCAGCCCCAAAGCTGAGAGAGACTGAGCGCGGCACTGAGGGCCGGGAGAGAGGCAGGGAATCCTCACCCCGCAGAGGGCACAGCACAGGAGAACAACAGCTCGGGAGAGAAGAAGGGAACTTGCAGCAGAGCAACGCCAATGCCTTTGTTTGCTGCAGTGTGTCAGTAATGAAGGGGTTTGGTTGTGCTGGAGTTGTGCATTTGCAGCAAAATGTAACTGAAGAGCCGTAAATTAACCAAAGAGCTCCACTGCTGCACTCTGGGGGAAAGAAGCTGTGTGTGGACAAGGGAAGGCCTGGCTGTGTTTGTGTGAGAGAGTCTGGGTAACAGAATCCCAGGATATTTGGGGTTGGAAGAACCTCTGGAGCTCCCCCAGCCCAAGCCCCTGCCCAGGCAGGGTCCCCCAAAGCAGGGACACAGGAACGTGTCNGTTTGGTTGTGCTGGAGTTGTGCATTTGCAGCAAAATGTAACTGAAGAGCCGTAAATTAACCAAAGAGCTCCACTGCTGCACTCTGGGGGAAAGAAGCTGTGTGTGGACAAGGGAAGGCCTGGCTGTGTTTGTGTGAGAGAGTCTGGGTAACAGAATCCCAGGATATTTGGGGTTGGAAGAACCTCTGGAGCTCCCCCAGCCCAAGCCCCTGCCCAGGCAGGGTCCCCCAAAGCAGGGACACAGGAACGTGTCCAGCTGGGCTTGGCATGGCTCCAGACAGGGACACTCCAGGCCCTCCCTGGGCAGCTGTTCCAGGGCTCTGCCCCTGCACGGACACAAGTTCTTCCTCCTGCTGCCCTGGCACTGCCTGTGCTTGATTTGATGGCCACTGCTGCCCATCCTGGCCCTGGCAGCCCTGAGCAGAGCCTGGCATTATCCTCTGGCAGCCCTTGGAGGTGTTTGTGTGCATTGCTGGGATCTCCTCTCAGCCTTCCCTTCTCCAGCCTGACCAGGCCCAGCTCCCGCAGCCTCTGCTCAGCACAGAGATGCTCCAGAGCCCGGATCCTCAGACAACCAGTGCTGACATTAGTTGTGCTTTTCTTTAGGGCCTGGACTGGATCAGGCCTGAAGCTCACCCAGAGAACTGTGTGCACCAGGATCCCGCAGTTGTACACAAAAATCACATTTATTACCCCATGTGCAACAAGCCATAAATACACTCTTGAGAGAAGCACTGAATATTTTATTTCAGAGCTGTTTAAACCTGGGTGCTTGGTGTATTCCACAACTCCAGCACACCGAGTAGCAGAACCCTTCATTACTGACACACTGCAGCAAACAAAGGCATTGGCGTTGCTCTGCTGCAAGTTCCCTTCTTCTCTCCCGAGCTGTTGTTCTCCTGTGCTGTGCCCTCTGCGGGGTGAGGATTCCCTGCCTCTCTCCCGGCCCTCAGTGCCGCGCTCAGTCTCTCTCAGCTTTGGGGCTGCCTTGTGTGGCCGCAGGAGCTGTGGCTGCCGGGATCCCCCGTGCCCAGCCCCTTGCAGCAGGGCTGCTGAGCTGTGTCTCGCAGTTCCTTCCTTATCTGGGGCTGTGCCGCTGTCCTTGCGGCCCCTGAGCTCTGCCCCGCCCGTGCCGCTCTCAGGGGAATCCTTGTGGCCGGGCCCTGCTGGCCTCCCCCGGGCCGGGGCAGCTCCAGCCAGCAGGGATTTGTCTTTCCCACGCTGGGCAGCGCTGAGAGCTGGCTGGGCGCTCAGTTTCAGGGGTTAAACCTCCCTGCACGGGGCTCAGCGAGCAGAGGGGATTCCTGTGGGAGCTGTGACACTCTCCAGCATGCAGTCCTACGTGCTGGCAGCACTCAGAGCACCAGTGCTCTCCAGGGATGCCTGAGAGAGGCCGGTGAGCAGGCAGGGCCTTGTGGCTTCCCCAGCATCCCCACAAGATGCCTGGGCTCCGCAGCCAGCCAGATAGTTTAAACAAGGGATTTCTCTCAGCTAAGCTGCCTGTGACCCGAGGCAAAGGCAATTACAGAGCAGCTGCTCCCACTGTGCCGGTGATTACAGGGCTAATTGAGCTTTCCTGGCTGCGGGCCTGAGCCAGGTGGCCAAGGAGGAGTGTTCCCAAACCACCCCACAACCAAGGCAGTCACAGGACGTTCGATCCCAGTGCCAACGAGGGGGAACCTGTCCTGGTCACGGAAGATGTAGCACTGCCCTCCCAAGAGCTTTCCAGCAGAATCCCAGAGGAAAACACAACACAGCTGCCCAGATACCCTGCTGACACAAACTCCCGGCTCTGCCAGCTTCAGGAAACCTCATTATTTACTGTGGCAGGTGGCTCTCTCCAGTCTTTGCTAGCAGGAACACACTGGCAGGTCCCAAGCCCGTTTTGGCAGAGGAGCAAGGAGTCTCATCCTGCATTTTGTGACTGCTCTTCCTCCCAGTCTCATTTCCTGCTGGAAAAGCAGGAGAGGGGCTGTTTCCCAAGCTTGGCTCTGGAGGAGATGGAGGAGTGTGAGCAAATCTGGGCAAAGCCGAGTGAAACACAGCACAGCTTTGGGATGAGACTGGAGCAGGGAGGGGATGAAACGGCTGCTAAGGAGCAGCACAGGTGGGACACAGACCGGGAAGTTCTTGCCACAGGTTGTTCCACTGGAGCCACCCCATCTGTGAGATGGAGGGATGGGAAACGTTTCCTGTGGGAGATGTTCCTGTTGGACAGGCTGGAGACTGACAAGGGAGAGAAGGCCTTGGCTTTGGGGTTTGACATTGTCCTCAGCTGTCCTTGAAATGTTTGTGGCGGCTTTCTAGAATTCCCTCAAGCCTGCAAACCCCGAAGCTTGGACAGTTCACACTCTGTCTTTAGCTGCAGTCAGTCCCATAATTACAGGAGAATATTACCTTCCATTCCCTGGAGCTCCAGGAGGGTTATGACCCTGAGTGGAGGTCTCTGATCGGAGCGTGGCTGACCTGTGTGTGGTGGGAAATGGCACGAGAGGCTGGCAGGAGGTGCAGGCATTGCTGCCAGGACTGCTGGAGCTCCCACATGGCTGTGGAGCAGAGGAGTGAGGAAGGGCCACAGGCAGCTGGAGAGAAGCACTGCAGGCCTCCAGGGGCAAGGGCAGACCTTGTCAGCAGCTGTGTCAGTCATAGCACATAATGCCCCGATATCACCAAGGTAAAGGGGTCATAAATACTGAATTAGACACAGATCTTTAAAAAACCCCACCTGATAGCAACAGGGAAAAATAGTTATAGGGCAGTTGTTCCTATGGGAGGTGACTGAGCAGACAAAGGGAGTCCAAGGATTGGGAGAAGAAGGGTCAAGGATTGTGAGAAGGGATTGCAGAGCTGTGCAGGTGTTGTGCCAGTGCTGTGAGGAGGAAGCAGCGTGGCAGCCCAGTGTGTGATCACCCTGCTGGAGCTTTGCACCACACCTGTTTTGGTGGTGGTACCGAAGAAGCTCCTGTTTCAATTCTCTATTTTACATACATATTCACTGATTTTTCTGGAATAAGCATACACAGGATAGTCATTTCCCCAAAATCATTAAGTTATGTTCCCTTCCCTTTGCATCCTTCTGTCCCAGAGGTCTCTTGGTGGTCACAGACCCCAGAGTTACAGCTGAGCACGTGAGGAACTGGTGTTACTTTCCAAAGGTGGAGCTGAGTTGGCACCACTGGGCTGCTTTCTCTCCCGTTCCTCGTGGTTAATGTTTGACACGATCCCACGGAGCAAGCATTGTGCAGTTCCATAGGACAGTGGGTTTCGAAGAATAAGTATTGTGTGAGCCCACGGGGTGTGCAAACAGCTCTTCACTGGGCACAGCAGGATGCACACCAAACCTGCCTGGCTGGTGGGGAGCACGGAGAGAAGGACACCCAGGCGAACGGGCTGAGCTCCCAGCAGAGCAGTGTGGGTGCATCTTCGGTGTGTGAGCGCTTTGCCAGCTCACTGTCCCCTCCTGTCATTGCTTAGAAACAGGTTCACCTTTCTCTAGCTCAGAAAAGGTTGCCAAGGTGACACAGAACATGAATTTCCATTGGTTTACAGACCAACCTTGCAAGTTCACACACCAGCCTGCTCAGGACCACGTCAGTCCAGGTGTGTTTCAGGTGCAGAGGACAGGCACAGTCTGGCTGCCTCCTCACCCCAAGGGCAAAACCAGCAGGCAGCTTTGGTTCTGGCTTTTTCTTGCCATTGCTGTGGGTAATGTTTCTGAGAAAACTGTGGGATCTGGGTGGAAACCAGCTCCCCTGGCCCCAGAATGGAGCCTGCAGGTGGCAGGGGCAGGGCTGCATGCTGGTGGGATGCAGACAAGAGGGGATGGCTGGGCAGAGCTGCCTGGGAATGTGGCAGAGCCCAGACATTCCAGCTGAAACTCAGGCTTCTCTCCCCATGGGCTCCCCTGCTCCCATGAAGTCCTGGAGCTATGGTAAGATACAGCTGGTAGAGATGGAAGGAAAGAAATAGCCCACAGAAATGAAAACTGCCCTGATAATTCCTTTTGAGACCTCACTTGGGTTTCTAGGAGCAAGGAACTCACAACAGTGGTCAGATTCTCCTTGATAAAAATGTTCTGTGGAGTGGCCCTTCAGGTGCTGAGCTGGGGTGTTTCTCCAGGCTGCTCCTGCATTGTGGAGATGGCTCATCCCCAGCTGGAAGCACAGCATGCCTTCCTCCTGGGAAAGCAGTGTTAGCCTGGCCTGGCCCCTCAGCAGCCGCTGGTGAGATGTGGAGGAGCACGGGGACCTCCCCTCCTGGGGCTGGCCCAGGACGTTTACCAGAGCTGCACAACCAAGGTTTTGCAGGGCAGCCTGGCAGCAGCACCGCTGAGAGGCACAGCAGGTAACGCTGGAGCCTTGCTGCTGCTGCCACGCTGGCCCTTTCCCCCCGCCCAAGGTGTCCATCCTGATACAGCTCTGATGGCAGCCCTTGGCTCTGCGCCCTCGGAAAGGCTTCTCCGTGTCTGCCTGGGGAAGTTCAGCTCGTCCTCCTGCCACCTCCACGGGCTGCAGGGCCCAGCTGTGCCAGGGCCACGCTCCAGGCCTGTCACACTGCACATGGAGAGGTTCCTGCCAGCCTGCAGTGTCTCCCAGGCTCCCAGGGAAGTGCCGGGCACAGGAGTCCCTGCTGGGCACTGGTGTCCCTGCTGGGCACAGGACTGTCCCTGCTGGGCACAGAGCTGTCCCTGCTGGGCACAGGACTGTCCCTGCCGGGCACAGAGCTGTCCCTGCCGGGCACAGAGCTGTCCCTGCTGGGCACTGGTGTCCCTGCCGGGCACAGAGCTGTTCCTGCCGGGCACAGAGCTGTTCCTGCTGGGCACAGAGCTGTCCCTGCTGGGCACAGAGCCGTCCCTGTTGGGCACTGGTGTCCCTGCTGGGCACAGAGCCATCCCTGTTTGGCACTGGTGTCCCTGCCGGGCACAGAGCTGTCCCTGCCGGGCACAGAGCCGTCCCTGTTGGGCACTGGTGTCCCTGCCGGGCACAGGACTGTCCCTGCTGGGCACAGAGCTGTCCCTGCTGGGCACTGGTGTCCCTGCTGGGCACAGGACTGTCCCTGCCAGGCACAGGTCTGTCCCTGGTGCTGGCAGAGGACAAGGAGCAGCAGGACGGGGCTCACTCGCGGCGCTGCTCTGGCTCTGCCCTCCACATGTCCAGCCACTGGGGCTGGGCCCCGGCCGTGTGTGACACAGGAGCTGGGTGTGGCGAGGGCCTTTTGCCTTTACCCTCAGAGGTCACTGTCCCCCCGGGCATCCCCAGGCAGCCCCTGCCGCCCTGTCCCAGCCGTGAAGGTCTGTGTGTCCCCAGCTGGCTCCAGCCCACCCCGAGCCCCTCTGTGTGCCCCAGGAGCAGGCAGCAGAGCTCCTCAGGATCACACCTCCTGCCAGCAGCTCTCCTGCTCCTCCTGTCCCTGCCTCGTGCCACACTCAGGCCACCGTGGCTCCGTGGGGACAGCCTGGGCACTGCCTGCTGGTCCCCACGGCTGGGAGGAGGCCAGCACAACACCCCGAGGTGGAGCATGGAGGGGCTGTGGCAGTGCTCCTGCCTCCTCCCCTGCCCTGCCCGGTGGCTGGGACTGTGCCTGGGCCGCTCCCTGCCCAGGGGTCCGGCAGCCTGGCAGGGCCAAGGAGCCACGCTGAGCACAGATGGCCACAGAGCCCCAGCACAGGGGGGCCCTGCACACAGGGGTGGCACTGGCTGGGCACCATGTGTCCCCAAAGCCACTCTGTCACTCCGCTCCTCGGATGGGCAGGAGAGAGGACACACTGGTGGGTTGGTGGTGGGTGAGGCAGAGATCACTCAGCAATGACTGTCATGGACAAAACAGACTCTTCAGGGTCACAACCCCCTCTGGGCACCCCCCTGCTCTGGTGTGGGGTCCTGCAGGACTGCAGGTGGGTCCCCCCAGACCTCCTCAGGCTGCTGGCAAATCTCAGCTCTGGCACCTGGAGCATTTCCCCTCCTTCTGCACTGCCCCGGGCTCTGCAGGGCTGTTCCTCTCAGGTGTTGTCACACCTCTCTTCCCTGCCTCCAGCAGCCCCTGTGAATTAACTTCTTTGTTCTTAACTCTGTTACCCCAGAGTGCCACTGCCACTGAAGTGATGCACAGCCTTGGCCAGCAGTGGCTCTGTCCTGGAGCCGGTGTCATTGGCCCCAGGGTTCACGGGGGAAGCTTCCAGCAGCTTCCCACAGCAGCCACCCCTGTAGCCCCCCTGCTCCCCAAACCTGGCCGCAGCAGGGACACCCTGGGCGCTCACACCGGCAGTGCAAGCAGCCCACACCTGCTCCCCTTTCCGGCCTGAGACCCCCATGGAGACCCGGCAGAGAGCCCACCCTTGGGAAGCGGGGCTGGAGGGGGCAGGACAGACAGCGCTGACCCAGCGCTGGAGTGCTGGAATTGCCCTGTGCAATCCTGAGTGCCCTTCCCCTGTGCCCCACGGCTTGTCCTGCATCCCTGGCTGCGACGCTGCAGCTGTGAGGTGCTCTGGACAGGCTGGTGTCCCCCAGCCCTGGGGGCTCAGCTCCCCCGGGACTGGGAGGTGCTGGATGGGGGCTCATGGCTCTGGGGGTGTCACTGTGGCTCCCCCGAGGCCTGGGGCTCTACAGGTGTCTACAGGAGAACCTTTCGTCACCAAAGTCACTGTTCCCAGGCTCTGATCTCTCATCTCTGAGGATGAGAGATCCTCAGGAGTGAAAGCCATGTCACTGGACCAGCCACATTGGAATGTGCCTCAGCCAGCTCACCTGAGGCCAGATAGTTTGAATTCACCCATAAGTGCTCAGCTGGGGCATCCCAGGAGTGTTCTCAGCACCCCAGGTAGGTTTTGCTGCCCCTCAGACAGTCCTGTCCTGCTGTGCTCTGGAATGTGGGGGCTGTGTCATCCCAGGGGAGCAGCAGGGCAACTCAGCACTCCTGGCGCCCCAAGGGAGAGCTTCCCTTCCTGGGCTCTCCTCTGTTCCTGGGAGAGGCAAGTGTGGTCCTGTTGCTTGTGGAGCTGCACCCACTTCTGCAGACTCTCAGGTGCTGAAACCACCCCTGGGAGCTCCAGTAGGAAGTCAGAAGAAGATGCTGGAAAGCAATGTCAAAGCCTCGAGGCAAATATTTCAGACTTGTCATCCATTTACCTGTGATCCACGACAGGGAGGGACAGAGGCAAGAGGAAATGTGAGCCCACAAAAACTGCTGCCTATAACCACAGCACCTTCTGCGCCAGCACCAAGGTTGAACATGACTTGTGGTGTCTTCAACTGGTGCAGAGTGCTGACCTTTGCGATGAAGAGAACCAGAATCATTCAAGCATGTGGCAGGGAGGAGGAGGGTGAAGGTGTTCCTTGTCTGCAGCCTCACCCTGTGGAGGCACAGGCAGAGTGCCTGGGAGCTGGAGCTGCTCCTGGAGGGCCCTGCAAGCAAACCCCTGCAGCACAGAGTGCTGGAACACGGCCAGGGAGCCCTGACAGCTCTGCATGAGGGGCTCCCAGAGGGGCTGAATCACCCTCTAAAGATTCTGCCTTTCTGCTGTGAAATGCAAAGGGATTTCCTCCTTCACTAGATGTTAGCTACACTTCTTCAGAGCTTCCCAGGGCTTTAATCCCAGTCATTCCAGAGGTGTCATCCGGATCACAGGACAAGGAGCTAAGTCAGCTCACAAATGGGCGAGCTCCCGAGGCTTCATCCTTCACAGACATAGCTTGGCATGCAAGCAGCCACAAGCTGTAACTTTCCAAGTAATTTCAAAACGTTTCCCAGGACAGAAGGCTTGCTTTCACAGGTCAGCTGTGACAGGATCCAAACCTGAGTGATGATGAATGCTGCCTAGAGACAAAATGTCCTGTAACTTTTTGGATTATTGTTCCCCATGCCTCTGGAGCTGTAAATACTCAGAGAGGAGAAAACCGTGTGGTCAGCTCCACCCCACAGGGGCCCCAATGTCACATTTCGTAGGTCAGCATGGACTTCAGATGTGTCTAGTGGGTACCACTATTCACCTCCAGGATAAACAACCAGGACTTTATTTCTTTTTTAATTAGCCTTTGCTTCCTGTGTTGCTTGCTTTGAGAACATCACCCAGGGCCACGTGGGAAGGGAGATGTGATGCACGTTGCCCAGGGAAGCTGCATGAATCAGCAACTGATGCAAAGCCTTTTTCTGGGCACTGTTTAATGTTGCATTAATTTCAAATGTCAGGCCCCAACCTCATTTTTTTGTCAATTTCAGTGACCACAGGGTAGTACTGTTCGTGAAAGGTGCCAAACTTAGTTCCTACGTCAGCAGAAGAGAAAAATAACCCTATTTTCTGTGGGCGAGCTGTTTTGGGAGAGGAACAGTTCCTGGAAAAGGGGCAGAGAGAGCAGCCCCGGCAGTGGAGAGCTCGCAGTGCGGAAACGCTGCGAGGGAGCAGAGGGGCGAAGGCAGGGAGGCACAGAGCGGGGCTGACCGATGCCTCTCGGGGGCAGCTCCCGAGCAGCGCTGCGGCGGCGGCGGGGCGGTCACGCACCGAGCAGGGCACCTTGGCGGCCAGGGCAGGTGCCAGGGCAGGAAGGAAGAGCTGACGTGGGGGATGTGGGTTCCCTGGCAGTGGGACGGCGGTCATGCAGTGTCCCGCTGTCCGTGTCCTTGTCCCCGCCGAGCCCGGAGCGCCGGGAGCGGGGCCCCGCGCGGGGTTTGGGGTGAGCGCGGCTCCGCACTCCGCGGCACAGGGTGAGCCCCAAATAACACCGTGCCCTGTCCGCTCCCAGACCAGCCCGGCCCAGGGGGACACAGCCGGGAACACAGATTAGGGGCTCGCAGGAAGGAACGTCCCCTGCAGAGCTGTCCCGGGAGAGGCTCAGCCCCGGCTTCCAGGGGTGACACCTTCAGAGGTGAACCCCTGCGCACCCTTCGGGCCACCACACCGGACAAGCCGTGGGGCACAGGGGAGGGGCACTCAGGATTGCACAGGGCTCGCTGCAGGACGCCCGGGGAGGAACCGAACGCGGGGAAGCGCCCGCATCGATGGGGTTTGGGCAGAGCAAACGTGCGGGGGCCGAGGGGTGAGGCAGCTCCAGGGCTGGGGGCACGGGGCCAGCACTCCAGTGGGGATGCTCGCCCTGCAGCGCCCTGCGCTGGGTCAGCGCTGTCTGTCCTGCCCGCTCCAGCCCCGCTTCCAGCCGTGTCCCGCGTGGGGAAGGCTCTCTGTCCGGCCTGCCCGTCCGTGCCCGTGGGCAGCCCCCGCACCGAGCGCCGGTGCCGCTCCAGCCAGGCCATCCAGCGGGGCAGGGAGGGGGGNGGAACCGGAGGAGAACAAGCGGACGAGGACGGCGTACACGCGGGCGCAGCTGCTGGAACTGGAGAAGGAGTTTCTTTTCAACAAGTACATCTCCAGGCCGCGGCGGGTGGAGCTGGCTGTCATGTTGAACTTGACCGAGAGGCACATCAAGATCTGGTTCCAGAACAGGCGGATGAAGTGGAAGAAGGAAGAAGACAAAAAGCGAGGGGCGGGCAACAGCAATGACCTCGAGCAAGACTGCGTGGTGTCCTCAGGAGAGCTCCAGACCAAGGAGGATCTCCCGCCCTGCCCCGACGGGACCCTTCCCTCGGGAACCTCCAGGGATCTTCTCGCCCCCAGCCTGGTAGCAGGAAGGCAGCAGGACTCTCGGTGAGCAGCGGAGAGCCCCACGGCCCGGGACGAGGAAAAGGATGGGACATGGAAAAGAGCCGAGAGGCTGCCGCCAATTTCCCTGTGCCGTGCCGTGCCGTGCCGTGCCGTGCCGTGCCGTGCCGTGCCGTGCCGTGCCGTGCCGTCGGTCCTGGCTGCGGGAGGTGCCGGTGCCGCCGCTGGCTCCGCTCCCTCCGGGTGTCTCTCCTTCGCGGGCTCCGTCCCCCTCTCTTCGCGCTGGGCTTTAGCGGTTTCTGCCCGACCTTGCCCCAGACGCCGTGGGCTCCTTCTCTTTTCGGTGCGAGGAAGCCGGATATCCACACACGTGCGCCCCGCTCTCCCTCACAACAGAACAAAACAACAAAAAATCTCCCCTCAGTTCTCAGCTGTTGAATTCACCGACTGTGATTTTGGCTTCTTACCCGTATTGGGGAAAATACTGTGAAAGACATTTCGCCCGAGCTGGGAGGAGCAGGAGGCAGAGTAACTTTAGCCTGTGGGTGTCAGGGGCACCGGTGTGACATCTCCATCCCCGAGGGTGGTGGTCCCCGCAGGACAGCTGGGGCACGGGGCTCCAGAGGATAGCAGACAGGCAGTGCATGCTCTCTGGAGGGTCATAGAGGGATTTACCACTGCCCAAAGCCCTCAGGTTTGCTCCATTTGCACTCGCATGGCTCTCCAAACACTGGGAACTCACCTGCCAGCTCCGGCCCATGAGCTGTTCTGGGCGTGTTTGCTGCTCCCTATCTCCCAAGCACCGTGTGTTTTTACTGAGAGTCTCACAGCTTCTCGTGGCTCCTCGTTGCAGGTGTGTTTGCTACAGTCCTGGGCAGCTCCTGATGTTTCTCCTTCCAGGCAGATTTGGGTGAGACTTGACTTGCTAGTGGGATGTGTGAGATAACTCTGAATGGTCCAGAGGGGCTGTGACATGGGACATGTTACAACCCCAGGAGACATGGAGCTCTTGTTCCAGAGGAGCAGACTTGCTGGCCCCAGAGATTCTGCAGATTTAGGGACAGAAATGACAATCATGTATGCCAGGAAGCCCTCAGTGAACCATTTCCTTCACTTTATCTCTTCCTGTGATTCCGTTCTTGCTCCCATGTGGGGTTCTTTATAGCCAGGCAGAGAGGCAGATGTTCGGAGAGCTGTTGTACAACCTGAGAAAAATCCAAGCTGGAAAAGAAAAGAATTCTGGAAGCCTGTAGGCAGCATTTAATTCTGCCTGATTAAATTCCAGCTGACATTGGCTAGCGAGGCACTCGCCTCATTCCCCCATGTGTGACTTGACCTGGCCAGACCCATGAGGAACCTTTGGGGCCAGGCTGGGTGGGATGGCCAAGGCAAGAGCATGAGTGATAACAGGGACATGGCAAACCCTCTGCCCAGCCCGTGGCCTCTCTGCCTCCCCAGTTCAGCCATCAGGAGCAGGCAAATGGCACACATTTCCACATGTCTTGCTGTCTAATTTATCCTGGGTTTTGCTCCCATTAGGTTTAGTAAATTACTCTCTTAATTCTTCCTGAGCAATCTGCTGTCAAACAGTTGCTTAATGCTGTTCAGTGCTCTGGGCTCTCTCTCTTTGTGGAAAGCCTGTCTTTCTAAGTCTGGAGAGAAGCTCTGGGCTCTTCTGAAATGGCTCTGTATGTGGCACGACATTCCTGAATCAATATTTCCTAAGTGCAGGTGTTCTCCCCTTTGTCTCGTTCTTCCTTTCGTGACATGTGCCAAAAGGCCACGCCAAAGTTCCTTCCCAGCACGTGTCGAGGTCGCCTTTACTGACAGTATGGAGGAACCTGCTGAGGTGCCTGCCCTGAACTTGAGGTTTTCCCTCTGTGGAGAGTCCCAGGAAGGCCATGGGAATAGTCCAGAGTGCTGAAATCCACAGCACTTTGCCTGGTTCCAGACCTGCAGCAGGACACAGATCAGTGACAATATGTGGAGCTCTGCACAGAACCTTTTTTTGGGGAGGGGAGTGGTGTGTTTTGCTGGTGTTTTCTCCCCCTGCTGTGCAGTTTGCCAGTGACCTGGCAGTGCCTCTGAGAGCTGCTTGGCTCCATGGCAGTGTGTGTGCAGGGGCTGGGCAGGAGGATCCACCCACGTGCTCGGAGGCAGATCTTTTCCTCGCCGTGAAAAGGAGCTGCAAGTCAGGGGATCAGAAACATTCCTTCTGTGCCCGCAGCTCTTGCCCAGGGAGATGGAGCTGAAGGGAGGAAAGTCCTCACACTCTTCCACTCCAGTCTATTTTTTGGAGTGAAAGCTATTCAAGAGGGAAGTATTGATTTTCCTCCTTTCCACCTTGAATGTTCTGTTTATCGTTTCCTTCAGTTTGTGTGTAATGCACAAAGCTATTCTTGCTTCTCTCCTCGTGCCCCCAACCAGTCGAGGATGTACAGCCTTTGCTGAAACCATTTTTATTTGGCGCCTGAAGTCTTTGCATGCCCAGAAACTCATAATTTAAAACTAACTCTGCTCTTTGGGAGCCAGAGTGTGTCTGTGTAAAACCTCACCGCTGTCAGCTGAGAGAGGAGAGTGGGGACATGCAGGTGCAGGATCTCTCCTGCCTTCCCTGGGCTGACAAGGGCTAAATTCTCTTGCTGACTGTTCTTGATTTATAGCAGCTGGATGGAGCATGGGGGTGGTTGTTGGTTTTTGGGGGTTTTTTTTAGTAGGGGGGTTTGTTTGCTTGTTATGGTGGGTTTTTTTTGGAATTTTTTTCCTGGTAACATCTGTCTATATGCAAAAACCTGGCTCTGCAATAGTATTAAAAAGCAACAGTGCTTTTTTCCATTATTTTTTCCTGAGGGCTGTGCTGCTGGGGGTTATTCTTTATCTGCTATGACACAAAAGTATTGAACCTCACAGGTTTCTGGCAGCACAGGTTCTCTTCCTGGACCAGGGAAGGCCAGAGAACCTGCCTGACCACTGAAGAAGTTGTGCCTCTGGGCCTGGCAGTGATCAGATGGCAGCTGACCTGAGGGTGGGGGGATAAACTGCTCTGCAGGGACCTCAATCCCATTAGTGACGTCTGGCAGTGTCACACGTGTCACACGGCCAGTGGGATGTTTCCTGTGTGCTGCTGCCATGGGCCAGGGGACTATCCCGTGGGAGATGGTGGTGGCCAGGGCGAGGGCTCTGCTCTGGAGGCTCCTTGGCCAGCAGAGTGCCCAGCTGTGCCTGTGACCCTCCTGCAGCAGCACTCTGCGTGTGTGGCAGCTGGGGCTGGCCTTCCCTCTGGGCAGGCCCCCCATGAGGGCAGCTCATCTCCTCCAAACCCAGGCAGGTATCACAGGAGGCAGGGTGGCCAGGCTGTTTTGGTTTTCTTCTGTTTTTTCTAATTTTCTTGTTGCCAGAATTACATTCCTTGTACAGGCACAGACTGTGGTGGGAGCGCAGAGAGCCACGGGAGCTTTAGCCCCAGTCCCTGGGCTCAGCTCTCTCCCTGGCTGTCTCTCCAAGAACAACTTTAGAAGCTGCTCTGTAGAAAATAGGTGAGTTACAGTTCTGCCCTCATGTCTCATCAGAACTGGCTGACCTTCAAAAGCTTTGCTGCAGAGGCGCTCAGTCGTGCCAGAAGAGACTTCTGGTGCAGCTCAGAGCCATGTTTGTCAAGAAGGAGCTCAGTTTTCTCCTCCCTGCCTGGGAGGACAGGGATGTGCTGACCCTCTGGGCAGGAGAAGGCCATTCCTGGTGGGCAGGGAAAAGCCCTGTTCATCTTGGAGCTGCACCATGTGAGGATGTGTCACCAGATCAAGAGGTGCAGCCATAGAACCACAGCATGGTTTGGGATGGGAAGGACCTGTAAATCCCATCCTGTGCCACCCCTGCCATGGCAGGGACACCTTCCCCTGTCCCAGGCTGCTCCCAGCCCCAATGTCCAGCCTGGCCTTGGGCACTGCCAGGGATCCAGGGGCAGCCACAGCTGCTCTGGGCACCTGTGCCAGGGCCTGTCCTCCCTCACTGTGCATTGGGTTTTGTTTATATGTAGTTGGAATCTGCCTCTTTTACTTTAAACCCCTCATCCCTTGTCCTGTCATTACAGGCACTGCTGAAAAATCTGTCCCCATCTTTCTTTTAAGCTCCCTTGAGGCACTGGCAGGGGCTCCAAGGTCTGCCCAAAGCTTTCTCTTCTCCAGGCTGAGCAGCTCCAGCTCTGTCAGCTTTCCTTGCAGCAGAGATGTTCCACACCTGTGGTTGTTTTTGTGACCCTGCCCTGGACTGGCTCCAGCAGCTCCACATCCTTCCTGTGCTGGGCCTTGGCTGGAGGCAGGTGGGATCTCACCTGAGCAGGGGCAGGGGCAGAATCCCCCCTCCCCTGCTGCCCATGCTGGGGGGTCAGCCCAGCAGAGGGGGGTTTCTGGGTCCCAGCACACATGGCCAGGGCAGGGCCAGCTCTCACCCACCAGCACCCCCAAGTCCTTCTCCCAGGAAGGCTCTTGATCCGTTCATCCCTCAGCCAGAGGCCATCCAGCTCACTGCTGATGGGCATCCTTTACAAGAAGTACTTGGAAAGAGGCTTCCAGGAGCCCCTGTGAGTGAAGTTATGAGTGGATGACAGCAGCTGATGGCAACATCTGCCCAGGCCTTTCTGTGCCAGCGGGGCAGGAGACCTGCTGTGCCCCCACCACACTCTGCTGGGAGGCAGGGCTGTGAAACAGAGGTGTAATGTCAACATCACCTGAAAAACTTCTCCCCATCTGAAAACTTCAGTTTGGTGAATTAATACTTTCCCTGAAATATTGAAGCATTCTCCTTGAAAGGGGATTTGTTCCCGTTTCCTTGCTGGTCAGATCCGTGCTGTGCACGTCCTGGCACTGCTGGCAGTGGTGCTGTGGCCCTGACCTGCAGGTCTGCTTTGCTCCTGAAGACCCAGAGGCACCCACTGGGGTGTCCCTCCAGACACCGAGCTGTGGCTCTGCAGCGGGGTCAGGTGGCCACAACAATCCCTGCCGAGCCACAGCTCCCTCTGGCCCACTTGAAGGATCTCCGTGCCTCGGGATCCCAGCTCAAGCTGCTTAGTGATGTGCTCAGGGGCTTGGCTCAGGAATAGCTCCCGAAGGGCAGGTGGGAGCAGGACGTGGGTCAGAGCTGCCCAGGGTGGGGAGAGGTGCTGGCTGCGTGTGCCGGGGGTGGCCCTGACCCCCTCAGCATGTGCGGCTCTCGGGGTGCCCCGAGGATGCTCCTGGTGTTGTGCATTGCTTTAGGGAAGTACCTGCCAGGCTGCCTCCTCTGAGACCCCTGCTGTTCGGCCCAAACATTCCGGTTTCCTGGAAGGACAACCTGGGATCTTTTCCCTAGAATTCCATCTGGGGTTTTTAAATGTTTGTGTTTGTTCTCCAGGCTTTTCCTCCTTGTCCTTGCAGGAGGTCCTCTTAACCTCTTGCAGGATAAGAGACTTTTCCTGGAAATTCTGTTTGGTGAAGCCCAGAAAGAAAAGTCTGTCCTGTCTGCAGAGCAGTGAGGGGGCAGGGGCGAGGGTGTTGGTGCAGATGGAGGCGGTGAGGGAGCTCCGGGGAAGGACTGATCGTGGTGTTCAGCAGCTCCCAGGCGCCGTGAGAGAGCCCGGGGGAGGAAGGAGCCCCTGCAGACACGGCGCTCCCGTGGCTCAGAGGGAGTGTTTGGGTGTTTGGAGGGGAGTGGGGAAGCCAGAGCACTTTGTGCTGCTGGGCAGAGAGGTGAGGTCAGAGAGGTCTAGGGAGCAGGCGCTGGCACACGAGCATTGCAGACGTGGACTCTGGGGCTGAGGGGAGATGCACCAAGCAGGAGCTGCCTGCTCAGGCTCCCTGGAGAGATCCCGAGTGTGAGTGCCAGGCTTCTGCTCCTCCTGTGGGTGCTTCCCTCTGAGAAGGGGCCAGAGTTCCCATCCCACCAGCAGTAATTTCTGGAAACACAGCTGCACCACGAGGTCCCCATTGGTGTGTCAGAGGTGCTTCTCAGGGGTGCAGGTTGGAGCAGTGGCTGGAGGCGCAGGTTGGATGGTGTGGTGTAAGAAAGGAGTGCCCAGTGCAAGATCTGCTGAAGGGCTGCATTTCATCCCTTTGGTGCCCATGGCTGAGCAGGCAGGGAGCAAACCCTGCATTTTGGAGCAGTGAGGAGCTCACCAGCAAACCTGAGTCCTGCCCTCAGGGTAGGAGTTAGGTTCTGTTGGTTAGAAAATGTGGGCTGGGGGAGGACGATGGCCTGGGAAGGTGCTGAGGGGAACAGGTCCAGTTTTTGTTGAGACAAACCTTTCCTGGCTCAGTTCTGTGAGCTTACAGCCATCTTTGCTGTTCGTAGGTTCACTCACTGCTGCTTCTGTTACAGCACCATTTCTGCCATGGACCAGCAGCCTGCTGTCCCAGTATGACAGAGCATGTCCCTGAGGCACAGAACCCCCTGTCCCAGCAGAAGACACGAGGGAGGAGGTCAGGACGTACGGAACTCCTAGGCTGAGCAGAAGACACACTGTGAAAGGTGAATATAAGATATAACAACTTTGGGTTTGAAATACAAAGAGCTGGTATTCCTCACGGCTTCTGGTAGATACAGATATATTTTGTTTCATTTCGAGCTGGGTTTGCTGGCAGCCCACAGTTGTTCCCAGGGTTGGAGCTCAGAGTATTGGCAGGGGTACATGGCTGCAGGCTCCCTTGCAAGGCACGCTGTCAGGGCGTGCAGCTGCCAGAGATGTTTGCACTCACAAATATCAATCCACTTACCTGCTTTCACTGAAGACTCATGGCCTGGAGGGCCCCCTTTGGGGGTGGGAATCCGACCCAGCCTTTGCACCTCCAGAAGAAGCCCGTGGATCCATGAAATCCATGGGAAAGGAACACAGATGTGGCTGCCATGGTCACACAGTATGACCACGACACAGATCACCAAAAGCACCAAGAAGGAGAGGCTGGGTGGGCAGGGGGTTCTGTGAGGGTTACCACAGGTGTTACTCTCTGTTAAAGCTTTGGTCTTCACAAGGTGCCAGCAGATCTCTTTTTGTTCCAAATGAGTCCCAAATTAGTGTTGGTAACTCTGAGAGCTGTCCAGAAGGGTTCCTCAGTCACTCGTCATTCTGTTTTCCTGTGATTTCTGTCACTTCCAGGTAAATGGGAGATTTGGAGACTAGCTTAATCCATACACGAAAAACATGTAGAATAGAGCAAATGGTAGCCAAATGGCTTCATCGTTCTCGGGACAGCACACCCAGGTAAGTGTGGTTTGTGTGGGAGGAGTTTCTGCCATCACCTTCGATCAGAGAGCACGAGGCTGTTCAGGGAGCGGGGCTGGCACAGCCTGCACATCTCACTCATTGTTTGCTGCTCTTGGAAAATATGCACACAGAAAAAGAAATCAACAGCATTTGTAAACAACCCCCTTGGCTTAGAGGGACTGATGTTCCTGCCTTGCTCTGCTGTGGGTTTGTGAGGAAGAAATACAGCACTGCTCCACCTGAAACTTGCTCTTCTCAAGGTGGGGTCGTGCTTCTCTCTGTGGGACCACATTTTTGGGCAAGACTAGGTTGTATTTACCAGGGATCCTGGTCCATGGCTGCTGTCCTTTCCTGAGGTCTGAGAGTCGACACTAGGGTGGAGTGGGCACACAGTGGACACCCACTGGACAGACGTGAGCTGGATCCCAGCAGAAGCCGAGAGCTGTGCGTTCTCTCACTGCCTTGCTGCTGGGTGAAGGTGCTGCTGTTTCCTGTGGATGGAGGTCATGCCTGGCTGTGGGGCACACCTGGGCCTCTCTTCTGCATGACCACTGGGCTGGGATGTTTGGAAAGTCGTGGTTGCAACCAGTCTGATGTCCTCAGCTTTGTGTGGAGCCCTCTCTCTCTCTCCGGGAGTCGCTGCCGGCTGCAGAGCCGGGGCCCAGGAAGCACCAGCCTCAGTGCAGCCCACCAAGGGCAGGGAAACGTGTGGGTCCAGGCCTTTTGGTGGAGTCTCTCTGGTTATATCGTGTTCAATTGTCTCCTCTGACCTCCCAGGAGCAGCGTGCCGGTGATGGACAGCGCCGGGGACAGCGCAGCCCTGCCCCCCAGCCGGGTCAAAGTCACTGTCACCGTGTACAAGGACCTGGTCCTGCAGCACTATGGCTTCGAGATCTGCCCCAGCCTCCCCCTGACCATCGCCTCTGTCACTGCAGGTGAGCATCCTCTCCCCCCTGAGGCACGGCTCCGAGAGCCCAGGGTGGTCCCAGGGGTCTGAGTGAGGAGCTCCTGGCGGGGGGGGTGGTTTGGGAGGTGCCTGGTTGGTGTGTGAGCCCCGAGTGCAGCAGCTGAGGTGCCTGGGGCACACAGAGTGCTCAGGCACCTCACAGCTCCCACGGTGTGGAGCCACAGGCAGTGTCCCATGGAGCCTTCCCTGTGCTCGCTCACTGCTGGCTTCATGATGCAGAGAGCTGAAATTCTTCCAGGTGCTTTATCTGAAATGCAGAGCAAGGGCTTCATCTTATCTTAGGGAATTTCATCTTATTCCGCTGTGGCCACAGTGATCTGCTGCTGAACAGAGCTTGGGCTCTCCGCCCTGTGACATGGAGAAGTTTGCTGCTGGGTGCAGGCAGTGCTGAAGTCCAGCAGATCAGCTCCTCTAGCTAGAGAAGGGAGGGGGCAACTCAAAAACTGTGAATTTGTTTCTTATTTATATTTTTTTGATGGGTGCACAAAACCATGTGTTTTTTAATGGCCATTTTAATGGCAGCCCTCTGTCACCTCCCGCTCCTCTTTGTGCCCCTTCCCGTGTGAAACATGGTGAAACAATCTGAGGGTGGTGGGGTGTAAGAAGTGGGGAGTTTTTCTACCATGCTCTTGTTTTCTCCTAACCAGAAAGAACCAACATTTTACTAAAGCTGAGGCACAAAGAAGCCTGCCCTTCAGACCCTGTCCTTTGCTGCTGGGAGCCCATGGCTCTGCAGGCCATGTTGGGTTCCCAGTGGGGTGTGTGGTGGGCTGTGACAAGGGGATGGACACGTGCTGGAGTGGTTTTCCACAGGGCAGAGGGAAGCTCAGGTGGGGGGCAAGGACTCAAGGAGGGACACACCGGCTGGTGTCAGCACCCAGTGTCCTTCAACCCCTTTTATTTTGCCATCCAGAGGTGGTTGCTGAGGGCAGCAGGTGCTGGGAGGGAAGAAGAGCTCACAGGGACATCCCTAGTGCAGATGTGGCACCTGGGGACATGGGTCCGTGGGGAGCCAGCAGTGCTGGATTGATGGATGGACTCTGTGATTTTAGAGGGCTTTTCCAATGGGAATGGCGCTGTTGTCCCTGGCGTGAGGGCCTGGCTGTGCCTCAGGCTGTGCTGGTTGCCCACAGGGAGCACGGCGGATGGGAAGCTGCAGCCGGGGGATCAGCTCCTCATGATCAACTCCAGCGCAGTGGAGGACGTGTCTGTGGAACGGGCAGCCAGCATCATCAGGTGGGGACTGTCCCAGGGCCTGGCTGCAGCCAGAGGGGCTGGGCAGGGGCCTGGCCTGGCTGACCACTGTCTCTGCTGCAGGGAGGCCGGCGATGAGCTGCTCCTGACCGTCCTGCGCTGCACGTCCGTAAGTGGCCCTTCCTTGGCCCTCGTGGCAGCCTCTGCCGTGGCCACGGTCGAGGGGTGGCTGCAGGGGCTGTGAGGGGCTGGCCAAAACCATGGGTGGGCCCTGAGCATCCTCTGCTGCCACAGGCAGCCTTGGAGGGGGCTCGGGAGGAGTGCCAGTGACTCTGTGGGCCAGGCCAGCCTGTGCCATGGCCATGGGCTGCAGGGACAGGCTCTGTGCACCCCGGGGGCTCTGGAAGGTCTGGACCTGTGAGGGGGCTTCTCCCAGATCCCATCCTCGGTCCCTACCATATGTCCTCAGGGCAGGATGGGGCTGTGGCAGGCCAGGAGGCAACTTCTGACAGCTGAAGGAGACTGCCTAGGAGAAAGGCGAGGGATTCTGCTACTGCTCTTGGGGACCATCACACTTTACAGGGCATTTGTGCACAGTTCCTGAACACCTGTGGTGTCTTGTGAGCTTGACAGGACCCATGCATGGTGACAGCAAGGTTGTGTGTCAATTTAAAGGCACAGAAAGGCACAAAATTCATTTTTGGGTGTAGAGTAGGCAATATGGGATACATCATACAGTCCCACCAAGACACCATGCAATGTGGTCCAGTTGCCTGTGCCACCCTGGGCAGGTTTCAGAATGGTTTGCAGGACCCTCTGGGAAGGCCAGCAGAGCGGGGAGGTGCTGCCCTCGGGGCTCTGTCCATCAGTGCCCGGCTCTCCGGGCGGGTGGGGTCGGGCAGAGCCGCGGTGCATGGGGAGAAGCCGAGCGCGGCCCCGGGCACCCAGGCATGGCTTCAGCAGCTGCCCCGGGAGGTCAGAGGGGCCTGTGGCACGGCCGGGAGCTGAGGAGCTCCCCAAAACCCCTCTGTGTGGGGCGGCACAGCGGGAGCTGTGTCCCTGCGCCCGCTGCCCTCACCAAACACCGCTGTCGCTCCAGGGTGGCCCCAAGTCGTCCTTCCTCACGGCAGAGAAGAGGGCGAGGCTGAAGACGAACCCCGTCAAAGTGCGGTTCGCGGAGGAGGTGCTGCTGAANCTCCCCGTGACCGCCGGGGCTGGACACGAGCCAGGCGGATCGGGGCCGGGGAAGCGCTGGCATCTCCGGAGCGTTCTGTCCCTGATGTGCTTACTTGGACTAATGGAAAACAGCCGCACTCGCTCTGCTTCTGCCCTGCTCCCCCGGCAGACCTCAAACCATCCCTGCACCGCTGCAGGAGGCAGCTGTCACCTCTCCGGGGGCTAATCCATCCTCGGTGAGCCCGCACCGAGGTGTGGCCGTGACAAGCCCTGCCCCAGAGGCGAGAGGTGGACGCTGGTGTGTGCGACAGGTTTCAGAGCTGCTGGGCTGTGCCCTCCTGGGGTCAGGGCACACTCTGCTCACAGTGTTTGTCCCTGCTCCCTTTGCTGTTGGGTGTGACAGTGTCCCCCGGCTGGCAGTGTCACACTCTGCTCACAGGGTTTGTCCCTGCTCCCTTTGCTGTTGGGTGTGACAGTGTCCCCCGGCTGGCAGGGTGGCAGCTCGGTGTCACATCGCTGCAGAGGGTTTCCACAGAGCGCCCACGGCTGCCTCTGCTCCTGACCCTCGGTTAGGTGAGCTGGGTCACAGCTTGCAGGAGGGTGCTGCAAACCCATCCCGGGCTCCGGGTGCTGGAAGCAGCCGAGCAGTGTCTGCCTGTGCTGCTCTCCCCCGAGCAGAGGTGAGAACATTTGTATCTTCCCTGATGTGTGATCAGCTCTCTTCTTCTCTTTCTGCGTAGCTTTTAAAGCTCAGTGGGGTGAGCTGGGGTCAGCTGAGAGTCATTAACTCTGTCGAGCTTTTCTTTTGTCTTTCCGAATGAGAAAGCTCTGTGGTCAAATCTGCTCGTTAGTGCTGTTCGGTCGTCCAGGTCTGTCCGAGCCTTCCTGCCTTGCAGCAATGACAAACCTCCCCTTAGGCCCTTTTCCTTTTCCCTTCCTGTCCGTCTCTTGCTCCCTCATCGCTGGTGGAGCTCTCCTGACACAGCTCAGAGCCTTCCCAGGGCAGGTGTTTTCTCTTTGCCCTGCTCACGGGCAGAGGTGCAGCCAGAGGTGCCGTGGGTGGCACCTGCCCACAGAGTGGATGCACGTGGGGATCCCTCCTCACCTCTGCACCCTGGAATGCTGCCCTTCCTGCTGCCAGGTGTGCCAGGGCTGTGCCATGACTGTGCCAGTGCTGTGCCAGGGCTGTGCCAGGTGTGCCAGGGCTGTGCCAGGTGTGCCAGTGCTGTGCCAGTGCTGTGCCAGGTGTGCCAGGGCTGTGCCAGTGCTGTGCCAGTGCTGCTGTCAGGTGTCCCAGGGCTGCTCCCAGGTATGCCAGTGCTGTGCCAGATGTGCCAGGGCTGTGCCAGGTGTGCCAGGGCTGTGACATGACTGTGCCAGGTATCCCAGGGCTGTGCCAGTGCTGTGCCATTGCTGTGCCAGGTGTGCCAGGGCTGCTGCCAGGCTGTCCCTGCCCTCCCCAGAGCTGGGGTCACATCCCCTGGGTGCTGGTGACACGTCTGCCAGCCTGGGCAGGGAGCTGTGACACCCAGGGCACCGAGCAGGGGTGGGGAAGGGGAGGATGTGCTCAGGAAGTGGCCCCAGGCAGAGGGGCCTGAGAGCTTTGGGCAGGACTGGTCCAGGGATGCAGGCAGGCCCGAAATCACCAACAGACCTTGCTTTTGTTGTAGCTGGGAGCTGCCACAAGTGTCTGCCTGTAGGTTCCACGGAGCTGGGGTCACCCCTGGTGAGCCTGTGAGGCCTCAGGTCTGTGCCAGCTGCGGATCACAGGGCTGGCCTCAGAGAGTCTGGGTCAGGAGCTCTTGAGAGGTCTGAGGAAGGCACTTCTGGAGGGAGCACTGCACTCTGTGCCTCCCCAAAGGCTCTGTCAGCGTTGTGCTGAGCTAATCATACCTCTGCAAGTGCAGAGGAGGGACACAATCAGTGTTTAGATTGCCATTCATTTAATGAGAAGATAAAGGCAGGAGAAATTAATTCAGGTGCTGGGGTCCCACTGGTGTTAGGTTCCCTTTTCACCATCTGGATATGCAACCTGTTTTGAGCAGTGAAAGATTAGCACAAAGGAAGAGTAAATGAATTTGTTGCATATTTATGATTCCTTTCTGGAAAAGCACTATCCACCACAGCAGCCCTGAGTGCTTAAGGGCTGTTCTCCTTTCCATGGGCTGACGTACTAAGGCAGCCAAAATGGGTATTATGGCCCTGAAAAACTGTGCAGCCTCCTGTTTCAGTAAATATACTGCTGTTGTCGTCCTAATGGAGCGCGGCTAAGTGATCCTTGTGGCGACGGGAAGGATCCCAGCGGCTGCGTTCTGCAGCTGAAACCCGAAACTCCAGGTCGGGAGCATCAATTGTTAATGAGCCTCGCTGCTGTCCTGCCTCCGCTTTCTGCAGCCTGGTGATGTATTTCGGTATCGCTGAGCGATACGGGGACAGGTCCCTGGGGAGCCCGGGCAGCGCCGGTCAGTGCCTCGTTAGCAGCTGAGACTCACCCCGGGCAGGACGGGAAGGGTTCGGAGGCTTTCAGGGTGGATTCATAGTAGCTTCTGACAGCCCTCACAAAAAGAAAGAAACCTCTCTGGGTGTTCTGTCTGGATAATCGGGTCTGAGCAGGAGAGTAATCAGTGCAGATNTTCCTGCCTTGCAGCAATGACAAACCTCCCCTTAGGCCCTTTTCCTTTTCCCTTCCTGTCCGTCTCTTGCTCCCTCATCGCTGGTGGAGCTCTCCTGACACAGCTCAGAGCCTTCCCAGGGCAGGTGTTTTCTCTTTGCCCTGCTCACGGGCAGAGGTGCAGCCAGAGGTGCCGTGGGTGGCACCTGCCCACAGAGTGGATGCACGTGGGGATCCCTCCTCACCTCTGCACCCTGGAATGCTGCCCTTCCTGCTGCCAGGTGTGCCAGGGCTGTGCCATGACTGTGCCAGTGCTGTGCCAGGGCTGTGCCAGGTGTGCCAGTGCTGTGCCAGTGCTGTGCCAGGTGTGCCAGGGCTGTGCCAGTGCTGTGCCAGTGCTGCTGTCAGGTGTCCCAGGGCTGCTCCCAGGTATGCCAGTGCTGTGCCAGATGTGCCAGGGCTGTGCCAGGTGTGCCAGGGCTGTGACATGACTGTGCCAGGTATCCCAGGGCTGTGCCAGTGCTGTGCCATTGCTGTGCCAGGTGTGCCAGGGCTGCTGCCAGGCTGTCCCTGCCCTCCCCAGAGCTGGGGTCACATCCCCTGGGTGCTGGTGACACGTCTGCCANGCTGTGCCATTGCTGTGCCAGGTGTGCCAGGGCTGCTGCCAGGCTGTCCCTGCCCTCCCCAGAGCTGGGGTCACATCCCCTGGGTGCTGGTGACACGTCTGCCAGCCTGGGCAGGGAGCTGTGACACCCAGGGCACCGAGCAGGGGTGGGGAAGGGGAGGATGTGCTCAGGAAGTGGCCCCAGGCAGAGGGGCCTGAGAGCTTTGGGCAGGACTGGTCCAGGGATGCAGGCAGGCCCGAAATCACCAACAGACCTTGCTTTTGTTGTAGCTGGGAGCTGCCACAAGTGTCTGCCTGTAGGTTCCACGGAGCTGGGGTCACCCCTGGTGAGCCTGTGAGGCCTCAGGTCTGTGCCAGCTGCGGATCACAGGGCTGGCCTCAGAGAGTCTGGGTCAGGAGCTCTTGAGAGGTCTGAGGAAGGCACTTCTGGAGGGAGCACTGCACTCTGTGCCTCCCCAAAGGCTCTGTCAGCGTTGTGCTGAGCTAATCATACCTCTGCAAGTGCAGAGGAGGGACACAATCAGTGTTTAGATTGCCATTCATTTAATGAGAAGATAAAGGCAGGAGAAATTAATTCAGGTGCTGGGGTCCCACTGGTGTTAGGTTCCCTTTTCACCATCTGGATATGCAACCTGTTTTGAGCAGTGAAAGATTAGCACAAAGGAAGAGTAAATGAATTTGTTGCATATTTATGATTCCTTTCTGGAAAAGCACTATCCACCACAGCAGCCCTGAGTGCTTAAGGGCTGTTCTCCTTTCCATGGGCTGACGTACTAAGGCAGCCAAAATGGGTATTATGGCCCTGAAAAACTGTGCAGCCTCCTGTTTCAGTAAATATACTGCTGTTGTCGTCCTAATGGAGCGCGGCTAAGTGATCCTTGTGGCGACGGGAAGGATCCCAGCGGCTGCGTTCTGCAGCTGAAACCCGAAACTCCAGGTCGGGAGCATCAATTGTTAATGAGCCTCGCTGCTGTCCTGCCTCCGCTTTCTGCAGCCTGGTGATGTATTTCGGTATCGCTGAGCGATACGGGGACAGGTCCCTGGGGAGCCCGGGCAGCGCCGGTCAGTGCCTCGTTAGCAGCTGAGACTCACCCCGGGCAGGACGGGAAGGGTTCGGAGGCTTTCAGGGTGGATTCATAGTAGCTTCTGACAGCCCTCACAAAAAGAAAGAAACCTCTCTGGGTGTTCTGTCTGGATAATCGGGTCTGAGCAGGAGAGTAATCAGTGCAGATATTAATTTTTGCTGTGTGCTGGCTGTGCAAGGCCCTCTCACACGGTAAGTGTGCCCATGGGAGCCACCAGGGGAGATGTGCAGCTGGTGTAAAACGGCATCACTGTCCTGGAGCTGATGGAGGACCCCATACCTGCCAGAGATGTAATAGGTTTGGGCTAGTTAGCACAGAGGAGTTAGATCCTTCTCACAGAGGAGCTGGGGAGAGCAGCAGCAGTCTCTTCTTCCTCCTCAGTGGGGACTGTAGCTGCCTACAGCAAGCCTACAGCTTGAACCCCCAAAATGGGCATGAGAGGAATAAGGAAGGGATTCAGAAGGGTTTCATGTTTGCTCTGGCAGTTCTTCCAGGGTGTGTGGCCTCTCTACCTAAAGGCTCTGAGGTTTGTAACGTTGGCACAGCGAGTGAAACACAGGAGAGACCATCCCAGAAGCACCACTCTTAACCCTGAGATTCTCTTGACAAGCAGATGAACCCTTTTAGTGATGGGAGTAATGTGCTGGTCCAAGAACAGGAAAGAGCCGTGCTGGATGGGAAGTCCAAGAGCGGAGGAGTGAAGCTCCCCTGCAGTGAGCAACCCGAGGAGCAATGCAGAAACTGTGAGGAAAGGTGCAGGTATTCTCTGGAGGGCTCGAGGCGATGCTCTGGCTGCCCCAGCCGGACACAGACCGAGTCCCCAGACCCTTCTCAAAGCACCCAGCAGAGCTGCTCTCACGGAGGCCTTGTCCCACGTGTCTGAGATCTATCTCGGGACACTCTGGAGGCACCACCTCGTGCCCAGGCAGCCCCAGGGTTACCAGTCTGGGGGCAGTGTGTGTGTGACAGGCTCCGGAGGCAGCCTGGAGGTGGGGGCAGCGCCTGGGGCGAAGCTGCTGCTGCTGGGGCGGTGTCAGCGAGGGGTCCGTGCTGCTCCCTGGTGGGTGATGTTTTCTGGAGGCACTGTTGGGAGGATGACTTTCTGCTTTCAGTGCCCGAGGGATCCTCCAGTGCCGCTGGGAAGGGAAGGGTGCTCCCCGGCCGCGTGCAGCCGCTGCACTGCCCGCAGTGTTACGGTAAAGGCGTTTGCTGCGCTCTCTTTCTGTCATTCTGTGCCAGAGGTGTAATCAGGAACAAAGCTTGGTGCCATGGAAGAGGGTTGCCAGGGGAGAGAAGGATTTTCCTGGATGCCAGGGCTTGCAGTGCCAGGCAGAGCAGCTGGTGCCTGCAGGCTGGGCGCCCGAGGGTCCAGCTGCCGCTGTTCTCCTGCAGGGGAGCTCCCTCCTGTTCATGCCCAATGTCCTCAAGGTGTACCTGGAGAACGGACAGACGAAGGCATTCAGGTTTGAGAGGAGCACCACTGTGAAGGTAAGGCTGTTCCCACCACCCCAACCCTTCAGCAAAGGTGTGGGCAGGGCACTTGCAGCCTCCTAGGTCTGAAGGGCATTGGTGGCTGGTGCTGGCCGTGCTGGGTTTTGGGTGTCAAAGATGCTCCCCTCTGGACACGTGGGCGCTGATTAAACCCCTCAGGTGAAAGAGCAGCATCTGAGGGAGGGATCCTCCTGAGCGAGGGGTGATCCTCCCTGGCATGGCAGCTGCTGGGGGTATCACAGACAGGTTGCCATCATTCCCCCCACAACAATGCTCTGCAGAGCCATGGATGCAGCCCTTCCTGTCACTGCCCTGCTGGAACACAGGAGGCTGACACCCTCCTGGTGCTGCTGGCCCGTTGTTGCAGCTGCTCAGAGCTCCCCTTGGACAGCAAGGCTTGGCCATGCCCAGTGGCTGGAGGCCATACCTCACTCACACCAGGATAAGTGTTGTCCTGCAGCCGTGCAGAGATTCACCATGGACAGACACCCCAGGGTTATCAGGCTGAAAGTGTAGTAAGGGGAAATGCAAAGGGATTTCATTTATCATGCAGTGAAACCTTTCCTCAGAAAAGGAGGAGTGTATCTGGTTCGTTCCAGCTTCTCCAAAACATTGTGGTCTCTCAGGCAAGTGTCTGCAAGTGTTTTGAGTTGCCAGGGTCTGGAAAAGCAAAACAGTGCAACAGAGCAAGGAGGTGGTAAGGGAAGTGAGTGGTAAAGAGAGATCTGAAAGCCTGTCTCCAAGGGTTTAATTTCTAAAGGATGGATTAGCTCTTCATCTTTGACTTGAGTTTCTCAGCTCTGACGTGGAATAAGTTGTGCCAGTTTTTGAGAGCAGCCCTCAGTAGTGCCCTCCAGAAACATGTAAATGAGTTAAATGCTTCCCAAGGTAGGTGTTTCTAGAAATTCCGCTGTGGCTTGAGACATCCTGCTTAAAAGTAAGATGAGTCAAGCATTTATGCTTGCCTCAAGAAGCTCGAGTGAACTCACGGGCTTCTGTTTCTCTTTGTGCTCAGTCAAGCCTGAGGTGATATTTTCTTTCTGCCAAAAGTAAATCTTGTTACTTCTGTAACAGTTAATATATTGACAGAATTTTCTGTTACAAGGAGAACACCACATTCAATCAGATTGTTAAGATTTTTACAATTATGCTCTCAAATTCTTTCTTATTGGAGAGAAGTGTTTTTCACCAGTTCTTCGTAGTTTCTTCATAAATCAGAGAATCACAGACAGATTTGTGTTGGAAGGGACCTTTGAGATCATGCAGTTCCAAAATCCCACCCAAAGGGCAGGGACACCTTTCACTAGGCCAGGTTGCCTCAACTCCTGTCCAGCCTGGCCTTGGACACTTCCAGGGATGGGGCACCCACAGAGTGCTGTAGAGTTCTATAAAGCTGGAATAACAAACACAGCAAACACCTGGGTCAAGGGTGGCAGGAAGTGCTCAGCACCACTGCTCAAACCTGTAAAACTGAGTGTGAGGCAGCTGCAGGAACTGGATTTGATACCTGTGACACCTTGGAGTTTGTGTGGTGCTGAACTCTGCTGAAAGCTGCAGCTTTCCCTCCTTGTCCTGCTGGGGTGTGTTGTGTCTGTCTGTCCATGCCTCCCACGCTGCCCTCCAGGTCTGCAGGCTGGAGTGGCACAGGGACACCCGTGTGGGGTGTGAATCGTCCTGGTGCCACTCCTGAGCTCTGTGTGCCCCCTGTGCCCCCCAGGACATCGTGCTGACGCTGCAGGAGAAGCTGTCCATCCGCAGCATCGCCCACTTCGCGCTGGTGCTGGAGGAGCAGTACAACCTGGCCAAGATCCACCTGCTGCACGAGGAGGAGCTCATTGCGCAGGTGAGCCCAGCCCCCCGAGCCCCCCAGGGCACTGCCCCCAGGAGCAGGGGCCAGGGAGGAGCAGAGGGAGCTGAGAGCTGCAGAGGGGCGAGCCTGGCCCCCCATGATGCCCTCCACCCCTGCCATGGTGTTCGCCCACATCCCTGGGGAATGCTTGGGGCACATCCTGCCCCGGCTGGAGTGCCCACGCACCCAGCAGCGCCCAGGGGCTGGTGTTGCCTGGACCATGCAGAGCAGTCGTGGGTGACATCCTTTGTGCCACCTGTCACATCGGCCCTGCAGGTGCTGCTGGAGCCTACAGCAGCTTTAGGACCGCAGTGCAGGGCCTTGCTTTTGGCAGTTCCCTGGGTGGTCAGAGCATTCACCCAGGCAGCAGCCACGTGGATTAAACTGAGTCAGTCGCTCGTGCCCTGTAAGCGTGAGGTGAGCCCCTGCCTGCTGCTCTCAGTGCTCCTGGGCTGGCTCAGTGAGTGGGGCAGTGCCTGCTCAGGTGTCCCAGCTCCCTGCTGGTGGGTGTGCTGGTCGGCAGTCCCCTGCAGACGGGTTCATGGAACCACGTGTAGAATACCCCCCAGGATCACTGAGTCCAGCCCCCTCAGTGGCTGATGCTGTCAGGCCAGCGAGCACAAGGGTCAGAGGATTTCCGCTGGGCAGGATTTGCCCAGAATAAAATATGCTGATGTATAACTCAGAGCCTTGACATTGTATTGACATTACAGTGATGATTCAGGGGTCTGTTTTGGGCTGCTGTGCCTTGTGAGTGAGCTGCAGAGCAGAGCAGCCTGCCCCTTCCCCTGCTGTTACCACATGGCCCCAAAGCCTCTGTCCTGGTCACACTGCAAGCCTCTTGGGTCAGTGGCTGTGTCAAGGGAGTGCTGCTGTCAAAGGGCTTCTGGGCTACTGCAGGGAGAGGAAAAAACAGATGACAACTCAGAGATAACAATTACAAACACTAGCAAAGTCTCCTTGTGTTGGGTTCACCCTCCCCTTGCCAGTGGTTTTAAACAATTCCTGTGGGTTTGCAGGAGCAGAAGCCCACTGTGCTCTCGTGGAGGGAGGGCTTGTGGTGTGATGGCCTCTGTCTGTTGCAGGTTGTCCAGAAAAGAGACTCTCATGACTACCGGTGCCTCTTCAGAGTGTGCTTTGTCCCCAGGGACCCCTTGGACCTCATGCAGGAAGACCCAGTGGCCTTTGAATATCTGTACCTGCAGGTGACACTGGAACATTCTGTGCTCAGGAATCCCTTCTCACCCCATTCTTATTTTTGCTTTAAACCAGAGCGAGCCTCACACTGGCTCAGCTGTGTGGATGTGAAATGCAGAGCACCTAAAATCAGAGCATTTCAATTCGATTTGCCTTAAATTCTTAAATCAGCTTGTGTGTTTGGCTGGTGGAACTCTTACCTGGATGTGTGGTGTCATGTTGGCAGTCTCCTTCTGCCTTGTCCCTGACCCAGCTGTGCTGTGTTTGCTCCAGAGCTGCAGCGATGTGCTCCAGGAGAGGTTTGCCGTGGAGATGAAGTGCAGCGTGGCGTTACGTCTGGCTGCTCTGCACATACAGGAGAGGATCTATGCCTGTGCTCAGCCACAGAAAGTGTCCTTGAAATACATCGAGTAAGTGCACAGATTTCTGTCCTCTCTTGTGACTCAGCCTGGCAGAGGAACCAGGCAAAAGTGGCATCAGCTCGCTGTCTGCCCTGTGTTTAGCTCTTCACAGGAGCCCAGAGGGGACTGCAGCCTCTTGCCTGTGATGCTCATTTCAGGGCAGGGTGGCCTCGTGTGTCTCCCTGTCCCTAACCTGCTGAACTGCCTGAGCAGCACAGAGTGAACACCTGGGTGTGTCCCCAGGCACAGGGAGGTTCTCACCTGTCACAGGGGCAGGGACTCAAAAATGCAGATTTCTCACCCTGTGGTGGTTACCCAGGCTGCTCGTGCCACTGTTGATTGCAGAACCTGGAGAGAGAAGGTAGAATCAGCAGCCTTGCACCGCCAGTACATCCCTCCATGTACTGGCATGCATGCCAGACATCCCTGCTTTGGGCAGGGACAGGTCCTGTGAAGTACTGGGGTGTGTGGGGAAATGACAGAGAAATGCTTTGGGAAGGAGCAGGTGTGCCACGCTGCAGGTTGGTGCTCTGAGACTGCACCTGCCCTCGACAAGCTCTGCTCCAGGACACAGTGACGAGCTCTTTGTTAATTACCAGGCCCTGGTGTGGGGATGGGCAGTGCCGTGCACCGCGGCTGCCTCGTGCAGCCAGATGTGCCCAGATGTGTGCAGGGAGCAGGGGCAGCTCTCACCTCACAGGTGTTTAATGCTTGGGCTGAATAACCTCACCAGTAGCACACACAGCCCACGTTTTGGGTCCTGCAAACTGAATGTGCTGAAACATAATGATCTTGTCACGATCTTGTCACCAAAGCAAGGGGAGTGCAAGGACAGAATCTCCATCCTCTGGGTGATGGGAGGAGATTGGGACTATCCTGTTAACAAAGGTTTGAATTACCTCCTGTAAAATCATGTGGGAATGGCCACTCTGCATCGAAGTGCACATTGTCCAGTGCTGCTCCCGACCCGGTGCCAGGTGTGGGTAGCAGAGAATTTGAGGGGGTGAGGCCACTGGGTGTGCTACAGCCCTCAAGGCTGCCTGGTGCCTGTGCCCTCATGAGCCTTGCCCTGCCCTGTGGTGCTGGAACCCCCTGTGCTCCCTTCCCTCTCTCTGCCAGGAGGGATTGGGGAATCGAAAACTTCATCTCACCCACCTTGCTTCGAAACATGAGAGGGAAGGACATCAAGAAAGCCATCAGCTACCACCTGAAGCGGAACCAGGTGCTGCTGGACCCTCGGCAGAAGGTAGCGTGCAGCCCCGGGTCTCAGAGCCCCCAGGATGGTGGCAGCTTGCCTGGGGGCTCAGGAGGCAGCATCCTCCTTCCCTGAGCCCCCGAGTGTCGCTTGGGGCTCCTCTCCTGCCTGTCGTGCTCTGTGCCACCCTCCCCGATCTCCCTGCATCTTGTGTCTCGCTGCTCTATGCTGCCGGGTGCCAGATGCTCCCTGGGCCATGTGGGACAGCCCATGGACACCTCTGGTTGTCCAGGCTGAGCTGGATGTGCTGGTCAGATACCCAGTCCTGCCTGCAGTGCCTGTGTCTAACTGTGTTTCCTCTCTTGCCGGACGCAGCACACGCTCACGGCAGCCCAGGTGCGCCTGAGCTACCTGCAGATCCTGGGAGAGCTGAAGATGTACAGTGGGAAGATCTTCAACGCCACCCTGATGGTAGGAGCTGTTTGTTGGTGTGGTTGGTTTGGGCATGCTGTGCTGCTGGTCACTGCTTCCCCCTGTGCTGGCGTGTCGTGGCAGGTGAGGGGCTCTGCTGGAGTTCCATTGCAGTGTGCAGAACACAGACTACAGAGTAGCTACAGGTGTTTTGTCTAATTGAAAGTTGTGACTCTTGCTCTTCAGATAAACCCTGTCTATATTGGGTGTTTCAAAGAGCTTGACAAATCTGGGGAAGCTTCAAACCCTTGAAAAAATATTGGAAACACTTAAACCTCACTGTCCAAAAGAACTCTGCTCTTTTTACAAGAGGTTTTTTGGGTTGTTGATTTTTCTGCCTGTCCGCTCCTGGGTCTCTGCTGAGCTGCAAATCACAAGCTGTGTTGCTCAGGGAGCTGAGCAATGTTGATGGGTCTGTACCAGAGCAAGACCTCGCCCAGGGGTCACAGTGATGCCAAAGTTTACACCTACATTCAAATTGAACAATTTCTGGCAGGTTATATGTGCATTAGTTCATTTTTTGTTAAGTGTCTCACCCTAAGAGCAAGCACTGACATTTCCTCCAAACCCACAAATCTCTCTGTGAAGTTTCCACCCCGCAGCCACAGCAGGTCTCACTGGGTCCATGTGGGGACAGCCTGGCCTGCCAGGTGACAGTGCTGCCAGCAGTGACTTGTTGCCAGCCACATCTCTGGCTTTGCCCAGTGGCTTGTGCATCCCTGGGGCTGCAGGCAGCTGCTGGTCCTCGTGCAGGGGGAAGGGTTGGGAGTGGGCTCCTTGTGGCAGCCCAGTGGCACAGGGAATCCATGCTGAGATCCCACAGGAGGTCGGGGGGCTGGGGGGGCCCTGCCCAGCAGAGCCAAAGGGGTTCCTGCCCAGGTTTATTGACAGGGGTGACCTCTGCCCCTACAGCAGCAGGACAGGGAGTCCTACGTGGCACTGCTGGTGGGAGCTCGGCACGGGGTGAGCCAGATCATCAACAGCAAGCTCAACATCATCACCAGCCTGGCCGAGTTCCCCAGCATCAGCAGGGTGGAGCTCAGCGAGGAGTCCGAGCGAGTGAGCACGGTCAAGATCTACCTGCAGGACCTGAAGGTGAGCGGGGGAGTCACCTGCACCACCAGCTCCTCTCAGAGGCTGAGGGTGTCACCAGAACTAAAGGCTTAGAGCAGACTTGGGAGAAAAAGCTCATAGAAAGAACCAAGAAAATTACTAGAGAGAAGTGATTCTTCCTGCTGAGGAGATGTGATCCTTCCTCCATCAGCGAGACACAGCAAAGGCACAAAAGGCAAGAAAAATAAATTACTCTTCTTTGTGCCTCCTGCAGGAACAGACTGAGGGAAGTATGAGACAGAGGGGGTGCCTTGTCCTTGTGCAGCCTGTTCCTGCAGACTGTGGTACAAACAATATTTGTTTATTCTAACCTGTTTTATCCTTCTCTCCCCCACGCCTCCAAAAAATAAAACACAAAAAAGCTGCTCACTCTGCTGCTGGAATCAAACAGTGCAAAGGATCTCGTCTGCCTCATCGTTGGTTACTACAGACTCTTTGTGGATGCAAACGTCTCCATATTTACCTGGGGAGAGAAAAAACAGCAACTGCACCGTGTCTCAGCTGAGGAAGGTTTAAAAAGCCAGCCTTTTCTTGGCAGAGGATGGGGAGGGTGTGGGTGGGTGACCCAGCTCCTGTGGGCCCGTGGCTGTGTGGTGTCACCTGCACATGATTAAGGCTGGACCCGATGATCCCAGAGGCTTTTCCAACATTCACAGTTCCACGATTCTGCGATAGCTGCAGCCTTGTGGGGGTCGCAGACCGAGGCTTGGGGCGAGGGGGCACCTGGCAGCTGCCCTGCAGCTCTGGGGTGCTGCTCTGGGGCAGAAACACCCCACACGCCCAGCCGCGCCTGCCGTCGTTGGCCAGCGAGCTGGCGAGGGCTGAGCCCCTTGGGTCCCCGGGGCAGTGTCTGATCCCCCTGCCCACCCCCCGGACGGGCTGACAAGTGCGTTTATATCCCAGGGTATGAATCCCGAGCCTGCAGCGACTCTGAAGATTCCTGGGAGCTGGAATCCTGCTCGGAGTGCCGCACGGACGGCGCCGCGGCGAGCGGCAGCGCGGAGGGGCGAGGGGGGCCCGGT
>VZTN01034781.1:51879-64918 GCA_013400515.1 Erpornis zantholeuca
CCACCCAGCTGTGCCCCAGATCCCCCTCCAGCTGTGCCCCAGATCTTCTCCAGGTGTGCCCCAGATCCCCACCCAGGTGTGCCCCAGATCCCCATTGAGGGGTGCCCCAGCTTCTTCTCCAGGTGTGCCTGAGGTCCCCCTCCAGCTGTGCCCCAGCTTCCCCTCCAGGTGTGCCCCAGATCTCCCTCCAGGTGTGCCCCAGATCCCCACCCAGGTGTGCCCCAGATCTCCCTCCAGGTGTGCCCCAGATCCCCTCCAGGTGTGCCCCACATCCCGAGGCACAAGGTCCTTTCTGGTGACCAGGTGTCATCGCTGGTCACATCAGCAGCCCCCCTGGGCTCTGTTTTAAATAACTGGGGCAAGTTCCTGTCGTGAGGTGTCATCCTGTGCTCCTCCCACCTCACCTGGGTGGAGCAGGGACTCCTTCTCCTGGAGGAGGGGCCCAGGGCTGACAATCCTGCGCTCTGGCTGGTGCCGGGGGTCCCCTGGTGCTGCCAAATTTGTATTTTCTAAGGTTTTAATGAAAAAAGTCCGATTGGTTTGCCAGAGGGCAAATAGGTATTCCATATAAACCTTTGAATCAGTGTTACTTTTCCTGTCTCAGAACCCCTGGAGGGTGAGGGCAGAGGGACCCGGTGACACAGGGAGTCTGAGGCACCTGCTGAGGGCAGAACTGGGCACAAACACAGAGTTTTCTGTTCTGCTCCCTGCAGGTCGGTGCTGACCGTCGCCTGTGAACAGACTGAAGTCCTGCTCTTTGACCCAATATCTTCAAAGCACATCAAGACTCTCTCCGAAGCTCATGAAGACTGTGTAAATAACATCAGGTAGGTCAGGAGGGATGTTTTAACTCCACTCAGCCTGTACTTAGGCTTTATTGTTTAAATCCTCTGCCACTTTCTTGGGATAGAGCTGCAAATAGCAAGAGCAGCAGTCTAAATCCATCAATATTTCTGTTATGTAATATTTTTCTTTTTGAATTCAGGGGTTTTAAGCTGTTCTGGTTCTGGGAATAGATTTGGAGGTGTGACTTTAAGGTACCTTCTAACAATATTGCAACTGCTTTTCACATTGTCAAAAAATCCACTCCAAAACCCCAAAACAACAATCAACTACACAAAACCAAAAAGCTCAACCAAAAACTAAACCCCAACAAAAAAAAACCCAGTAAAGGTGTAATGTATTCTAAGTGTTTTCACTCAAGAGAGCCAAATATGATGTGAGGTTCCTCAGAACCATGTTCCTCAGAAAAGTTGATGTGTTTCACAAGCTGGTTGTCCTTGTCACAAAAGACTGAAGTTTTACATCGGCTGTCTGTCGGGAAAGCTGGATTAAAACATGTCTGACACATGTCTGACACAAAGGACCTGAACTCTCTTCTGCACACAGTTACTAGAGCACTACCTGGAGCCTTGCTCAGGTTCTGAGCAGGACTCCAGTCACTGCAGCACCACAGAAGTTCCCTGTAGTAAGCACCAAAGAGGCTTCCTCTTTACCAAAGTTTGGGATTTTCCCATGGTAGTTGGTTATGCATTTTTCAGGGTTGTTGCTGCTTTTTCGTGGTGTAGCTCTGGGCTTAAAGGACTTTTAGTGGGTGTTTTTAGGATGGCTGTCTTGTTCCTTTTACTGTAGGTAGGGCTTTCCCTAAGTGAGTGCCCTCACTGAATTAATTCCAAGCATGAAGCAGCATGCTTTGTCCTTGTGAAAGTAAAGGCATGCCTGAATTCCAGTGGTGCTCGCCTTCTATCTGTGTAGGGCAAACTCGGTGATTTCACCCACTGATATTCTCAGTGAGCCAAATAACTTGTGTTGCTATGTTCTCAAACGAGGTCTTATCTTCACTTGGTGTTTCTGAGAAGCCTTGAATTTGCTTCAGTAAACTCTGGACTCCATTTATTCAGTCTGTTTCCTAGCTGTGCTGCTTCCAGCCCCACTGAGCTGAGTGTTGTCCACAGGGGGAACAGGGGGAGTTGCCGTGGGGGTTCTGTCTGAGCACGTGTTCCACTGGTGGTTTGGCTCTCGTGTGACTTGAACACAATTCCTTGACACACAAACCCCCCTAAAATCCCCCAAACCAAGTCAAACCTCTGCTGTGCCTCTGTGTGTTTGCTTGTTTGCTACCACAGAGGCATTGCTGGTTCATGCCCAACAGTTCTGCTTTTAGCAGAACTTTCACTGGCACACACTCTGCTGGAAGTTTGGTGATACCAGAATGATTTTTTGCTTTTTTTTTATACCACTCTCACACACTCTTTTATACAGTTTGATGTATTCTCAGTGCTTTTAGCCCCACACTTGTAGCTCCCCAAGGCTGAGAACTCAGCTCAGCCCCACGGCACCGTTAAACCAGGAGAGCAAACATCCTGGGAGCCCCAGACACCAAGGGCCTCTCCAGAACACATTTGGGAACCTCAGCCAGGCCCAGCCAGGGGGAAGGTTCCTCACAACGAGGGCTTCACTCCAGCCTCTCCCTGGGGGATCTTTGATAGATGTGCTAATTAGCAAGGCCTATAATTGTGTGCATTTCAGTGTGTGGGGGCAGTGTGTGCATTTCGGGGCATTGCACCTGGACCAAGTGCTGCACCCAAGGATCCTGAAATAAATCCCGAGGTACAAACCCCTTTTCCCCATCAACCATGTTTGGGTTTTAATTTTAAGACCAGGGAAGGGCAACGTTGGAGGGCTTTTGTTCGTGGCTACCGTGCTTATCTCTGGTTAGCTATGTTCCTGCCTAAGAGCACTGTCCTTGGAGGCAGCCCTGAGCAGCCGCAGTGTCTCCCTGCTGCCCCAGGTTCCTGGATAACCGGCTGTTCGCCACCTGCTCTGATGACACCACCATAGCGCTCTGGGACCTGAGGAAGCTCAACACCAAAGTCTGCACTCTGCATGGCCACACCAGCTGGGTCAAGAACATCGAGTACGACACCAACACGAGGTTACTGGTGACGTCGGGCTTTGATGGGAACGTCATCATCTGGGACACCAACAGGTACGCGGCTGTGCTCGCCCCGTGGCCTTTGTGCAGCACACCAGGACAGGTACCAGATGCAGAGCCTGCCTTCTGGAGCGGGGCTGCAGTGTGTGCTGGAGCACTGGGAGTGGGGGTAGTCCTTACCGAGAGCTCACATCACCTCTCTGATAGTGAGTGGCTAGAGAGGAGCTTCTCTGGCTGGCTTACCGAAATGTAGTGCTTCCTTCTGAAGAAGGTTCTGTCCTCATTGTTGCAGTTGTATCAATATGTGACTTCTCCCATGTCATTAAAGAGTAGGATGAAGACAGTGCTCGAAAAAAAGGTTTTGGGGCGACCAAAATGAATGATGCTGGACACATCCGGGACCCCTGTGGACACGATCAGGGCCTCAAGCTGGAGCTGACCACAGCCCCCTCCTGTGCTTCTCTTGCTGTCCAGGTGCACAGAGGATGGATGTCCCCACAAGAAGTTTTTTCACACCCGTTTTCTGATGCGAATGAGGCTGACGCCAGACTGTTCCAAAATGCTGATCTCCACCTCCTCTGGTTACCTTCTGATTTTGCATGACCTTGACCTAAACAAGTCTTTAGAGGTTGGCAGCTACCCGATTTTAAGAGCCAGGAGGACCACCTCGAGCTCAGGTGAGTGCTGGTGAGGGGCTCTGTGGCAGTTGTGTGCCAGGGGTGTTTTGTGGGCTGCTCTTGGCCAGCAGCCTGCCTGTGCTGGGTGCCCGTGGGCTCATCTCTCTGGTGCTGTTTGCAGACATCACATCGTCAGGCTCCTCTGGCCCTCGAGCTGTGGGCTCACCCTGTCACCAGAACAACTCAGGGCCGCTCTCTGAGAAAACCTTGTCGCGGCCCTCCCAGCGAGAAGGTAGGAGAAGTTCACTACAATAAAGATAAATGAAAAAATATTCCAGACTTTGATGTACTGTATCCAAAAAAGGAGTATGATAGTGAGAAACTGCATTTTTGTCCTGAGGTTTTTAAAGAATGGTGTTCCTGAGGCTTCTGTTTAACCAATAAAATCTCATCGCGCACCAAAGCCTGGGGATCTAATCAGGTTTTATTTCTGAGAAATCTGGTAAAAGTTACAAGATCTTTATTTTACGTCAATATGTTGTTGTTACATAGAGGTGTGCTCCCTTTTCCTTGTGTTTTTCCTTGAACAAAGTTTGTATGAATGATCTTTGAGGGAAAAAAAGAGGATACACTTCAAGAGAATCAGCGTGAACTTGGCAAATGTGTGCATCCCTTGCAATTTCAAATAAATCTAACGTTAATTTGTAGCTGCTCATGGTTGTGAGCTGCTGAAGCATACTGATGATAGAAGGCTTACCCAGATGCCAGGGAGTGATTTACCTGGGGGTGAGGGGAAGAAGGGAGAAAAGCTGCAAGCTTGAGCAAGTGTTGGAAGGATTTTGGAGATGACATCATACAAGTCTGAGCATCAACAGTTCTTATAAACACCCCAGTCTTTAGATTTTGCTGTAATGCTAATACAGAGCGTAAGTGTGGGAGGTTAATGTAGTTTGAGCTGGTTCAGTGTGAACTGGTTCAATGCAGGCCTTGGCATTCAGATTTCATAAAAAGGAGCTGTTTGAAGTGAGGCCTGAGCCCACTGGTGTTGGCTGCAGGTGTTGCTGTAACCCTTTGAGTTTCCTTGTCCTGTGTGGTCTGTCCTGGCAGCCACGTGCAGCTGCCGCAGGTGTGACCCCATTTCAGCAGCAGGACTGGGGAGAGAGGAGAAGGTCAATGTGTGGATTTCACTGAGACTCACAGTTAATTCCTCTTCCAGGGGGATCACCTAGAAATAGCCTTGAGGTGTTAACACCAGAGGTTCCTGGAGAAAGAGATCGTGGAAACTGCATCACGTCGCTGCAGCTGCACCCCAAGGGGTGGGCCACGCTGCTGCGGTGCTCCAGCAACACAGATGACCAGGAGGTAACACATTGCCTTGTCTTCTTTAAAATACTTGCAGTCACATGTGTCTTTGTTGATTTTTTTTTTTCCTTCAATGATCTTCCTGATAAAACATGCTTCAAGCATTTTAGCTGTTGCAGGAAGTATAAGACCAGCAAGAGTTCAACTGCAAGGTGCAGATTCTGCTCCTCTAACCTGACCAACAATAGATAATAACACTTGATCAATAATAAACAGTTGAGTTACTTTGCTGGCTGATGTAAAATTGAGGTTGGTTTGGTTTTGTTTAGGGTGGGTTTTTTTTTTTTCTTCTGGTTGAAGAAAGCCACTCATTGTAATGGGAGCCCTTTACAGAAGTGTAGAGGACTGAGTGGAAGCTTAGCAGATTGGTTATAAATTTAAATGCTGGTTCTTTAACAATCAAACCACTATTCAACACAAAATTTCTGTAAAATGCAAAAGGTTACATTGGGTCAGTTGGTATTGATGATTGAGAAGTTATAACTTCTCTTAGTCCTAGAGTCTGCCTTTCTCTCTGTTATTAATAATCATTAATATTCATTCAGTTTTGTGGTTATTTCAGTAGGATGCATGAAACAGCTGGTGATGCTTGTCTAGGGCTGAAGTGAAATCAACACGATATAAACTTTGTCATTGATTTTTTTTTTGCATTTGTTTTGAGATTAAATAATGAGATGACAGGGATCTTAATGTGTCTCACAAACAACAAACTGGCTGTAGAGCTGTTCATAACCTTCTTTCAAAAATCTGCTACCCCCTTGTTTCAAGATTCCATTCCTTTTGAAGTCAAAGGCATAAAATGCCAGTGATCTGCTCTAAGTTACTGTCAGCTGAATTTGAATTTATAGATTTAATTTAAATATTTAGTAAATTAGAGCAGGTGCCTGGCCAAAGGATTAGGCTTTGCTCTCTGTAGATGAAACCTAGACTGGAAAGATTATATGTAACACCCATTTAATTAAAACACCGGGCAGCTGCTTTGCTGGGATGGTTCCTAGGGAGGGAGGTGCTGAGGCAGTGGCCTGCTCTGCGAGCTCATTGAAGAGCAGGTCAGCAGGACCTCCCGTGCCTCTGCCTGCAGGGGGGAGCTGCTCAGCGCCTGTTGGGGTGCAGGGAGGGAATGTGCGTGTGCAGTGCTTGACTTCTCTTTCAGTGTCCCTTTCTCTGCCTCTCTCTTCAGTGGACTTGTGTCTATGAATTCCAGGAAGGAGCCCCGGTGCGCCCCGTGTCTCCGCGCTGCTCCCTGCGCCTCACGCACTGCATCGAGGAGGCCAACGTGGGCCGGGGCTACATCAAGGAGCTCTGCTTCAGCCCCGACGGCCGCATGATCTCGTCCCCGCACGGCTTCGGCATCCGCCTGCTGGGCTTCGACGCGCACTGCAGCGAGCTGGTGGACTGCCTGCCCCGGGAGGCCAGCCCCCTGCGCGAGATCCGCTCGCTCTACTCCCACAACGACGTGGTGCTCACCACCAAGTTCTCCCCCACGCACTGTCAGATCGCCTCGGGGTGCCTTAGTGGACGCGTCTCCCTCTACCAGCCAAAGTTCTAGGCGCAGCAGCGGGACCTGTGGATGGATTATTGGGGGTTTTACTTCAGCTGAGTGGAAGTGTGCTGTCTCCAAAATCTCTGCATCCGGAGGAGGTGTCAGTTACCGTGATCTGAGACGTGACAGTGGAAGGATTTTTCAGACCAGCACCACGTGGATCTTGGTCCGGCGTCCCTGAGCCCACGGCCGTGCGCCGTGTCCCAGCCCCACCAGCAGACCTGGGCTCCTGCTGCTCCTGCGCCATCGGGCTGCTGTCCTGCTGTGTTTGTACCCTGATACTTGATTGTTTCCTTCAGCACAACTCGAGTGGGCTGTTGGGAAGTACACAGAGGAGCAGGGTGCCCAGGTACCTCCTGTCCCAGAGGAGCTGGACTGCCTCACCTCTGCTTCCTCTTCTGTCGCTGAAGCAACTCTGTGGTGATTAGTAGATAATGAGTGCTTGTCTACGTAAGCAACACGGTTAGTTACTCTTACCAAAAAAAAAACAAAAAAAAAAAGGAATTTTGCTTTCATCTCTATGTTAATGTGGTTGTCATTGGCTAGAAAAATGAATCACAGTGTGGCTTAGGCTGGCAGGGACCACTGGAGGTCACCCAGGCCCATCCCCTGCACAGGCAGGCTCCTTGGAGCCCACCACTCAGCACTAGGGAAGACCCTGCCCCCGAGGATCTCTCTGGGCTGGTGCAGCGGGGCAGCTGTGGCCCCTCCTCTGCCAGGTTTCTCTTGCAGGGGGCTTTCCACATCATGCCACATCTGAAACATGGTGGCTTTCTGCTGATGTTTGGATATTTCCCACCTGGCTGTTTTTCCACACACACCTCACCTGCACTCTTGCTGTGGGAGAAGTTCAGTTGGCTGTGTCCCTAGTATCGCCAGATGAGCCTTTCTTCCCAGACGCTGGTTTGGGAGGGGATTAAAAGCAAATCTGTCAGCTGTGAGATCTTCCTGGATGTAACCAGGCTTATCATCAGGTGTGAAACACTGTAATGTTCACCCTGGTGAAAGGTCTGGAGGGGCAGCCATAGGAGGAGAAGCTGAGATCACTTGGTTTGTTCAGCTTGGAGGAATCTGAGATGAGATCTCATTGTGCTCTTGAACATTCTCCTGTGGGGCAGTGGAGGGGCAGGTACTGATCACTTCCATGACAAAGGATGACCCAGGGAAGGGCTGGAGGTGTGCCAGGGGAGGTTCAGGCTGGAGATCAGGGAAAGGTTCTTCCTTCAGAGGGTGCTGGGCACTGCCAGAGCTCCAGGAGCGTTTGGGCAGCGCTGCCAGGGATGCCCAGGGCGGGGTTGTTGGGGTGTCTGTGCAGGGCCAGGGGCTGGACTGGGTGATCCCTGTGGGGCCTTTGCAGCTCAGTGTATGCTGTGATTCAATAGTCACACCCAAAGTATGAATGCCAGATTTCAGCCCTCGAGTTAATAGAGCTAACTTTGTAAATGCATAGGTATTTCAGTCTTGTACATCTGTATCAGTTTATAACATTCTCATCACTCACATGTTCTGAGATGGGGTTCTTTTGAGTATTTCACTACAGTTTTGAAGACCAGTCACACACTCAGTTCAGCAGGGAACTTGACCTGAAAGGACTGTCACCTGCTGGAGTTCAGGTTCACTCTGTCTGGCTCGATGGAGCACACTTGTTCAAAGCTGACTCTTCAAAAGCCTTTTGCAAAACGTATTTGGGGATAAAGACAACATTTCTGGACATGAGAGAGCTGGAAAAATAAGCCTGGGGATCCTCCTGTAGCTTTGTATTTATGCGGGTAGTATACCCTGGTGTTGGTGCCGAAATCATGGAAATGTAAGGTTCCTCTGCATTGTGAGAGAAAAAAATCCCAAGTTTCCTCTTGGAGATTCCTTTGGTAATACGAAGCCTTCAATTTTGTGTGTTTGGTAATCTGAGGGTAAACATTTCTTCTGCTGGCCTGAGCCTGCACGTAGGGCAGGGGAGTCTGCTGGGTTGTTAAAGCAGCTCAGGACACTTCCCTCAGCTGTGGTTCAATGCCCTGGACCTGGGCAGAAGTGTGGGACATGAGATTTTTATGCAAAGGAAGAGCTACAAGGAGTTTGTAATGGACCAAGCTGTTTGGGGAAAAAAAAAACAGGTCCTACTCTGGAGTACAGCAGCTTTTCCCCAGGCATTTGCTGTCCCAGTGCCAGGCTGCTGTTTTCTCACCTCATTTAATGTATTTCGCATCATGGAAGGGACTGCAGGGAAGTTTGAGGGAATCTCACAGTTCTCACAGGCTGGCACAGTGTTTGTTTTGGAGGTGAAGGAGCACCCACAGGATCCGAGTGGTTCTTGGGTGGGTCTGTCTGTCTGTTTTCAAGGCTGTTTCTGTTTTTCCTGTCAGAACTTCCTCGGAGTGGTGGATCCCTAGTGACTGTAACGCTATGCCTGTGAATATGCACTGAGTGTTACCTTTTTAATTCTACCTCATGATACGCTGTGTTTGACACCAGTATTGTGCTGAGCTTGGGACACGCACCTTTCTGTATAAGGACCATGACCCCGAAGTGACAGATGTGTCACCACTCCTTGATACCACCCGGGGCTGGCTGATGGGCCCTGCCTGGCTCTGGGACCAACAGCTCACCTGGGGAAGGGGTTTGGTCACCCTGAAGCTTTTCTAGCGTGTCCAGCAGATGCGTAAAATGACAGAATCTGTACATGTATGCTGTAGAAATGTTACTTAGTTCTTCTGATGACATTTGTAATAAGTTTGAGTTAGAGTAAGTACGTAATCTTAGATTTTGGTCATTTGATTGATTACTCCTTTCCAACAGCACTTGGAAGTTTTCCATGAAGGCTTTGCCACGTTTCACCTGTGAAGGTCACTGCTCAGTGGCTTACAGCTGACATGCCTCACGGTCATGTGGTGGTGCAGGGGTTTTCAGTTCTCTCTCAGTAACATTACTGAAGCAATGAAGTTACGTGTTGGTGAACTTTGGGTTATTTCTAGGTAGTCAAAAAAAAAAAAAAAGTTTATCTTATAGTTGTGTTTCAAAAGTTGAATGCTCAGCCTCGAGAAGTGTATAAAACTGTGAGACAGCTGTAAGGAAACATTTCCAAGGGAGATGAAGGCCGATGCTGACAGGTGCAGAGGGGGTGGCTCACACCAGGGGTGTCTGCAGCTCGTGATGAATTCCGGAGCTCGGTGGGACCGCGCAGCACTGCCGCGGGAGCCTGGCGGTTCGTGGTTCTCACTGCCGGCAGAGCCTGGGAGCGGCGCGGCCGCACGGAGCCCGCGGGGCACTCACGGCCTCCGGAGCTGCTTCCTTCAGTGCCAGCCCGCGGCCGTGCGGGGAGCTCCCAGTGCCTGCTCGGGGGCAGAGAGACGGGGACAGTCCTGGGAGAAACGCCACCGCCCAGCATGGGGATAGGAAGAAAAGCACAGCGACAGACAGACACACACACGTTTGTTTGCACTCTTGGAGTCTTGGGGTAAGGACAGTTCGATGCCTACTACCAGAATTAGAATGTAAACATCAGTTTTTTCGTGGGGGGGTGGGGGGGGAGGGGCGATTAATTTAGTGGGGTTTGGTTTTGTTTGTTTGATTGTGTTGTGATTTTGATTTGGGTAGCACTGATGTGGAGAAGGTTCTGACATTGTAAAACATGGGTCTGTTGCTCTTGGACATACAAACTCTTAGAAAAAAAGAACTACCATTGCCAAATGAAAGCTTTTTAAAAAAACCAGTTTACAAGATTCTAAAAAGTTGGAGAGAAAGAAAGAAGTCAACGACCCATCATGTTTTTGACCTGCAGGAAACAGAAACTTCTCATTGGCTGATCTTAGTCAAAGGTGCATTTTCTAAAGCACTAAATATCCTCAGTTAAGGTTTTTAATACAGAAACAAATTGTGCATGTAGAGTATTTTGAAATACCTGAGATTTCATAGTAAAAACTGTAGCCTTTTAATACCGTATATGAAGTATCAGAACTGCTTTGGAAGTATTGTACTTACAGCCGTACAGTAACTTACTATTTGTGGACAGTTTCTCTTGCTTGCATAATAAACATTTAATAATTCACTGAATTGAAATGTGTTTTATTTATGTTAAAATGAGCTGTGCTCACTGGCTCTTGCCTGCCCCCCAAAAATAAGAGGAAAAACATCTCCTAGTGCTCACATGCTTCCATTTTCAAGTGTGTGTGTCACAGTGCTGCTTTTCCATGAAATTTTTCTGAAAGTGACATATGAAGAGTCCAGATTGACTCTGAACCTCAAACCCAGGGCTCCACTATTTCATTTTTGCGGGGGCAGCTGGGCACTGGCCAGCTCTGGGCTCTGAGCTCTCACCCTCGACGCTTTGGCTTCCCCAACACTGCAGGAGCACATAACATCTTCCACAGAGAAACAGGATGCAGATTTTTTTATTCCATCAAGGAGTGATTACAAAACAAAAAAATGGTACACTGGTAAAAATCAGATTCTGCCAGTAACAAACATCCAGTAAACAATTTATTTAGATGCAGATAATCACCACTGGGATACAGGAACTAGTGCTTGTGCCCACCCACTGCCGGCTGTGAAGCTCAGGACTGTGTTTATGATTACAACACACTGATTAGGATCAATTTTGGAAGACAGTTGTAGCAAATGGAAAACTCAAAATCAGAAAAGCAAAAGCCCCTCCAAGACTCAAGAAAAGCCTAAATTCAAACCAGTTTCTGAAAGCTTTGCTGCTCCCCATCATCCAAAGTGTTTTGGTTTATATATGAATGTATAGGTGAATTAAAGAGGAAGCCCTCAGGGAGATTCAAACGCTTTTTGTTGGGACCCTCATCTAGCTCAGAGCTGTGCTTGCTTTTCTGTCCCTGTATCTAAAGCCTGAAGTCTCCTCTCTCTCAGCTCCCATGTCTGTAAGACACAGTTCTTCTCTTTCTGTCAGTCCTTTTCAATATTTGCCTACAGAGGTCCTGAAACGTGTCTCCAAACACTCCACCTTCCCTGCCTCCCTGCTTCCAAGGTCATCTTTGGCTTTTCGTCTCCACTATACCTACAGACCTCCACTGAAGCAGGTAACTCAGGAGTCTCACCTTGTCTGTGCCACTCTGTCTTGCAGAACTGTTACCAGTACACACCAAGCAGGCAGAACCCCGAGTTTCGGGTACAAACCTCTCGTGATCCGTAATTCCACAGAGGGAACTGAGAAAAGACAAGACGCTGCAGTGCAAAAAGCTCTGTGTGAAGTGCTTGAGCAGCTGCAGGAGCTGGAGTGTCCCGTGACCATCACAGACAGGGACAGCTCCCTGGTCCTGTAGCTGGAGGCAACAGAAAAAGCAGCAATGCAAAAAAAAAAAAAACCCTCTCAAAAAGCAGAACAAACTCTGTGTTTTTTAATGAGGAAGGACACTTTAAAGCTTTAGTGAGTTTGCTATTCCATTCCTTCCACTTTTCCCTTTTCACAGGAAGGCACATACACACACACACACACACACACACACACACAGATCCAGCCTGGGCTGAGGTCACACGTTCAGTGCCATGGCTGGAGGACACGGTCACCACAGGCCACACCTTGCGTGGGCTGCAGCAAGCTGAAGTGCAGCTGGGAGCTCTGCACCTCAGTCATCCCCTTCTGGATCAGTCCTTTGAGCTTTACACAATGAGGACCCCAAAACATCTGAAAATACAGTTCCAAAATCGAGACTTGGAAGATGATCAGGCAATGGAATTGTTTTTCTTCAGCCCCTCCTTGATTCTCGTGTTCTACACGTGGGCAGTGGAGCACATCCCATCACAGAGCGTTACGGAATTGTGGGAGTGATACAGAGTAATACAAGTATTCTGCTTTTCTCTTTTAGACCTTGTATTTGCCTAGTAGCTCTGTTAGGGGTAAACTCACCTGCCAGCAAAGGAATACTTTTAAAAGTTCATCATAATTGCACCAAGGTTTAAATGCATCACCATTCACCCCATAAATACCGAAGGCTGGGAGGAATTACCTGTCTCACACACAGGCACCGTTCCCTGGGACCGAGGACACTGTGAGTGCCAACACCCCAGGAGCAGGACAGTGGTCACAGCAGCTTCAGCAGGAACTCGTAGGTGGCATTGATGATCCCCCAGGACAGCACAGAGCGGTGGTAGTTCAGGTGGGCTCCTCTGAAGAGGTGGATCAGCTTCCTGTCACGCTCCAGCCAGATCTTCACAAACACTTTGGAGAAAGACTGAAATTCGCCACCGATCTGAGCCTGCATGCGAGTTTTTACGACATTCACAGGGAAGAACAGGAAGCCCAGCACGGCGCCCAGCAGCCCCCCGCAGATGAAGTCGTTGACCATGTGAGCGCTGTACGAGGTGGCTTCGGGCAGACACTGCTTGATGGGCCCCCGCAGGCCGAAGAAGAGCACGTTGCTGGGCCCGTTCCGCAGCAGAATGGGCACCAATCCCCGATAGTACTCCCGCATCCCGTACGCCTTCAGCACCTTGAAGGCCTGGTAAGTGTTTGTGAACTTATCGTGGTGCTTGTAGTCCTGCAGCAGCGTCTGCACGCGCTCGAAGGGCGTGAGCACGGCCTCGGTGGTGCCGGCCAGCGCCGCCGCCGCGCTGCGCGTCAGGAGCTCG
>VZTN01034783.1:7315-18857 GCA_013400515.1 Erpornis zantholeuca
ATTGCCAAAATATGATATTTCTTCATCCTTTTTGAAAGCCTTCAAGATTCTGGACACCCAGCTAATAACAGATGACATGATTTCTTATTCTCTCATAAATACTGTGCAGTTCATAGAGAAAAGTCAATTTAATGGTTTATCTCTTTTCTTATTCTCTTTTACTCTGTATCTTATTCAATCTAGAAATTTTCAACTCCATCCTTCACTGATCTTTTATTTTGCAGTGTTCAAAATCTTTTCAGAAATGTGGTTAGCATCTCTTAATACATGTATCTATTTCAATTATCTCTTTCCCTTCTAATATCGCCTTTATCTGTTTTACTGTTTTCATCATTCTTCTCAGATTTCTATTTCATTTTTCCTTGCATTTTTAATATCCTTTTTGTCTTTTTAGCATTCTTCTCCAGGTCTGCAATTCCCATTTTTCTTTTGTCATTTGATAGCTCTTAAAGAAAGATTTACCTAGTAATTCTAGAGTGTTTATTTCAGTTAACTTGATAATTATATGACATTAGGTTATTACACAAAACCATCCACTTTAAACTTTTTAAAACACTAAACATTTCTTCTTAATTGATTATTTCCTCGATATCATTACATTTAATTGTAAATAATCCCTTCAGTTATGGCCTGCTTGAAATTAGACATTCATTCCAGCAGTTATGCCTGACTGAAAAAGATTTGGCCAAACACAAATGCAGTGACCACAGTGCAGTTTAGCAGTTGCACTATTTTTGTTTTATATACTGCATTGACTTATGAAAATTACAGCCTTTACTTGGGTCACTTTTTCTGATTTTGAGGACTCATTGCTTCACTGTCTCCCTGCTAAAACTCTCAATTTTAATAAATCCATGTTTCATATTTCCATTTTATACTATTTCTATTATGTCATTTCAACATATGTCTGTACTCTTAAAATCAGTCATAACCTAAAATGTATTATTTCTATAAAGCATCAGTACTTATCTGAAAAAATCATAGTCTTCTTTATATTTTATAGCATTCAATTCATAAGTCACCTCCATTTGTCATTCATAAGCATATCTGTTCTTTCCGTGACACATTTCATATAATCCTACCCCATCATTCAGTCCATGTAACAGTTCTGTCTTTAATTCCTCAATGGACTAAAGGAAAATTTTGAAACTCTTATTTCTTTATGAGTACTTTTTTTTTGTGGATTTACATAGCTGAAATCATCCTCTCACATCACAGCTGGTAATGTCACCTAAAATCTTTCTTCAAGTCCTTGTGCCTATTCATACCCTGAATTGTTATGTGGTTATGTTCACTTCTTGAGTCTGTATTTTTATTTATAAAACTAATGGAGTTTCCAGTTGTCCCCACTAATGTACCCCTGAGTACTTGGATCTGGCCTGTATCTTTCCAGACCTGAAATACTTACACTTAATACTTAATTTTAATTATTACATCATTATATACATATGCTGAAACTGAAACTCTTACTGAAACTCTTGTAAAATATTCATGCAGTTTCAGAGGGTCAACAGTTAAATTCCTACATCCGTTGAAGGGTCTTCACTTTAGGGTGGGTGAAGGATGCTGGATGTCCACTAAAGCTGCTCTATCACTTGCACTCTTTGACTGGACAGGGAAGGGAAGAAAATTAGCTGGAAAACTCAGTGGTCAGATAAGAAGAGTGAGACATCGTTCGCCAATTACCATCAGAGGCAAAACTGACTCAACTTGGGCAAAAATTATTTTGTTACCAATCAAATTGGGGTGAGATAATGTGAGATAAAAACTAGAGTTTAAAACACCTTCCCCGACCCCTCCCTTCTTCCCAGGCTTAACCTTACTCATGAATTCTGTACCTCCTCCTCCACAATACATGGGGGCAGGGAAGTGGCATTATGGTCAGCTCCCCTCACTGTCTCTGACACTCCTTCCTCCTCATGAGTTGGACTCCTCTCACTCTTCCCCTTCTCCAGTTGGGTTGTTCATATTTACTTAAATATTTTCCATATTTAAAGTTTATTATAGATGTGGCTTCAGGTTTTAATATTTGCAAGCAACCCTTAATTTATGTTCACACTTGTACATTTTTTATGAAATGGTCAGAGGAAAAAAAAAATTCTAGGATCCATAATTACAACCTGGACCATTTAAATCATCTGAGTCCATGACTGATGACAGCTTGTTTCTTCTAGAAGATATGTATCTCACAAAATCTTAACTGATAGGAAACTAAAACTAGAGGAAAGTAAAAGGTTCTAAGTAAGAGATCCTCTTTACAATAGCTTGAATCCTGCTCTTAGCCAAAGACCAGCGAGTCACAGAGTCAATGAATTAAATGACGACAACATTTCAATATCTGTAATAATGTTATAAATACTGGGAGATTTTGTTAGAAAGACTCATCTCACTTTTCTTGGTATGTGTAATCTCCTTTCAAACAGAAAGAAAAAATGCTTACTGTTTATTAATCAAAAATATTTTGTTTCTAAGATGACAGCAAATTTTGCAAAAGGATGCTCCATATGCAAACTAAAAGAACCCACAACCACAAATCTAAAAGCAATGCCTAATGGCATATCCAGATATTGCTAGATGAAAATACTCTTTTAAATCTTAACCAATGCCTTAACTAATTAGCATCATTAATGCTGTCCTACTGCCTTCTGGCTTCTGAAGGCCAAGAACAAAGTTTACACTTGGAATGAAATGTAATTCATTATAAAGAATATTATACCAAGCACTCTCTAGAAGTGAAGCCTGTTTGATCAGAGTTAGCAAGCCCAAAGAGCACTTTATGTGCTTGCAAATCCTAACCCTTTTTTTGTGCAAATAGTTATCAAGGAATTTGTCATGGTCTAAAATCCTAAGGGGTTCTGATTGCTCCTTCAAAAGCCTTTAGAAGCAAATACATTCAACCACTCAAGATGTCACCCTTTCCAAAGTTACGCATTAAACATTTCAGGAACAGACTGACCATGTTTATTAAACCATCAAGTCCAGATAGCTTTGTTGACTTAAAAGTAAGGCTAGGTTTATTAACCCATTTTATAGACAAGTAAATCCCACTTGTGCTGAATCCTCTTGGAAGGCAGAATAAGTTGACTTTAATTGGAAATATATCAGTATTTGGTGAATCATGGCCTATCTACAGTAAGACCAAGTGAGGACAAAGAAAAAGCATCAATGGTTCCTGCCTACATACACATGCATTTAACCAATTTTTTTAAATGTTGAAAAACAACAAAAAACCTTATTAGAGTATTAAATACTTGGTAGATATGGTTTCCAAAATTAATTAAATTTATCCATGTTTCAAAAAATATCATTACATAACTTAGGTTAATCAAAACCATGGATTATCATGGAATGAATCATGGAATTGTATGGGTAGGAAGGGACCTTAAAGATTATGTAGGTCTAGCATCCCTGTCGTGGGCAGGAGCACCAGCTTGCTCAAAGCCCTGTTGCCTTGAACACTTCCAGGGATGAGACATACACAACTTCTCTGGGAAGCCTGTTGCAGTGCCTCACAGTAAAAAGTTTCTTCCTAACATCAGATCTAAACCTACTGTCTTTCAGTTTGAAGCCATTCCCCCTTATCATTACATGCCTCCATAAAAAGTTTCTCTCCATCTTTCTTATAGGCTCCTTTTAGGCACCAGAAGGGTGCAAATAGGTCATGCCAAAACCTTCTCTTCTCCGGACTGAACATCTTATCTCTCTTACCCTTTCCTCATAGGAGAGGTGGTCCATCCCTTCAGCCATCTTCCTGGCTCTACTTTGGCCTCACTCTAACAGGTCCATGTCCTTCTTGTGTCAGGGACCCCAGATCTCAGTAGTACCCCAGAGATGCAGTACTCACAGTGGCATTGTCATACTCCTTTGTATTCAAGTCTAAGTTAACTTCTAACCAATACTTCACTAGGGATAAAAGAAAAGAAGCCACATGTACAGACTCAATTCTTTTGTGTGTCTGTGTGTGCAGTTAACATCTCAAAAAATCTAAAATACAACAAATAACCCTCATTTGTTCACTTAAAGAAACACTAGGATTCTGAGTACAAATTAATATAGAAAACAGTCGTTGATATGCTGTAACTTGTTATACAAAATTTTTTCTAGTATCTGCCCCTACACTCACAATGTCCTCTAATGTCACTATTCTGTAAGGGGTAACACAGCAAGTCTTCACTATCCCAAGGCCCTGACTAGGAGGCGTATGCTGTTCATCTTGGTCTTATTTTGTTTCCTTGCCCTGGACTGCTGCCTTCTGGCTGCTCCCACTGAGTCTGAGCATGGCCCTGCAGCCTCCCCAGGTTCAGCCCCCTCAGAGACAGCGACTCCCTGGGTTTGTCCCACTCGTCCCATGGAGGCACTGGCACAGCTCAGGCTCAGGCAAGGGAGGTAACAGGCCCTGGGACAGGAGCTGAAACCAGCCCAGCCCAGCCCAGCTCAGCCCAGCTCTGGCCAAAGTGAGTCCTGAGTCCTGAGCCCTGGACAAGGAAGTCTGTAACTGGCTTTTGATTCATACCAGCAAAAAGCCACTAAGCTCTGGTGTGGTTAGAAAGAAACTCCCCCATCTCATTAATCATATTTGTCCAACAAAATACTGGTTGAAGCCTATGTACCTGAGGTCTGATCCAGTGGCATAAAATGTTTAGTCCACATATAGGATGCCAATGATATTTAGCACTAGTTCCAGGGGCAAAGCACTTGATTCACCCACCCTTAGGCATTTGCCTAAGGACTGTAAGGCAGGAGATGTTACTGATGTTATTTTTTTCTTTACTTTTTAGGAAATATGTATACATTTCTTACTTCATGTAATTTCTCCTTATGTTAGCTTAGATAAACTTCAGACTGTAAGACTTATGAACTTCTGCATTGATAGCAAAACACTCAATAAACTTTGACATAATGAATGCTATTAGACTTTCTGCAAAATGAAATAATCATAAATTATATATACTGATATCATAAAGAGATCTAGACAGCTATACATGCACCACAGGAAATAAAAAGTAGAAATCGAAAGTGCCAGGATACACCAAAGTATTTTTGAATTTTGAAATAGTCCTCCTTTTCCCTTTGCTACATATGCTACCAGGCCATCTGGTACAACATGACCAATATATGACTCAACATATGAAGACAAAGACAAAAAAAACAAAACATCCAACCAAACAAAGAAAAAACCAAGAAGTGTCAAGGAAATCAACCCATAAGTTTACTTTTTCTGACACGTTTTACCTAATGTCTCACCTCCTGGATCTTCAATTCCATTAGGGACTGAACCATATAATTAAAAATAAAGACACCCCTATTACCTTACCTGTTCACCCAAACCTTCTCTGCTGACAGTGGAGACAGATAGCTTACATCTGTACTGTTAAGTAAGACAGCGCCAGGAGGCAAAGTCAGCATTAGACTGCCGATCATCCATACTGGTTTAAGTCTTTGCATGCTCCCTGGCATATTTGAGCCATTCCAATTTACCTTCCAAGACATTGCCTGGGCGTGGTTTAGATATTAACACATGTTAAGGATCATTTGCCATAGATGGTATGGATAATAATGCACCATCTCTGTTTCTCTCCCCTGCAAGGTCCTCCAACATTAGCCCAGTTGCTTTGTACCTTCAAACACCCATTATATGATGTGGTAGGTTTACAACTTGGTTTGATGGGCATGTTGCTAAACCACTGAGAAAGCTGGCAACCCCTCTGCAATATGCATATGTAGGAATATCACAGCCCTGTTCTCCAGGGCCGTTCTACAAATGACTCTTGTTCATAGATAGAAATCAGAAGGCTTATTTATTCATGTCAAGAAAACAGCAAATCTTCTCTCCTTCCAGCCATGCTAGCTGGAGAGGGATCGTCTGTCCGACTGTGTCTGTGTCTCTCTGGCACAGGCGGGGAGGAATGCACAACAAAACAGAGAAGAAATCCTTCATTAGTCAAAGCAAGCACCTTACCATAAACATTTCTCATATTTACATTCTTTGTCAAGGACTTTTGCTTGAGAAGTTACAGAACTTCTCTTAGAAATAAGTTTAACTATTTCATTCAAAGCAAGTTAAAAAGAACTTGCATTTCTCCAGCTTTTCTTTGAAATTTCTTAAAAACCCACGGACGAGTCAACACCACATGCATATTTAAAGGAAGGAGGAAGTGCGGGAATTTCCTTCTGTTCCTGCTTCCCACTGAGAGGTGGCATGGGGAGCCCTCCGGGCCCTGCCTCCCCCCGGCTGGGAGAAAAGCACCCCTGTGCAGGCAGCCGAGCACAGCTTGAGCAGGCTCACAGCCTGGACCACACAGCACAAAGCTCTGCAGCCACAGCTCTGCTCCTGCCTGGAGCCAGCGGGGCCGGGGCGGCCTCCCCACAGCCAGCACCGAACCGAAAATACACCACACAGAGCCGACGGTGAGAGACAGGACGGGTCTTTCCCTAGTGCCAGGCCTGAGTGAGATCAACTTCGCAGCTGAAGGCTTGCAGATGCCACCTTGTCTTCCAAGTCAAAGAGAAAGAAAGGAAAACTAAGATCATGTGAGACGAAGCCAAAATGGTGGCTCCACGGTCCATGTAAAGACAGGAAAAGATGACGGAGATGCTTCCAGAGCCAGAGCTTAAATTCTTGCAAGCTGTGGTGAGGACTGTAATATTAGGGACTGTTTCTCTATATTTCATTGAAGTAGGGGATGCAGATGAAGAAGGGGGGATGCAAAAATCCACATGCAGCTCATGGAAAAGTGCTCAATGCCAGAGGCCATGGATGTTGTGAAAGGGTTTCAGAGATTGAAGAGAAGAGCCTTTGCTTTCAGCCTGGAGTAGCTCATCCTTTAAAGACTAAATCCCACAGCTATTATGGCCTGTGACTGGCAGTGTCAGAAGACAGTTAGATTGTGGGAGAGATTTCTTCATTGCAGCAGATTCAGACAGGGCTGTTGTTTATGAAAATTTGAAACCACATTAAATCAGAAGAAGCTCTTTTCCTTAAACATAAAGAAATGAAACACTGACCAAACCCCATGTTTTTTTTCACTTGTGGGGATTGGTGGAAAGAGGGGGTACTGGAAGAGAAAGGTGTTCTGGGAGTTTGCTTTAATTTCTTTTTATTTGTTTTTACTTTTAATTCTGTTAGTAATAAAAATTCTTTATACTGTAATTGTTCAAGTGTGGACCTGTTTTGCCTTGAAGTTTTTACTTTTTCTTCAATAATCCTTATTTCCTTATTTATTATGAAAATAAATAGATTTTGTGGGGCTTGGCACCTAGCCAGCTTCAATACAATACAATTGTACCCCACAATACAGACAACTAAGCACCACCAGGCTTGCCACAAAAGCTTTGAGTTTGTTATTGTGAAAACATTCTCGTGATGAACTATAACACATCTCTGCAATTACTTGACTTACTTTGAATTGAACCCCTTCCTTCATACACAGACACACACATACACACGATTAGAATTAGATTTATTTCTTTCGGCTGTAGAGATGCCATATGGGCCCTGAATACTGTACTGTGTGAATTCAGTGAGCCTGCTCCAGCTGGCCTCAGGGTCAGACAGTCATCTCTGCTTGATTTTATTTAGCAATATGCATAATGCCCTGTTGTGGTTTAACCCCAGCTGACAACTAAGCACTAAAGTACTACTTACTCACTCCCTCCAGAACTGGAAGGGTAATAGTGAGAAAACAATTGGGTTGAGGTAAGAGGAGTTTAATAATTGAGATAACAGTAATAATTATAACATCAATAATAGTAATGTCATAAAAAGGGAGAATGAAAAACAAGAGGAAAGAGAGCTAAAACCCAATAAAGACAAACGATAACAAATGAGAAACAGCTGCTCACCAGCAATCAACCAATATCTAACCATCCACCAACCAAATTTCCCCTAGATTATATGCTGAGCCTGACATCACATGGTATGGAATATAACCATTGTCAATTAAGGTCAGCTGTCCCATCTGCAGCTCCTCCCAACCTTTTGTGCACCCTCAGCCTACTCATTGGCAGGGCAGCATAAAGAGCAGAAAAGGCCTTAGCTGTGCATGCTCAGCATTATCAAGAACTTCTCTGTGCTATCAACAGCAATTCAAAAATGTAGCTCTGTGCTCCTGTTCTGGTTCCCCCCAGATCAGCAGCAGGGGGCATGGCCAACACATTGTGTTTTTCAATGCTGTCTTACCTTTTCAATGCTGTCTTACCATTGCTCTTTTGTTATTAGTATTTTGGAGAAGAAAGGCAGGGAACAAACCTGGTGGATGGAGCACTTGAGATGAACTACTACCACTGGCTGCAGCTGTGCAGCATCAGTTCTGGCTGGGTGAGTATTTTGCATGTAAATCACCCACTCTTTCTACACTTTTGTTATTAGTATTATTGCGGTTAGTGTTTGTTTTCTTAGCTCTTTGCTGTTTCCAGTACATTGTTCTTATCTCAACCTGTGATTTGCACCTTTTGTGCCTCCAAATTTTAATTCCAACCTCAGAGGAAGAAAGGGAGGGAAGGTAGGGAGTGACTGAGCAGGCTCTGGTTTGGGAGAGCCTCCGTGGGAGTACTGAACTGGGGAATACTATTCTTAAACCATGACTACTCATTGCTATAAAGAAAATTAATTACCCCAGCCAAAACCAGCACATTCCATACCCCTTATTCCATGCCATTTATGTCATGCTCAGGCTCTGCATTATCCAATACATCCTCATTAACCACCATCCCCTTTCTCATCCTTTCATATTGTATACAGATCTGATTCCCTTAGTTTACAGCAATGTCCCTGGTGACACCCCTGTGAAATGTCTGTAAAATATTTATAAATGTCCAGTGAGTTCACTTAGTCCAGGAATATGGTCTCCATCTGTTGTGGTGGTCACTCGGGACAGGAGAGGTAGTATGTTGTGTGGAGTTACTTGGCTCCAAACCCAGGTCAGGTTAAAAAAATCAGTTATAAATAAGGAAATCAACCTGAAAGCTTTTTACCAATTTCAACAACCACCTTTTTTTAAATATAGCTTCCTTGATCCACCATTTACCCCAAGACATCAAGATTCTAGTATTGTGTGTTTAGTCTGTCCTCTTGTTTTGTGTTTTGTATTATAAATAAAAGTTTTTTAATATCTCAATGGGAGAAAATATACAAAACCTGTATTGAAATAATTGTTATGAATATTTTGATCAAATAAACAAATCATATAAATGCGTTAGCTATGATTATAAGTAGAAAGTTGTGAAGTATAAGGTATAGAAATATCAGGAGTGCTGTGTTTGGAATGTGTAACCATAGAAACCGCCCCAAGAATTTCCTGGACGTTTATGTTTTGATGAAGAAACTATGGAGATTGTCATGCTCACCAGTTACTCTGCTTGGAAATCCACTACTCTTCCAGTCTTGATTTTAATATCAGGGATTACCTTGATACCTTAATCAGTAGACCTTAGCAGAAATAGCCAATGATTATTTTAGGATAAGAATATTGACAAAGTTATTAATAATTGGAGCCATTCGATGTAAATGTTAAATTTAAGAGTGGACGTAGTATGCATAGTATGTAAAAGAACTTGTGTAATGATGATTTGGCAGAAAAATTAAATAAAAGAGGTGGGTTGCGTTTGTTGAGCAGGACATGTTTGGGAGGAGCTATCCCCTGTCTTCCTGGTGCCCTTACTAAAGAGGTGTCTGCTTATTCACATCAAATCAGTGTTGGATAAGTTTCTTTCATCCCATTTAGTGATACAATAATTCAAAGCCTTTCAGTTTTACTTCCTTGCAACATTTGTTTTCATCCTCACATACAGCACTGGAGAAAATGAACAAAACCAAATTACTAATAAGCCTTCCTACACTTCAGATACATAATTTTTGTTTCAACTCTAAGAGTGGTCAAGTGTGATGGAATACTATTTACTGCTTTTCATATCTTCTTAGAATAATCTACTTGAAAGAATAGAAATGATTCAGAGAACTGTATTAATTAACTAGCTCTCAGCTTCACCATTAATCATGCACTTTATTTTTATTCTGATTTTGGTTAATCAATGACATATGCATCATTTTAATCAAATACTTGATTAAATTCTTTAATAAATACTTTTTCAAACTTCAATATTAATAGCATTGTAACCGTTGGAGTGGAGAATGAGCCTATGGTCATTCAAGTGGTGTACATACAGGAAAATGTTATTTTTTTCTCTTTTGAATATTCCCATACATATTCAGCAAATATTTTGGAAAAGTTAGACATAAAATTCATTTTTATCTCACAACCACCTTACTGGAAAGCCATTTATTATAGTGTAAAATTGTTCTCTTTGTGATTTAAAATGATCACAGTAGCCTTAGTTGAATTCAGTGAGGTGCCTTGTATATTCAGATGCATCAGTATCATCTACACCTGATTTTGTGAGACAACACAGGCTGCCTTCTAAAAAGAGAACTACTTACTAGTTCATTGTACTGCCTGAATTTTTCAGTAACTTGATAGGTGCTCATGGTTTGATCATCACTGACTACAGTAAAATCTCTGTCTCCATGATCATGAATTTTTCACATCACAATGTATTAAATGTTATGTTATTTAAATACTATTATATTATATTTACATTGAGCAGATGGTTTGAGAGCAACATTTCACCATAGCTGAAAACTTATAAAAGTCATCCACTGCTGGTTTAACACTGACATTCGGTCTGAGAACCAATCTGAGATCTATATTTACATCTGTGTACAAACATTTAATTTATAATGTGGTTGGAGCTCTGAAGACTCAGAACAATATGAACAATTGAGAAAATATTGATTTATAAATTTCTAATAACTTTATAAATAACTATGAAGTTTTGATTTGTCTTTTCCTTCATTTTCNNATGAAGTTTAGATTTGTCTTTTCCTTCAATGTCACTCTTTTTGCATATCTTTCTGGACTAATTTGTATTAGTTAATTAACAGATCTTTTAATCACTGATCACATAAAGGAAATAACTGTAGCACCTTCATATTTAACCAGATTTCAGGAGAGGAGTAGATGACCTAATTTCAGTTTAATCAGAAGAAGAAACAAAAAATAGACAGAAGAGAAACTGTGAAAAATCCCTCCTGATAGTATTGTTTTGATCCCTAGATAATACTTTTTCTTAGACAAGAATTTAGCTTTTAATTTTTTTTTCCCAGTTGCGAAGCTCTTCTGTCTCTAACCATTTTCATCTCACTTATTAGGTGGCTTCCAGTGTTAGTTTTGGTTGGGGTAAATTTTCTTCACAGTAGCAAGCATGTGGATAAGTTCTGGGTTTACACTGACAGCAGTGCAGACATAGAGGTAAGCAGTGCTTTCAGAGAATAAAGGCCTTTTCTTCTCCTTACTCCACAAAACCAGGAAGTCAATTGGGGGTGCACAAGAATTTGGGAGGGGACACAACCAGGACAGCTGACCCCAAGTGACACTAGCAATATTGTATATGGCATGATGCTTAGCACGTTCAGGTTTATGGCATTTGTGTTCCCAAGTCACTGTTATGACAGAGCCCTTCTTTCCTGGGAGTGGCTGAACACCTG
>VZTN01034783.1:20612-44143 GCA_013400515.1 Erpornis zantholeuca
CATCCCTATCTCACATGTTTTCTCTCATTCCTCACTGACTACGTAGCATTTTGACCTTTCCTAAAAATGTTTTCACAGAGGCACCACCAGCTTGGCTGATGGGGTCAGCTGTGTCCTGTGGTGGGTCCTTTGGAACCAGATATGTTCAGCACAGGACAGCCCTGGCCACCTCTTACAGATGTCTCCAGCATCCCTGCTACCAACACTGGGATACAAACACCCAGCACAATATGAATGGCAAGTCAGAAATTTCTAGCGTTCATACTATCCAGAAAAAAAGTTATAGCAAAGAAATCCTTTATGTGACAGATCTCTGTAGGTAATGAGTGATACTTTGGAGCTTGTAATCTGATATATATGGTTCCATACGTCTATATCTGTTAGCTAGCAATGTCCCAAGGTAACATAGATGTTTGATGGCAGCATTTCTACAAACTTAGGATCCAGTCCTATGCTTTCTAGGGTATGTAACTGATATGAAGAAAAACAAAATAAAACCTGTTTCGCACAGGAAGAATAATTCAGTGTAACTCCAAGGCTTATGGGAATGTAATTTGCATTATGTGGCAAAATATGGCAATATTTTTTCTCCTTCTCACATTATGTTTTAAATAATGTGTTTCTTTTTGTTCCTAACCTGTGAAATAAAAATATTTGGAGGTGATTCTTTGTTTCCTATAGAACTGATTCTTATCGGAAACTCCAATAAAATCAATATTATACTGGAGAAAATAATTTCTCTCCCTTGCTTTATTTCTGTCTCAGTGGTATGAAACAGATAAAACTGTTATGAGATGTGGTTAGTAGCATTGGACCTGATCTGGTTCACTAACTGGGTCAATTGCTGTTTTGTATCCCTTTGCTCCTTCTTTTCCCTTTTGTAAGCTTCCTGTACTTTCAGCATTTTCCCATATGCTAGATGTTAGTTTCACACATCTCCAAGTAAATAGAATAACCTAGAAATTATAAAAATTCAATTCAAAAAGATAATTTAGCAAATATTCTAAAATAGTAACTTGTTTGTCCTCCAAATTACTTGATAAAATATTTTACCATGGGTTTAAATCAAACCAACAGAGCTCCAGAACCAGATGTAAGTGTAAAAAATATGTTTAATGCCTACAGGAAGGCAAAGCATTCATTCAATGATTTAAATAAAGAAGAGATGCAAAATGTTTTCCACATTTTTTTCCCATTAGCTTGGAGGATTCAATAGAAATATATTTTAAGGGGCTTTTTTTATCCTTATATTGGTAGGTTTTGTCTATCTATGATGACTGAAGAGTATCATATGGCTCAGTGATAACGGCTATGGTTTCACTTCTGCATTCTGTGACCATGTCTGTGCAGATTCTTGCAGACAAATTGACTCTGCCTCCTCATGCTTTGGACTGTCTGGATAAAATCCAGTCTTATAAATCCAGTCTTACATCCATAAAGCATGTCTTAGCCCTCTAAGAATCAAGACCTATTTTGTAGACATCAATCTCATTGTCAGTATCCAGAGTGCCCTGGAAATTCCTTTGGACAAATTCTGTCTAATGAAGATGAAGACCATTGTATCCATCATTACCTTGGCGAGACAGCTTTGGCAGAGAGAGAAGGGGTTGGTGGTTCTGGGAGCTATCATGCCTAGGCAGCTGTTGTAGGAGACATGCAGAAAGGAAGATGAAAGGGTAAGGAGCTGCCAATATTCCCAGGAACCATGGTCTTTGACAAAAAAGGTTGAGTCTGTCTTAACTTAATGGACAGCTGCATCTTGGAGTTCATGGAAACCTTTTGAGTTTTTTTCAAAGCATACCATTTATCTCAGAAAACTCTTCTAAATTACCAAACCACACTATCTGAAATAAAAGAATTTATGCAAGATCCATCCAAAGCTTTTGCAGGTAGCAATCTCACAATAATAATACTTAAATTAATAAAAAGTGTTTTTTTTCGTGTTGGAAAAGATGTACAAGGATGGAACATACTCAGAGAACACCACATTATGTAAAGGAAATGTAATAGATATCTATTATCAATTTATATCATGTCATTTCATTAAGGGTCATATGACATACTACTTATGATTATGCTAAATTAAAATCAGACAACAGCTGTAATTGATATCTTCATTATCTTCCTAGAAACTAGGTACAGAAAATTTTGTGTTTTCTCTCTCATGTACATATTGAAACAATTAGAAATAGTGGCAAGCTGTCCATGCCTTAGTATTTTATTTAGCTATGGGGTAAATATACTGTAAATGGTTCATTGTTGTAGTCAGGTCAATTTAATCACCTATCAATGAAGTATTTCCTTTGCTTTGGGAACATCTTATTTGGTCTTTTCAATGAGATGGACAACAATGAGGAGTCGAGGTCTATTGGCAACCACTGAAAAATTTGACAGCTGTGAGACCAGTGCTTTAGCTTAGTTCTCTATGAAACCTAGAGCAACTGAGAAAAGACCATCCTTTTTACTATGTCTGGAAATAGAAAAATAAAAAAAAGTCTTCTGCTCTTAAGACTGCATTTATTTATAAATTTCTTTTTACCAGAATAATTTCTGCAGCTTGAAAGTCATTGCATAAGTGATCCTTTAAGTGATATTCCATCTATTTCTTTGACAGTACTGGATTTGTAATCCTCCATCTCTCAAATTTCCATTAGGAATTCCTGCCATGTAGGAATCCAACAACAGGATTCTTCACAAAATACTCAAAAATGTTATATAACTTATTGTGCCTAATGAGGAATAGTCGACATAATCATTTTTGTAGAGCTGAGCAATCTCAGAACGACTTCAATTCTACCCACATTAAAAGATAATTTTTAAGTTACTAAGTAAAAGGCTTTAGATCAGCATTCATGTCACATAGAAAGAGTTTCCTAAGACATGTCTATGCTCTTAAGTACTTTTAAAGCCCTTTATTTAGTCAGATTTTACGCAGGTGTCAGGAAGAAGAAAATGCAGCTTTAACAGTCAAGTTAAAAGATATATTCAAGTTTCTATTTTTGTATCTTCATCTTTCAAGGTCATTTCTGGTTTTGTTTTAGTGAGTTACTGAAAGCTGGCAATTTCTTTCACTTGTCAGCACCCAACTGATATTCATAATGCAAACAATTCTTTTCCTGTCAAGAGGAGAAAAGGAACAAGTCACCTTTGATTCTATGACAAAAATGAAAATTTTCACTCAGCACTGGGGAAGAAATTAAACACTGTTAACTTCAACATGTAGTGATTTATGTTTATTTATTTATTTATTACAAAAGAGTAGAAGAACATTTCATACCTAACGAAATAAGCAGTATTTTGATTCAAGGTCTTGTTAGCACAATAAAAAATGAAATGTTTTGAATAGAAAAAGCTTATTTTAACCTTTGGTCAGACACAGATTTTTCATTTCTGTATATTTCTTTTGTGGTGGATGGAGTTTCATTCTTGTCTCTATCTAGGCCTTTCAATTAATAAAGGAGTGATCTAGATACTGAAACATACTATAATCTTTCTACAATCACTACTGTAAATATTTTACTCCATCTGTGAGCAGAACTAAATAGCTACTCAAATGTGCAGAACATAGAGATATCAAAATGATATGATCTTAATTCCTTTCTGTTATCTCCAGAAATCTGTCTAAATTCAATGTGAATGGATTTGATCAAGTATCAGAGAAAGCAGAATTTTACTTGATTAATCCAAGTCACTTTTCCACTGTTGAAAAATATTTTTAAGGAAAGTTCCATTTAACAATTAAAGACAGGATGCTGCAGTCAGTAACATCCCAATTAACTCTCCCATTTACCAGTGTATAAATCAAGGGTTTAGTAAATTTATTTCTAAATTTTTTTAAGAGGCAAAAACCAGTTTGNTGTAATATTTTTGTGGAGTTCCAAGGGCATATTAAATGTGATCCACATTCTCAAAGTTACTTTGATCTTGACAAAAAAGTGCAGGACTGTAACATGGGGGATGCAATTCTCTTCCTTGTCCTTTATGATGTGTTGAATAGTATGTATTGTGGGGATTATTATTATTATTATTATTATTATTATTATTGACCTTCTGTAAACAGGAAGAAAATTCCCAATAAACAATTATGTTTACTGAAAAGGCAGGCAGTAGACTTGAATATTTATCTGTCATTCATGGAAACATTTCTTGACTCAAATTTTTTAAGAGGTAATTTTTGCTGCTAACTTTTGTACTTGCATGATTTGTTCTAGTCCCTCCAATACTAACAGTGTAATGCAACTGATCATCTGCTTTCTTTACGTGAGTTTGTGTACATATGCTTCTAGAAAGTAGAGACTTGAACACATATTTTTACTTGACTATTAATATTGCATGGTCTTCTGCATGGCAGACACTTAAAAGTTATCTGAATAAATAAAGTCAGGAAAGTCAATGTAATGTCAAACTACTATAATGGTGCAAATTATTTTAATAAGTTTGAAATTCAACAGAGAATAATGAAACAAAATAGATGGCTGTTATATGACATGGAATTTTCATGTTTTCTCTGTATGAAACTGAGCTACATGTCCTACTGATGGGTTTTGCATTTTTTTCCCCATTTTTACACACTCTTCATTTTTTCATTTTTATGTACTTACACCATGTATTTACCCCCTCCCACACTTTTTCAACAAGAAGATACATGTATAAAAGAATAAAGTAATTCACAGATTGAGCTAATATTAGTTAAGGTATTCTGTTAAAAATATTTTAAAATTATACAAAATATACAATTCAGTAATCCTACACAAAAAATACCCCCAATCTTTACTTCAGACCTGTAGGCACAAGTTTGTATCACATACTTGTCTGCAAAACAATTCTGATTGAATTTTGAAAACAATCTTTACATATCTCCGTCACCTAGTCCTATGAGGCTTCATCCAGAACTATTAGAAATTTATATAATCTAGAAATTTTGCTAATGGTCTGGATGAAAACAAGTATAATATATATATATTATATTCATTACATAAGCTTCTGAGCTAATCCAGTCTGTACTGTTAAAAAGAAAAGGAAACAAGCTTAGAGTTTTGAGACTAAAATATTTTTTTGAGCAGAAGAAAAAGATATTTAACAGTAACATGTACAACTGCCGAAAGTGGACAGCAATAATTGACTACCAGACTCATGATTGGGAAGAGTTGTCTACAAAGCAATTTCACAGAAAACAGGCAGGCTTTTAATGGATCACAAGCTGAGTCAACCATCCTGTGAAAAAAGAAAGCACCATAGTGGGTTATATAAATGAGCATATAGAAGCCACAGGACAGGAGGTGCATCTTTGATAAACACACTTCAAACAAGACCTCTACTGGAGTACTGTACTCAGTCCAGACCAACTTTGTACTGCAACTACACTATCATCTTTTGAATAGACGACTTAGACTGCAGTCTTTTACAGGATAGAATAGCATATGTTTGACTTGCAGGTGTTGATTCAAGGGACAGCAAAAAAGATCCTAAAGTCAGGAATCTTCTGCTTGCTTTTCTCTTTCCCAAGTCTATCTTTATTTCACACTGATAAACAAATATGAAAGAAAATATAATACTTCCATAACATATCAGTCATGGAAGATAATTTTCCCAACATGCTTTGAAAATGCAGTTCCTGTGGTAGTCAGAATCTGTCTTTATTCTCTTCCTGTGCTCAGATATTACTAGGAAATAAATCCACAAAACCCCAAAAAATTTCTGTTCAAATCTGCTCTCAGTTTTCTCTGCCTCTAACATTGCTTTCTTAGTGCCTCTAAGTCTACAATTGAAATCCTATTTCTCCATAGCAAACCTTTCTACTCTACCCAGTTAGGGAGGGTTTACAGCAGAGGACGCACTGAATCGTTCCAGTTCTTTCCGAAGAAGGCCAGCAATTGTTAACAAGCTTGTCTCCCAGCTTGTTCTTGGAGGAATTACTTGATTATAAAGTACTGACTGTGTTATTTTGCCACCAAATCCAAAAAGGAATACTAGGAAGTACTAAAAACTTAGGAGAGTCAGTTTGTACTTCATTCATATCATATCAATAAAAGCCAGATGTAGCTGAGATGAGGAATTGTGATGATGATTGCTTGTAAAGGAGATGGACTTACTAATGGTTGTGTGAAGTTCACATTAATAGATTAAAACAAAATAGGTGATTAGGAAGAACAAAAAGAGCAGTTTCTCTCAATATAAATATAACAAAGGCACCTCAAAAATAATATAAATACATGATCAACACAAACACCTGCAACTGTTCTTTGATATATGCTATTTTCCAGGCTCCTTTGAACTGAAGAATGAATTGATCTGAGAATTAAAGTAAAAGAAATAATAATTTTGTAATATTTTAGTGATTAGCAACCCTTGTAACTTCTTATTCTATTCTAACATTCATATAAGGATGATGGAAATCAGCACCACCAGCTGAGTTGTAAGCGGCTGTTACACCCAGGTCTCCAATGCAAGGATAATGATGACAGAAGTCATCATTATAGTCAATGCCACTGAATATTATTGTGATGGAAATGATTGTATTCTATTTTATTGAGGACAAAGGGAACACTAAGACACTCTGGGTTTTGGGTTGTTTTTTTTTTTTTTAACACATATTAAAAGCAAAAAGGTAGTTGGCAACTTCATCAGTCCCTTCATTTTGAATTATCATGGCCACATTCCTTCATTTCCACCTCCTACTCCTGAAACTCCTGGTAAGAAAGCAGCATAGACAGAAAGGTTTGTGAATACAAGCTGTAGTAGGAGCACACCTCTTGTGGTGTCTTGGCATGCCATCTGCCACAGCTGCCAGTCTATATGACCAGATCTATGGCAACAGACCAGGCACCTTGTGCAGGAAAATTTGTGAGATCTCCCATTGTCAGAGACTGAAATAGTTCATTCCTCAAACATCAATATAAAGTTTTGCTCATTATAACAAAAACTGTACAAAGAAGCTACAACCAAAGAAGTATCCCTGAAGTTGCTTAACTGGAACTTTGGGCTGTAAGTCAAACTACTAGGATTAGATAAATGGAAAACCCATTCTTCAATTACCTGAAACAAAGAAGTAAACAAGGAAAAGAATGCAAGCCAAACCCAACAGCCGTGCTAAGAATCATCTCTGGCTTACTTCAGGGTGGGGGAGGCCATAGCCCACAGACCCTTTTGCTGGGAGCAAGTTTGCTCAGACTTGTCCCTGAACCAAGGTGGGGGGAGGAAGTTTTGGTGTGTTGTAACCTCTGCTCAGGGGCAGTGTATCCATCCTCCCCTACACAAACTGGGTCTGGAACCCCAACCCCACAGGCCACATCCACAGAACATTCATGTGAGAGGCAGCTGAAGGGGGTGCCTTAATCCATCAAAGGCCCCCTGAAATGCCCCCCAGAGTCATTCCTGAAGCTTTGCACCACAGGACTGCTGGTGATGCAACAAACCCAGAGTCTGTTGAAAGAGACAATGGCAAACTCCCCCCAGTGAGGTGCCTGGGTTTTCCTACCTAGCCTGAGCGTATATTAACCCATGGGATTCTATGCTTTGTGGGGGGACCTTCACCACCAAGAAGACCAGCTGGGAGGATCAATGGAACATTGCTGGGATCCACAGAGTGCTGATATTTTTCTTATTCTGTCCCTGACACTCTCTTTCTGTCCCCTTCAACTATTTTCTTTCCTTCCTTCTTTCTTTCTCTCTCTCTCATATTTACAGTCAAATAAAACCCATGCTTTTGTCACTGGCATATGGTCTCGTTTGCACCTCAGTTTGGGCAGAGGCATTTCTAAGGACTTTAATAACCAGAGCATGACACCCATGGGCCTCTCACAGATGTGTGTTGTACCATCTCCACCTCTTGGCCCCCTTTTCCCACTGGGGAAGAAATCGGCCTCACTTTGCTGTGTCTGTATTGTAAACTCATTCACTCCATGTATCTTTGAGCTGTCTGTGGCTGATTTAACATGTGTTCCTCTTTCCCTTCTGCTCTGTCACTGCACTTGCAGAGAAAGGATGGCACTTTGCTAAGAGCAGGGGTGACAACCTCTTCCTGGATGCCCCTGCTGATCACTGCTCTGCACATAAACCCATGATGAAAACTTTTTGCCAGTCCTATATTTTTGGAGTTCAAGTATATGTTTTTGCTAGGTACTAAATATAATGTATGCCCTTCTAGTCTTTTAAGCAGAATGCTGTAATGGAAAAGTTCTCTAATTGGGAGGGAAGGCTTGCTTTCAATGCATGCAATACAATTACTTTGTCTCTGCGGACATGTGCATTATATAATATTCCCCTTGCCTCTACTATGATAGACTTCTCTTTCACTTAACACTTTGCATTAATAGAATGAATGCATATTTCATGCTAACCAATAGTTATCTTAATACATAGCATCACATCTAGAGCTTTCTGCCTCAAGACTTGCTTAAATGAGAAGTAATTACTTTACAATATTAGAAAGAAAATTTCCTCAGTGCAAATTCTGTAAATATATTTTTCAGCTACAGGCTTCCCTCAAGTAATAGCAAACATCCAACAATGTCATCTGGGAAATTAATACAACTGGAAAAACTGTAAAGTGAACTGNGGGTTTTGGGTTGTTTTTTTTTTTTTTAACACATATTAAAAGCAAAAAGGTAGTTGGCAACTTCATCAGTCCCTTCATTTTGAATTATCATGGCCACATTCCTTCATTTCCACCTCCTACTCCTGAAACTCCTGGTAAGAAAGCAGCATAGACAGAAAGGTTTGTGAATACAAGCTGTAGTAGGAGCACACCTCTTGTGGTGTCTTGGCATGCCATCTGCCACAGCTGCCAGTCTATATGACCAGATCTATGGCAACAGACCAGGCACCTTGTGCAGGAAAATTTGTGAGATCTCCCATTGTCAGAGACTGAAATAGTTCATTCCTCAAACATCAATATAAAGTTTTGCTCATTATAACAAAAACTGTACAAAGAAGCTACAACCAAAGAAGTATCCCTGAAGTTGCTTAACTGGAACTTTGGGCTGTAAGTCAAACTACTAGGATTAGATAAATGGAAAACCCATTCTTCAATTACCTGAAACAAAGAAGTAAACAAGGAAAAGAATGCAAGCCAAACCCAACAGCCGTGCTAAGAATCATCTCTGGCTTACTTCAGGGTGGGGGAGGCCATAGCCCACAGACCCTTTTGCTGGGAGCAAGTTTGCTCAGACTTGTCCCTGAACCAAGGTGGGGGGAGGAAGTTTTGGTGTGTTGTAACCTCTGCTCAGGGGCAGTGTATCCATCCTCCCCTACACAAACTGGGTCTGGAACCCCAACCCCACAGGCCACATCCACAGAACATTCATGTGAGAGGCAGCTGAAGGGGGTGCCTTAATCCATCAAAGGCCCCCTGAAATGCCCCCCAGAGTCATTCCTGAAGCTTTGCACCACAGGACTGCTGGTGATGCAACAAACCCAGAGTCTGTTGAAAGAGACAATGGCAAACTCCCCCCAGTGAGGTGCCTGGGTTTTCCTACCTAGCCTGAGCGTATATTAACCCATGGGATTCTATGCTTTCTGGGGGGACCTTCACCACCAAGAAGACCAGCTGGGAGGATCAATGGAACATTGCTGGGATCCACAGAGTGCTGATATTTTTCTTATTCTGTCCCTGACACTCTCTTTCTGTCCCCTTCAACTATTTTCTTTCCTTCCTTCTTTCTTTCTCTCTCTCTCATATTTACAGTCAAATAAAACCCATGCTTTTGTCACTGGCATATGGTCTCGTTTGCACCTCAGTTTGGGCAGAGGCATTTCTAAGGACTTTAATAACCAGAGCATGACACCCATGGGCCTCTCACAGATGTGTGTTGTACCATCTCCACCTCTTGGCCCCCTTTTCCCACTGGGGAAGAAATCGGCCTCACTTTGCTGTGTCTGTATTGTAAACTCATTCACTCCATGTATCTTTGAGCTGTCTGTGGCTGATTTAACATGTGTTCCTCTTTCCCTTCTGCTCTGTCACTGCACTTGCAGAGAAAGGATGGCACTTTGCTAAGAGCAGGGGTGACAACCTCTTCCTGGATGCCCCTGCTGATCACTGCTCTGCACATAAACCCATGATGAAAACTTTTTGCCAGTCCTATATTTTTGGAGTTCAAGTATATGTTTTTGCTAGGTACTAAATATAATGTATGCCCTTCTAGTCTTTTAAGCAGAATGCTGTAATGGAAAAGTTCTCTAATTGGGAGGGAAGGCTTGCTTTCAATGCATGCAATACAATTACTTTGTCTCTGCGGACATGTGCATTATATAATATTCCCCTTGCCTCTACTATGATAGACTTCTCTTTCACTTAACACTTTGCATTAATAGAATGAATGCATATTTCATGCTAACCAATAGTTATCTTAATACATAGCATCACATCTAGAGCTTTCTGCCTCAAGACTTGCTTAAATGAGAAGTAATTACTTTACAATATTAGAAAGAAAATTTCCTCAGTGCAAATTCTGTAAATATATTTTTCAGCTACAGGCTTCCCTCAAGTAATAGCAAACATCCAACAATGTCATCTGGGAAATTAATACAACTGGAAAAACTGTAAAGTGAACTGATATATGCTTCTTACATTAACATGCACAGATGATTTCTCTCCCTGTCCAGAACCTTTAGATTGTTTCCGTTGCACTACTTGTTCCTATCATAAAGCACAGAAGAAGTCTCTCTTGGTTTGAAATTGAATACATAGGGATAAAATTATCTATTTTTTGTAAGCTGAGTAGTAACCTTTCCCTAACTTAAGGAAAAATATGTGCAATAGTGGTGAATTTACTTTGATGTAAACTAAATCAGGTTTTATTTCCTGTAGCTAGCACTATTCCATGTTCAAGGCCAATAGTTCATTAACCTATTTCTATAATTTCACATACAGATACTCTTCTAAACCAGACACATTTCTAAAAGAAATTCCACCACTGTGGCCCCAATTCTCTAAATACTGAGACAAATTTTCCCATACTGCATAATGCATGCACAGACACACTTTCACTTTCAGTGTATATCACAGGGGAGAATATAGAGTGGAAAAAATTAAATACCCTTAGGAAAAAAACATAAGACATAATTGATGGGTACTTATTTTTGCAAATCCTAGTCTTTGAGCATAGAAAAACAAATTGTAAAGGCATCCTTTTATTTCTTGTGACCTTAAGATTGAAGAATGCCTCTAAAACTAATGGTTATGGGTAAAAGTGTGTTTTCTTATGAGTTTTCAGATATTAAACTATAATTGTGTAAGTATTCTGCTGTGATTTTAAGCCCATCTGGAGATGAAACACCACACAGCTTCTTGCTAACCCTTCCTCTCTCTCCCCCCTGCCCCCATAGAATAGGGAGGAGAATCAAAGTAAAACTTGGATGTTGAAATAAGAAGAGTTTAATAATTGATAATACAATAAAAAACAACAATAATAGTAAATAATAATAATAGTTAATAATAGTTAATAATAATAATAATAGTAGAAAGGGAAAAAAAAAAAACATTGATGCACAACGCAATTGCTCACCACGCACAGACAGATTCCAGATTCCCCCTTCCTGAACCCATATTGGCCCCCTTTTCTGGACCATTCTCCCCACCTTTTTACATTTGACATGATGTTCTATGTCTCTGTGTTTTGTCTTTGGTCAGTTTGAATCACCTATCCTAGCTGTGCTCCCAACCAGTTTCTTTTGCATTCCTCCTTACTGGCAAAGCATGAGATGAGGAAAGAAACAGTTCTTGACTTGGAAAAAACACAACTCAAAACCCCCCCAAAGCATCACTGTGTTATCTACACCATTCTAATTCTAAATCCAAAACTGTAACAGGTACTGAGAAGAAAAGAACTCTAGCCTAGCTGAAACAAGGACATATTCTTAGTTTTCTATGTAATGATGTGTTATTTATATTATCTGGATCAATGTTGGTAAACTACTTACACTGAGTCAACTTTAACCACTCCTTGGTAGAGTGAGAGAAATTCAGCACCAGTGAAGGTTGGTGCAATTCCAATGACTTATCTTGATTTATGCCCAGTTATAATTGAGATGAATTTGGTCAACTCACTTATGCATGGGCTGAATGAATGGCTTCATCGCATCAAGCAATTGGAAATAAAAGCATTTTTCTAATGTAAGCCTGATTCTGCGAACACTTACAGTTATGTGTATGATTCAGTAACGTTGGTTTTGTGGATAGACTGGCACAACACCTACAAATCATTCAAAAGGAAACAAAAAAATGAAAAGCCAAGAAGCCAAAATCCTACTTCATCTCACATTTTTAAAAGCTGTCTGTAGTACTGGAAATATAAAGCTCTGATGAATGCTTACCATGGCATGATCCATATCAGATATGTAAAACCTCTCACTCTATGAATAGTTATGTTTTATTTTAGTGGAATTATCGGAGAATTCCCCATTAGTTTCTCAGCCTCAATAGAAATATGCATGTTCCTTCACATTAATTTGAACCTAAGCAAGAAAACAGTATCATTGACAGTAATTGTAAAACCTTAACATGAGCAATGTATTTTTCTTTCTTTTCCTTATCTTCTCAATGTAATGAGAAGTAAAAAAGAACTTTAAAGAAAACAAAAAGTAGAACAATACTTTTGTATTACTTTTGCAGTTTTATTTTTCACAATAATTTATATACTATGGTTAAAACAGAAAACTGAAATGAATGAAAACCACCCACTATCACATGTTACACACAGATGTGAAGTTGAAAGCTTTTACTGTTTCTGTGTCATCATCGGAAAGAACTATATTAATGAAGAGGCCAATAATAATCTGTAAGTTTTATGGAAGAATCATTTAGGACTTGGTGAGAATTGATGTAAAACAGAGAGCTTTACAAGTGATCTTATTTTCCTCAGGGCCCTTTAAGGTCAACATTGAGTGAACAATTCCAAATACACTATTGATGGGAAAACGTCTGTTTGTTTCATTTTTCCCTATTAAGAAAAAAACCTGAAGGCTGAATAGATCTTTCTGTTTCACCTTTCAATGACTAGTTAAATGGTTTCAATGCCTAATCACCATGAAAAATTGCCCACATTTCTGTCAGTAACAGTACACAAGTTGTACATTAATCCAGAAACAAAACCTATGCCTACTATTGTACATGTCCCAATAACTGCTCAATTAAATCATAACACTGGTGTATAGTACAGGTCTCATTAGAACCTCTCCAGAGTCAATTCTCCAAGGACTTGAAGTTAGCTGCTTGAAAGGAGAAAAAGGACTTCATTGTCATTTAAATCACAATGAAATAAGGAGTATTAATTAGTTTATTTTACAAAGTTACTTGTTTTCAGTGTCATGGTTTGAGGATCCTTTTCTTATATGCTTTGTAATTATTCACATAGAACAATTTCAGTTTGTAATCAAGATGTATCAGTGAATTATTGATATTATTGATATTGATATAATATTGATAATATTACCAATCTAATATAGTTTCCCCTAATTCTCTGCTGATACTCAAAAGTGTATCTTTTATCCTTCACTAGCCCTTACAGTAAGATCATCATCTGTCTCCAATATTTTCAGTGCATCTTATTTCATCATTTTACCCCTGATCGAATTTTCCTGTTAACTGATAACCCTGCTTCCAGTATTTTAGGGACAAAATCATAGATATACAAAGGACTTTGGAGAAAAAAAGAAGTAATACTCTCATTTGGGAGATCTGATAAAAAGGGTCATCAAGACTAGTGTTCATGTAGTATTTATCTCAGAAACTGCAGGACCAGAGAAGCCTGGAGAGCTCAGTGATCTGAAAAGTGTCCTACAAGTAGATAGGGCAGACACTGTTGAAGAAAGTAGGATTTTGCAAATTTCTTAGAAAATATAAAGATATATGTGGAAAAAAGAATAAAGATGTCAGAGAAACTCAAAACCCAAAGCTGTGTTATCTGATCCCAATATATAGGAACCTAGGAAGTTCCATCTCATTAGGGACTTGACACACATTTTGGGAAGACAGAAGCCAATGCCATCCAAAGCTTTGAGGACGGCAAGGAGATTTCTTCAGTTAGTAATTTAAGTCTTCAATGTATTTAGCTCCCCTTTTTTCAAATGGAATTACCATGCAATAATCCCAAATATGTCCACTATCCATGCAGACAGAAACACTTCAGCACAGGCCCAGCAAATCAGGCCTCTTTATCAAAGATCTGCACATGCAACATATTTCATGAATATTTAATAAACTCATATGTCCATGTTATGCTTCCCAACAACATAAAGCTTTCTATTCTGTGTGGTGTAGTGCATATGCCCAAATGTTTGCCTGAAACTACCTCAGGTCCATAAGCCATTTCCCTGAAAGTATCCTGAGCATGATTTTAAAGCCATACCTCCAAGCACCTCCACATGATGAAATCTTACTCTTACTCTTCCCAGCTGCTTTCATGATACTGGACTTGAATATCATGAAAATATGAAGCCTGGAAGAATGGAAACTTTGTGATCCTCGATATATGGCTGAAGGAAATTCACATTTTCAGTTGACTCCTGCACAGAAAAGCTTAATGTTGTGGTTGAGAAAAAAAATTATGTTAGAAAGGAGTTTAGATGAGGGAAAGAAACCAGAACAGATGGTTAATATGGGAGAGGTAGAAAGAGAATCAGACAGGGAAAGAAATAATTTTTCTTTGGATCGAAACATAAGCCCAAATGTTTTTATAAAGCCCCAAAAATACCACTTCTCAGACAATGGATTTAAGTATTTTCTTCAGCAGTTCCAAAACAGATATTTTTTCAAGTACTAAAAGACATCATTAAAAATTATTTCAGCTTCTGAAGCAGTCTTTAGATTATCATGAATAAAGAAAATATTTCTAGTAATAAAGTCCTGGTTAAAATCAGATTAAAATCTGATTAAAATGAAGTATATGTCAAATCATAGCTGATTATAATTTGAGCTTCTAAATACAAGAGAAGTGATAAAAAAGTAAACCTCTTGCAGACATTTTCACTGTATTTTTCTATATAAACAAGAAGAGTTTCTTATAAAAATGTCACAAGTGCCACCTATTGCTCTTACAGCTACTCTGTCAAATTGAAAGATATTTTAAATATAGTAAACATTGTTTAAAAATAATTTTTTTCCAGAAAGGAATGCCTGAGAGAGAATACAAAAAAAAAAAAAAAAAGTTACTGAGTACTCAGAAATAGAAAGAATATTTGGGTGTGCAAGGGGGAAATTACTGCCTAATTTCTAACAAATAGTCTTTTTTTCTCATTTACTTCAGAAATAATTCCAATGAAGGTGCAAGACATTCCATGAGGAAAGCAATCTTGTCTTCTTCACCTTTTCTAAGATTAAGAAGGCTTAAGCTTATTTGTAGATCTGCAACTGCCAGATAACCTTGAGCAAACTATTTGTCATTTTCTGCTTCAGGGTTTTCCCTTAATAAAATGGAGGAAATCACAATGACCTTCTAGTACCTGATGTAGAATATTCACTCTTACAACAGCTGCTTCTTCCTTGTAATCAAATGCCAGGTAGGTTCTTCTTTATCAAGTAGTGTTGCTGGGTAACTTTCGATTGGGAAGGGCAATATGACTTTAGTGCCAGGCAAAAAATATTTGCTGCTGACTCAAGCAAACCAGGCATTATACTTTAATTGACACTTTAATAAAAGATCTGAATTTCAGATCTGTCATGGTACTGTGTGGTTATATGCTGGGACAGTACTTGATATCATTTCACCTACGCTTTTCAAAAACCTGACCAATTAAATTAGACATCTGAATGCTTGGAAATATTGCTCCTTTTCATAAATGGCCACTTTGCTGGGATTTTTTCCATAGAGAATTGCAAAAGCAGTATTGAATGCTGAAACATCTAGCCAATATTTATTAAAGAACACAATCCCAGTGCATTGTGAATTCTCTCTCATGGGCAGAATATGATTTTGTTTAAAATAGCTTTACAAATCTTCAAAGTGCTGCTCAAAAGAAGTGTTTATGAAGAGAAGAGTCAGGGACCAGCAAATCAGACAACTTTTATCATGTCCATAGTGAGAATGCAAGTCTCAGATAGGGCCAGGACCCAAGGAGCCCAGGAGGCCAAGTCAGTGATGCTGGATCAGGGTCAGCAGGTGCTGGGCAGAGGTACACACAAGGACAGAGAGCAAGGGCCTGAGCTTAAATGAAGCAATCAAGCAAGGGGTCAGAGACCCCAGATGAACCTCCCACAATGCTTTCTCACTTCTATGTTTGCCTAAATGTTTTCACAGCAGACAGATCCCAGGTAATGTAAATATTTAAGAAACTTAAACAAAATTAACATACCGTGTTTATCACATGTAAGCTGTTGAACAATGGGGTGGGAGAGCAGAAGTGAAGTGGATTAAAAAGGGACTGAACAGAGGAACCAGATGATCATTGGCATCATGTCTAGTGCAAGCCCAGTAACTAGTGGTGTATTTCACGGGTCAGTACTGACTCGGGGGTCAATACACAACACAGGAGTTTCTGTCTGAACATCAGAAAATACTATTATTTTTACTATGACAGTGACTGGCATAGGTTGTACAGCGAGGGTGTGGAGTAGATGCTTTAAATAAGATTTCCACTTAATTTGGTGCAGCAACTCTCCTTGCAGGTTGAAGATAAGAATGACCTGCAAGTGAACATTGTTCTTTCCTACTGTTAGACCCCAAAATGTCACTCAGCTACACATTTAAAAGGACTTATGATCGCTCATGTACTCTGAGACAGACACATGTCAGAAACACCAACAAGATATTCTCAAGGGGTCAAAACAAACAAAAAACTTTACTGGAAACTTCAGAAAATTAGATAATTTTGGTAAAAAGTTTTGAGCAGCATTGAATCAATATAAAACATTTCTCAGAGCAGTAACTTAGTCCATTCAACTCAGCAAAGTCTAAACCAATTTGATTTTAAGTTATTCGAAAATTCCAAGAAGGGGGAATTTGAAGAAAAGGAAAGAGAAAAAGAGAAAATATATAGAAAAGAAGAAACATTTCTACCATTCCTGTTTCCAGTGCTGTTCAGCTGATAGACATTCCCAGGGAGAATAGAGCCAATACCTGTGGTTATTGCATGTTCTGCTTGAAATACGCCTTGACCTTCCTCTAGGTGGGACTTGAGGTCATTTGGCCACTCAGGAGCTGGGCTGGAGGCTCCAGGGGCAGGTGTGGGGCATTGACTCTCCTGTGCCAGGGCTTGGCAGCCACTGCCAGGCTGGGATGCTCTGGGGTGTGCAGGGCTGGCACTGCCTCACCAGGGCAAGGCCCAACCTGCCCCTTCCTGCACACACATGCACCTGAAATGTTCTGAGCCAGCCACCTCTGCAGTGCCACATACTTAGAAATATTTCCTTACATGTTCCCTTACATATTCACTTTCAGTGAAGGTGAACTGGAACTAGTACTGTGCATAGGTGAATTGGAATTAAGACTCTGCATGCTGTCACACCTTGATTCAACAGGGGAGAACTTAGCAAGAAAAAAGTCATTCACTGAGACATCAGCTTAAAAAAGTCCCTTTAGTAGACATTCTCTGTAAATAGTTTAGCAAACAAGTATTCATGAACTTTACATTTATCCTTGCATCAGATTTTTTTTTACTCTCATATGATACATACACCTTAATAAAGACTGAATTATGTCTTGCCTACATTGGATGTTGATAAATTTTGCTGATGGTTGTCCCAGTCTCAATCACTCTATCTTGATTTTCAAAAAAATGTTCAGGGTGTAATTACTATTCAGATTTAATAAGAATGAGTTATTATAAGGCTGATAGCATCTAGTAAGCACAAGTACTTCCCCTGAAATGAATGTTAAGTGTAATGGTGGCATATTTCTTAACATAGATGGCAGTAAGCCAGTTATTAAAGCATAACAATGTACATCTAACTCAGCTGAAGCATGGAACTGAGCAAGAGCTGCTAGCCTAAAATATAAAAAAGTGAGTGTTTCACTTCATGAAGCAGGTTGCTCCGTTGACCTGGTATAAATTTCTGTTTCTTGGTAACTTGGTTAAAAACATGTATCAATAATATTTCAGCCACATTGTATCCTGAAAACTATGCTGAACTAATTTTCAAATGGGAAAAACTCTCAGAGCTATGAAAGGAGGAAAAACTCAGTATGGACCTATGATATCTGTCCTGGTTCCAGCCCAGATCAGAGGTGGGGAGCATGGACAAGACATTGTGTTATTTGGAATCATCTTATGTCATTGCTGGGGGCTGAGGGAAAGGGACTCTCTCTCTTCTGAGAGGAAATGTGACCCTTTCTGGTCAGAAGAGAAAGACAGATTTTTGATTCCACCATGCATTAACTCAATTAATTTCAGAAATTCTGCTTAAAATCTGAAGATAAAGCACTAAAAGTCTAGAAAGAACACATTGTTACAGTTTCTAAAGTAAATTGGGGTAAAATCTCAAAGTCTCCTCAGCCAAATCACAAGATGAATACTTGGTATTATGTAATGCTAGAAAAAAAAGAGTATTCACTACATATGTCAGATATTTCTGTAGAATTTAATTTCTTCTTTCAAAACCAGATGGAGAAGGGACTTTTTATGAACCCTTAGTTTCTTACTAGCCTTCCGACTTTAATCCCCACTTTAAAAATAATATTTAGAGACTGAAGATTATGACATGACAGGCACTAGAAAACAAAGAACTTGACACATATACCTCCTATGTTCTTCCCTATGGGAGGACATAACTCTTATGCTCTACTTTCCAAGGAGAATAATCATATGCCTATTTAATTTATGCAACCAAATAGATTCATTGTAACCTTTTCATTTCAGTCACAACAGTTTAGGATTAGAGGACAAAATATCTCTAAATGTTACAGAGTTCCTGAGTAGTAATGAAATTAATAAAGTCTCCTGAACATTGTGTTAAGTCTCGATGACCTCAACATCTGAGCGCATTTTGTCCTATGTTACAAAAGTTTCAGTGGAAACAATCTCAGTTAAATACAATCAGCTGGTGGAAAATACTTATACAGAAACACAAACATCTTACAATAGCTCATATGACTTACCTCCAGCTTGTTCTTTTCACTTAAACAGCTTGAATTTGGACCTTTCCTTGTGAGTTGGATCCTTACAATGACCAGACAAATTTCATCAGGTAAACTGGAAGAAATTTATTCCCTTGCATGTCACCTTCTGTCAAGAAATGGCAAGGAATTTAATTTCACCATGATGTCAACTTTTCTTAGCTCTTTCTGATCAGTGTCCAAGGCTATGACAAGTGCCTTCTCCAAGTCCAGAAATAAATACTGAAATAAAATAGAACCATTTATCTGAATTTTTCAAAGCTTGGGAAAGTTATTAGAAAGGGAAATAACTATTTTGTATTTTCTTTATCACTTTCTCTGAAAAATATAGAAGGTTTTGCACTAAAGACCATCACAATGACCAAACTATAATTCTGTCATGGGTCTGAGTTTACGTATTTGGTTAAATTTACGAACACACTGGTATAAAAGCAAATAAACACATCAAGGGGAACCTCAATTTTTCTTTATCCATACTCACTTGATTTAGTAATATTTTTTAATTCCAAAACTGAGGATAATGTATATTTTTCATTATCTAAGAAGCTGTGGCATATCAGGGTGAGTGGTCATGATCATGTGTAGCTGTGGTTGACATTAATAGTAACAAGATTACAATATTCTCACACTGGCATGTTTTTCTTTAGCAAAGAAATCTTGACTGGACAGATCTGGAAGACATTTGAATTTGATGGGTATTTATGCATTTCTTGTCCTGTCAGATTCACTGCCAAACATCAGCAGTCTGTGCAGGGATGCTGAGCTTAGCTCATACAGTGTACAGGTGATCATAAAAGTTGTATCAAATGTGATATGTTCAGAATATGCTGAATTCTCTGTATATGCTTTATAGAGGTCACATGGACTAATTTGTTTCTGTGAAATATCTGTCTTCACTTTAAATGAATGTAGTTCATTCTATAATAGAAACCAAGAGTTTCAGGGTGAAACACTAAAGCATGACAGGAATCATACCTATTTTTCTCCACTGGCTATAGATAAAGGAATTGGGTTTTCTTGTGGTAGTACTGTAGCATAAAAACTACTGCAGTCATTCAAACCAGGACCAGTTTTATCTTAACCTCTTTCACTATAATAATGTGTGATTTCAGCAATCATATGAGAAAATTTTAAGAAAGGCATTTGGCTGTCCTACTGTCTCTTCCAGCAGTCTCTGGGTATTGTTTTCTGGAAGGATCTTCTCGGCTGCTGAATCTGACAAGCACCAGGTGGCTGCAATTCATTTAGGTGGTAAAATAAAAGGTGTGCAGTGGTTTTTAATTATGCTGTAATCTTCTTTTAGCTCAGAATTGGAAATGCCCCCCTGTTCCTGTGTAGGAGCAAATCAGAAAATAAACAGAACATTTAGACTCCTCTATAAATGATGTGTAGTCTCAGTCTTCACTGAGTAAACATTTCGAGGTGTTGAAATAAGCATTCCTGTATTCTTGTGGCAAGCAACACAAAGTGAGGTTGCTCCTTTTAAGATCTTGTTTATTCATTTCACAAAAATTTCTATCAAGGTTAAAAGATAAAAATGAAGGCCAACATGATAAATAGAAAAATTGGAAAATTTGCTTACATTAACATCAGTTATGGCATGATTTTTGATCAATCAAAGTATTTTGGGAAAAAAATCGTAAATGCATAAGAACTTTATATTATAACAACACAAGAGAGGAAAACTAAGTTTTCTCTCTCTGTCTCTTCTGCTAGATTCTCCTTTCATATACCAGAATGTATATTTGTTTGCTTTTCTACTTGATTTTTGCTAATTCAGAAACACTTTTTTTCATTTTTGGTAAAGTAATAAGGGTACCACATTGACAAGAACCCTTATTGAACACAATACAGGCAGATATTAACAAAAGGGCCAAACTGTTTAGGCTACAACAGCAGCATAATAAAACTGAGTAGCTCTGCTCAAAATATTATTAAACCCTTGACAAATGCTGTTTAGACATGATTATAATTAGTTATTTAGCCACTATAATAAATCTTCTATACCTGTCTTATACTTGGGATCTGGAAAAAATACAGCAGAGCCCCTTGAACTCTCCTGCTGTCCTCTGACCTCCAGTGAAACTAAACTTCTAATTGTGTTCTCTTTGAAAGTCATCAATCTAGATGGGCAAAAGAGCTCCCTCCATCTGGCATTCCATAATATAAGAATGAAATAAAAATAAAAATCAAAAAATCAAACAAACAAACAACTCCAAAACCCATAAAAAAAACCAAAAACCCAAAGGTACATGGTTTTGCCTGCCCAGACCCCAAATCTGCACTGACTGTGCTAAAGAGGATTCATCAGGATCTTATGTCCTTTGCTATCTTCATATCACAGCTGTGAATACAGAACTGCTTTCTGTAAATACCTATTTTATGCTTTCTATTGCTGTAAGTTTGCATGCAAATTTAACATCATGTCATTTAATTATAAGAACTAGGGTAATAAGTGTGAAGACAAATATTTCACAGGCCTAATCAGGAATTATGCTTTTAAATCACTATTATCTGTTGAGAAATATGTGCAGCAATCAATACGAGGCAAATCCATCTAAAAGATAATTAGAACTGTGCAGATTATAGCAGGTCCATTTTGGATGCTGACATTATGTCAAAGATGTCCAGTTAGCAAATTATATTGGGTTTTCTGCAGAGATTATTGGATGTCTTTTTATGCTGGGAAAAATATAACCTTCTTTAAAATACTTCATAATTTTTATTAAAACTTTTGAACATTTCCTTATACAGAAATTTTGATGTCTTTTTTTTTCTGTTAGTAGTTACACAGCTCATCATAAAATGAAATATCATGCTATTAACAAAGAAATAATAGACATAAAACTGATTGACTGCAATACTGCAATTTTTTCAGTGCTGCACAATAAGCATAATTACATTCATAAAAGATTTCTACTCAAAAAGTCCAATATTTATTTTCAGAATTATATAATGAATCAATTAAAATAAAATAATATATCCAATTTAAGTATAATATTGAGCAGTAGGGAAGTAGATTTTCTGATTTTTAAAAGTAACAGAAGAGGAGACAGAAATATGGAAGTTTAGAAATACCGATTATTCCAAGTACTTTATGTATATGCACCTTTTTATGTAATATAATTTGATGTATGTATTTATTTACTTCCAGGAGTGTCTATTAATCACTTTCTCTTACACACACACCTTTTCCTGACACTTCTGATCCAATGGAGGAGAAATGGTTGAAGTTCTCTGAGGGACCTTTGATTTCACCCTTTCATCTGTCAAGAGAGCATAAATGAATTGAAGAATTCCCATAATTTCCTTAGGGCCAGGCATTATTTTTTTGAATTTACCAATCCACTTCCCACTTGGCCTGGTGTGAACTGAGCTTTGAATTCACTTTTTAATTTGAGATTTTGGGGTTTTTTAATGGGCTTTGGTTTTGGGCTTTGGATTTTTTTTGTCTTATTTTGTTTTTCCCCAAAAATAAGGGTCAAAGACATCTAGAAATCTTAGTTTTTAAAAGGATCTCTGTTTTGTAGGATTTACTCTATGCTCCATATTCTCAGCCATTCTTAAATGTGGTTTATATCTAACATGAATTTGCAAGAATGTGTTTCCCTAATATTTAAAAGCATACAAAGGGAAGAAAAAAATTATTTGGAAATAGCTCTTGGAAAAGAAATATCACAAGAAGAAAACCAGAAATATTTCAGAAGACAAACAGTACGCTAATAAAAAATTACTGAGACAAAAAATTAGTACACAAGTTAATTGTTTCTCTGATAAACATATAAATAAATGAACCTTTTAGTCAAAAAAAACCGAATTCTAATTCTAGCTATTGTACATGATTATAAGATATTTTCTCTTATATATTGATCCCAACATAAGAAACTTGAAGGGAAATACACTGATTTGACTATACAAAATATTGTGTTGAAAGTCTGCCCAGATCTTGGGCTGCAAAAGACTGTTCATAAAATTCCAAATCTGTGTTTTAGTTTAGAAGAAAATTTTAGTTTCATTGAGAACTATGCTTTAGCAAATATTTTGTAGAAATATTGAGGCAGGAAAATTAATCGGAGATTTTTAAAGGATATTACAAATCTCCAGAAATCTTTTCTTTCAGTAGGTCAGATTGCAAACATCTTAAATATTACAGTGTTCACTAACACAGTCTTTATGCAGTGTGGAAGATCTGTACAATGCATGCCTTGACACTAATTATATGGTTAGTAGGCTAATTATTTTGTGAAAAAAAATCAAACAAAATCAAGAAATTAAACAACAGGCAAAGAACATGGTAAAACTTGCTCTAATAATTGCTGAAGTTCTGATTTAACAGGGCACTTTATACGTTAAATAACATTTTATAGCTATAAGAGGAAGAATGAATAAAAATATTAATGCATTAAGGGGGATCCAAAATTTACATATTTGCTCCTGATAGTATAGGCTGATCTGTTTTTAAAATGTTTTCATTTCATGTAA
>VZTN01034784.1:11458-53421 GCA_013400515.1 Erpornis zantholeuca
AAAAAAAAAAAAAGAGTAATGGGATAAATAATAACACTGTAGGCCTTTGAAGACAAAGATTGCTGGAAAGAAAATACCACATCAGATTTGTTTCTAATAAGAAAGTGAGATTATGCCAGGAAGCCCTGAAGAGGAAAACTACTAAATCTTCATAATGCTAATCCTTGGAACACAGTGGAATAATACATTTTAATACAGTGTTGAATTTTAACCAGCAGCAAAGGCCTTATTAAAATGTTAAGCAAATAAACAAAAAATTATCAAGATTTGAATTACAGTTCTGAATTGCTCAGAATAGTAAATATAAAAGGGAAATAAAATACATTTACCCTACTACATTCTTATCAGTGTATCAGAAGGTGTCCTGATAGTTAATGAATAATCAACAAAAAGGCATAAACATGCTTGGATTACTGTTGTTACAATTTATATCTAGGTGTAAGCTAAACAAAACAGAAACCTTCTCCTTACTATGAATAAAATGTCTTCCAGAGAGCAAAATGATCGCTTTGTTTTTGTACAAATTCAAATCTTTTTCAAGGGAAAATCTTTTACATGTAAAGATCTTCTATGAATATCATAATTTGGCATCTCTGCAGCAGGACAAAAAAATTTTAAGTACATTATATTCCTTCTAAAATTTTTCGTAATAAGTTTTCCTACAGCTTCCAGGTGCAGTCCAAACCTAAGTCAGAGTTACTGGCCTGTTGTTAACACAGAATTCAGAACTGCAAGGATGTTACTGGCTGCTGTGCAAAGTCCTGTTTACAAACCTTCAGCTTCTCAATGACTCAAAAGAAGAAAATAGCTCATTGTAAGTGTGCAATATCTGCAAATAGATATAGAATATTTTCCCATAAAATAAATTACTAGCATACCTAGTTAGTTTGAAAGACCTAAGAATAGGCTATTAATAAACTGAATCAAAACCACTTAGCAAATAAAAATTACCCAGTTACAATATCTGAACTGAGTTTTTACTCAAAGGTTCTAGAAATCTCAGTAGTATTGTGTATGGTTTGCAATAGCTACATAGATTATTGTTATGGTGCCAATGCAAAAATGAGAGGAACTTTGCAATTTACCTTCTGATAAGTAGGTGGTCTTTGAACAAGACTACAAAGTAATTTTCAAATAAAACAAACAACAAGGAAGCATGCCTGAAAATGGTAGATCAATTGCTTTCATTAAACACATACCAGTATTCTCTCAAAAATTCATTTGTTTTTGACAGTTAGCTGATGATAAAAGAACCTTCCAAATCTTAAAAGAAGTAAATAAAAGACTAAAAAACTCAAAGTTCAGTAAACATTCCTGTTGTCCTCCCCCCCGCCCAAAAAAAAATCCTCATCTGGTTGAAAATTGTGGCAAGCCTTGCTGTGTGTGGTCGGTGGCAATTCTGGCACATTCTAATAAAAGGAAAGCTTCCTACACCTGACAAGCCTCCTGAACTCTTTTCCACAATCCCAGAGGTTGACCATGTCAACCTGTGATAGTTAAGTGAATCTAGGTGGGAGGAAATTGTGATCTGTTTTCATACAACAGTTAGAGCAAATAAACACAAAACTGTCCAACTTAGGATCTAGAGGGGAAAAGTAAGATGAAAATGTAGAACTTAATCAGACAAGGACTTTGATCAATCTGTTAATACATTGCTTTTACCATTCAAGTATTTATCAAAGTCCAATACAAATCTGCATTTACAAAAAAACGTAACTCCAGCTTAAATTTAAAGGTGTAAAGGGAAGAACTGGGTAGAATTTTGGTTGCAAAAACAATTAATCTTGGCTTTTCAAGTACTTTGGAAATGCTACATGCTTAATAAGCAAACTACTATGTATTACCCCCTAACAACAGTAATAGAATTAGCCAGCTGAAGCCTGGCTGGGTGACTGATTTTCATTAATTCATTCCACTTAATAACATACTCTTGGCCTTGTAAACTTTCTTTCAAATGTTTTTTGACTCTTCAGATACATCCAACTGAGAGTCAGGCACCTATTCTATGATTTCTTGAAATTATAACCATACCTTTCACCAACAGGCTTGTCTTTGAGCCCATTTCTATCTTTGGCCTGCATTTACTTTTTATTTTTAAGTTTTTGAACAAATGTTGGCATTCTCAGATTGCACAGTAGTCAGAAGATGACTAATTCCTAATTCTTGTATTCTGAGGCAACTGCCTCAGTAAGGGGAAGAGAGCCAGGCTGAGATACATCCTTATCAACAAATGCTGCTTCCCATTGTCATTTTCACACCAATCTTAACACACATACATTCCTAAGACAGAAAATACCTACAATCCTTCTCCCCAAATAACAGCTATGTTACCATTTTTCAATGCAGTGTTTTGATAGAAGTACATGCAGTGTTAGCTCCTTTACAAAAGCATAACTAATTCAGTGTACACAATTCAGTATGTATAAAATTTTTTGACTGGTAAGGCCACCTGGAAAAAGAAAACAATCCTTTTCAGCTCTAGCCCAGCAGCTCTAATTTAACTCAAGTGCCTGGTATGAGCTAAAGGATAAAAAAGCAATGAGCCTGGGGTTTATATGACCTTTCATTCACAGCACTGCTGTTTAATCAGTATACGGCAAAGTCAAGATACTGCCTGATCGGTTTTATCCACATTCTTAATTTTCGGTGAACAAATGGACCCTAATTTGAAGCACAGGCATCAATGGGACATAGAAGGGTGTTAATCTGATTCTAATGAAGAGAATTTCTAAGGTTAACTCTCTGGGCAGAGGTCTGTACATGAGTGAATGGAGCAAACACGACCCAGCTCCTCTGTGAGCACATCTGCAGTCAAAGGCCAGCCCCGGGACAAAGTGGCCACAGCCACAGCCTGTCCATGGCAGCCATCTCCTCACAGCAATTCAGGGACAGCTCTGGTACAGAGCAGCAGCTGTCAGCCTCCTTACATCTGCACTGAGATTAGGACAGAGGATTAAGATACTTGGATTTAGATATTTTAGATATTTATGGATTTGATATTTGCAAGAAATGCTCCCAACACAAATGACTAGTGGTGATATATTCAGTATTTATTAAAGAAAATCACTAACTGCATTTAGGTTTTATGGAATAAGAAAAAATCCTACAGATAAACAATCATGCAACCATGGGATGCTGGTTTATAAGCTAATAGAAACACTTACCTCAGACATTAAGCTAGCTTGTCACTAATAAAAACCCAACATCCTACAGAAAAGTGTCAAAAACTTAGAAAACAATTCCCAGAACAATGTTTAGTGTAGAAATCAAGCAGTCATAAAAAAAAAAAAATTGAAACCCAATGAAAACAATAAAAAACTAAAAAAAGTTGTGTTTGTAAGAGGCTTCATGGAGGTCCAACACCAAACACAAAGCAGGCGTAACTCAACAGTAGGCAAGGTTCCCTGCAGCCTCATTCAGTCAAATTTTGATATTCCTAGGATTCCACAGCTTTTCCAGGCAACACATTCTGAGGTCCATACCTACCTGTATCACTAAGAATTCACTGTCCTGTTTTCCTAACCAGCATCTCCCTGTATTCCCTCCTGCCTGTTGCCTCTTGTCCTGTTCTGTGCACCCCCGAGGGCAGCCTGGCTCCTGCAGCTCACCATCCATGGACCTGCAGGAGGCTCAAGAGCAGGTGAAGGATGAACTCAGCCCTTCCATCCATCCTTCCCTGCAAGGTCACCTCCTCCCCAGCCCCCATTCAGCCCACTGAAGCACTTAAGAGTGAGAAAGACCTTGTACAGGACAGTTTCAAAGCCATTTGGTATTGACTTCACACTGCTCCCACTGCTATGCTAACATCAAATGCTTATGCAAATTTCAGCCTACCAACCTGCTAGCTGAAAATACTATTAATAATTAAACTGACCAAAGAATACTCCTTTTTTTCCCTACTTCCCATAATGGAGGTACCATCTGTTGTCTATTAACCCTTAGTTTGTAAGCAAAAACACTGATGTTCTTCCTGTTCTGTGATTCCTGGCAGGCTGAGTATTTATAGCCTGAATGATTTTCTTTCAGTTTTTACTGTGAGTGAAAGAAGGTCTAGAAAGTATTTTTATTTGTCCTTAGTGCACTATGTTGTCCAAATGTCTGAGAAATTACCCTTTTTCTGAGAAAAAAGGTCAAAACCACACACATATCACAGAATTCTTGCACTGAACAGATTTTTGCATAATAGAAGTTACACCCAAGGTGTATACTTGTAGGTTTATATGTAAGTACAAGTAACTTCACATGCATTTCATGGATGAGACACATGCTCTCTCCTCCCACATGATACCTTCAGACTATTAATCTTTTGTAGCAAAACACAAAAAAATTAATAATGTAAATCAAACTAGGTAAAACAGAAACTTATTCTTTAAAAGGACTCATCTTGTAGTCGAATCTTGACAGAATACCTCAGCTTGTCTCCTCCAGAAGCCCAAGAAACAGCACATAATGATCATTATTTTCAGTAACCAGTAGCACTGCCCTGGTATCAGACACTTCTTTCCCTAACTGGCTGTGACCACCTCCAGGAAGGGTCCTCACAGACCCAGAGTGAATCCTATAGGCCCATCCAGTCTGAATTATTTTCTGACTTCACCAGTGATGCTTATAGCATATACTTATAACTTTTTCTTAAATTACTGCATATTTTAGCTACATTTCAACACATACTTAAAAAACCCTACTGATCAAAATTTGATTGTTTTTAGTAAAACTACTGACTACTCGTTTTAAGGTTAAGAAAACATTTAATACTTGAAAATAGCAAACCAGCATTTAATACTGGGAAAACCAGTAGAAAGTCCTGAAGAACTTAATTCAGCATGTCTACAAAAAAGCTAGTACAGTGTATAGTACAAGTGTACACTGCATCCTAAGAGCTGCTGTACATGCACTGTATAACAAAGAAAATATTTACTACAGTAAGATAAATATACACCCACTAGTAAGGTTCAACTATCACTCTCCCTTCCACAATGTCTTCAACTCTTACTTGCATTTGGGCTTGGAAAATACTATCTTTATTTTGTACTTCCATTAATACTTTTGGAGGGGCAGAGAGGTGTTCAGCAGATTTAAATAAAATTGGTCCAAAAAATGGTAATCCACTGCTACAAATGCAGCAGTCCTTAAAAGCAGTATACTTAATAACTGACATTGATTAGAAGCTCTAAATGTTCCTGCTGGGATTTAGACACGTGACAAAATGCTTCCCCATGAAATCACACTGGCTGACGAAGCAGTCAGAACAAGATGATGTGTTCAAGGCAATGTTTCCTTGAATTTCAGCAGAGGAGGAGCTCCCATTCACATCTTATACCGCTTCTAACTGAAATGTATTCAAAGAACTTCTTTGCTCCATTTCTCACCATCAGTTTGCCAAGTTGAATAGTAAACCCCACAGTACCATATGGTAGAAGACAGCTGAGAGATAAACGTGTTGTGTAATGTCAAACCTAATGAGTGATAGAAATAAAACTCAAAGAGCTAAATATCTGGCTTAAGCATCAAAAATTCACAGTTAAGGGTAAAAGCCTATTGTACAGCCAGTGCCAAATCTTTCCAAACTGTAATATTGTACCTTACAGATGTGTGGTACCACTTTTGTTCCTTGCAGCAGTTTAACTAAATTACACATTCTCCCAAACTCCCAATAAAGAGCTCGGCAATGCTGTGAGCGGTGCCTAATTGCTCAATGCTGCTGGAAGAGAAAGGGAATGTAAACACATGCTTTCATCTTTCTCCATTTGAGTACGAAGATGAATGGAAGAGAGGTAGAACCTATTTTCACACTAATTCAGTATAGTTTATTGCATATGTAAAAATTCAGCTTGAAAAAGCAGGAAACACTTAACATTTGAGGAAATGCAGGTTTTAAGATGTCTCAAGCATTTTAGCAAATACACTGTTGACAATCCCAGAATTTCAGTTCTAGATGCACAGCAAGCAAATTTGTTCTCCCTCCTACTCCCTCCACCCCTTTATAGTTCAATCTTTCCCACTAATATGATAATAGAATCAGATCTGGTAATGCCTTCAAAATTCTGATCTTTTCATATATTTTCTTAGCCTCCTCCTTCTTTTAGAATACTTTAAAACTGGAGAAAATTAAGTCTCCACCAAGAGTGGCTGTTACTGAAACCCTTCTCTGTGGGCCTAGAGTTATAAAACCATCACAATCTAACACATTATTGAGCAGAAAAAAAGGTACAGAATATTCTACAGAAAACAATTTCTCTTGTAATGCACAAGACAAGTATATATACAGGAACAAGTGTTGAGGAAACCAAGCCTCCTGAACAGTCCCCAAGCTTGTGAGGTGCATTACCTTCATTCCTCAAAGAAATCAATCCTGGCTTCTATGTGCAATCTCCATTTAGTTGGCAACAATGAGGAGAACTTCTGAAATCCATTTCCTTACACCCCAAATCCTGTGTTCAATTTTGGACCCTCCTGACAAGAAAGACACTGAGGTGCTGGAGCAGGTGCAGAGAAAGGCAGCAGAGCTGGGGAAGGGTCTGGAGCACAAGTCTTAGGAGGAGCAGCTGNTAGTAAAACTACTGACTACTCGTTTTAAGGTTAAGAAAACATTTAATACTTGAAAATAGCAAACCAGCATTTAATACTGGGAAAACCAGTAGAAAGTCCTGAAGAACTTAATTCAGCATGTCTACAAAAAAGCTAGTACAGTGTATAGTACAAGTGTACACTGCATCCTAAGAGCTGCTGTACATGCACTGTATAACAAAGAAAATATTTACTACAGTAAGATAAATATACACCCACTAGTAAGGTTCAACTATCACTCTCCCTTCCACAATGTCTTCAACTCTTACTTGCATTTGGGCTTGGAAAATACTATCTTTATTTTGTACTTCCATTAATACTTTTGGAGGGGCAGAGAGGTGTTCAGCAGATTTAAATAAAATTGGTCCAAAAAATGGTAATCCACTGCTACAAATGCAGCAGTCCTTAAAAGCAGTATACTTAATAACTGACATTGATTAGAAGCTCTAAATGTTCCTGCTGGGATTTAGACACGTGACAAAATGCTTCCCCATGAAATCACACTGGCTGACGAAGCAGTCAGAACAAGATGATGTGTTCAAGGCAATGTTTCCTTGAATTTCAGCAGAGGAGGAGCTCCCATTCACATCTTATACCGCTTCTAACTGAAATGTATTCAAAGAACTTCTTTGCTCCATTTCTCACCATCAGTTTGCCAAGTTGAATAGTAAACCCCACAGTACCATATGGTAGAAGACAGCTGAGAGATAAACGTGTTGTGTAATGTCAAACCTAATGAGTGATAGAAATAAAACTCAAAGAGCTAAATATCTGGCTTAAGCATCAAAAATTCACAGTTAAGGGTAAAAGCCTATTGTACAGCCAGTGCCAAATCTTTCCAAACTGTAATATTGTACCTTACAGATGTGTGGTACCACTTTTGTTCCTTGCAGCAGTTTAACTAAATTACACATTCTCCCAAACTCCCAATAAAGAGCTCGGCAATGCTGTGAGCGGTGCCTAATTGCTCAATGCTGCTGGAAGAGAAAGGGAATGTAAACACATGCTTTCATCTTTCTCCATTTGAGTACGAAGATGAATGGAAGAGAGGTAGAACCTATTTTCACACTAATTCAGTATAGTTTATTGCATATGTAAAAATTCAGCTTGAAAAAGCAGGAAACACTTAACATTTGAGGAAATGCAGGTTTTAAGATGTCTCAAGCATTTTAGCAAATACACTGTTGACAATCCCAGAATTTCAGTTCTAGATGCACAGCAAGCAAATTTGTTCTCCCTCCTACTCCCTCCACCCCTTTATAGTTCAATCTTTCCCACTAATATGATAATAGAATCAGATCTGGTAATGCCTTCAAAATTCTGATCTTTTCATATATTTTCTTAGCCTCCTCCTTCTTTTAGAATACTTTAAAACTGGAGAAAATTAAGTCTCCACCAAGAGTGGCTGTTACTGAAACCCTTCTCTGTGGGCCTAGAGTTATAAAACCATCACAATCTAACACATTATTGAGCAGAAAAAAAGGTACAGAATATTCTACAGAAAACAATTTCTCTTGTAATGCACAAGACAAGTATATATACAGGAACAAGTGTTGAGGAAACCAAGCCTCCTGAACAGTCCCCAAGCTTGTGAGGTGCATTACCTTCATTCCTCAAAGAAATCAATCCTGGCTTCTATGTGCAATCTCCATTTAGTTGGCAACAATGAGGAGAACTTCTGAAATCCATTTCCTTACACCCCAAATCCTGTGTTCAATTTTGGACCCTCCTGACAAGAAAGACACTGAGGTGCTGGAGCAGGTGCAGAGAAAGGCAGCAGAGCTGGGGAAGGGTCTGGAGCACAAGTCTTAGGAGGAGCAGCTGGGAGCGTTTAACCCGGAGAATAAAAAGGCTCAGGAGAGACTTTATTGCCTCTACAACTCCCTAAAAGGATATTGTAGCCAGGTGGGCGTTGGCCTCTTCTCACAAGCAACTAGCCATACACTGAGGGAAATGGCCTGAAGCTGTGCCAAGGGAGTTTCAGGTTGGGTATCAGGAAAAATGTCTTCACTGATAAGTGTGGTTAGGCATTGGAGCCGGCTTCCCAGTGAGGTGGCTGAATCACCATCCCTGGAAGTGTTCAAAAAACAAGTACACTTCATCATCTTGAAGTATCTTTTCCAACCTTAACGATTCTATGATTGCCTCCAGCTGCCCTCTGCCCTGCAAACAGGCCCTACACTGCCCCAGCTGGACTTCTTTTACAAAAAGCTAAAACAGAAGGTCTCTGGCTTTTCTCCCTGCACTGCAAACAGGTGATTTATACAAGTTTTCACAACTAGTAATACTTTTAATCTGTCACTGTTTCTTTTTAGAACAAAATCATAAAGCTTATGTTCAACAAATCCAACTGCTGCACATATTTGTCCTACTGGCTTACATGTTACCTATTGCTACAATCTGTTAGCCTTATTTCATTATCTCATTATTAAACACGCAAAATGAAGACTAAGAATCCTTATTTAGTTCCCTTCCAATATTTGGTTCCACCTCTTGAATTTCAGGATGACTTCTCCCTGTTTAAAGTATTGCAGTTATACTGCAAATGTCCTGGTCTATTTAGACTTTTATCAGCCAGCAAAGACAGCAGTCAACAACACTGAGCTCACAAATGCAGGGGAGGTTACGGATCTGAGCTCTTCGGTACTCAGACCACTTCAGTTTTAGTCTGTCAAGTACCATAAAGTTTCCTACATGGTTTACTCTACAGAATTACTACTACTCTTCTATTAGTTCTTAGTTGAAATTGAAACATGTCAAATTTCAATTTCCATTGTACCTAGTAAGAGACATTCATTGAATGGATTTATTATAAAACATGAAGTAAAAGGCACATTAGCTCAGATACCAGTTGCAGGCCTATAGTGATAATGTCAGGAACACAACAACCTTGGACAGCAGCCTGAATATCAAGATACTCAGAAGCTGGATACCAATTATTATAAATTACCCAAGTTTTTGAATGGAGTAAATTTGTGTGAACAATTAGAACTTAGCTCAAAACTATCAAATACATAGTGCTGAGGAGATGAATGTTTCACTTCCATGTTGCTGCCATGTAAAATTATAAACAACTTTAGAGGCTCCTGTGCCAGTCGCATGAGTTTTATGCTCTGACTTGTCCCTAAGCTCCAAAAAATGTTGTCAAACATAAATTCTGAGTGAAGGGGCAAAAAGGAGAAGGTAAAGGAGTACAGGGAACAGCTTTTCCACATGTTCACTTGAAACACTTGAAGCTTAAATTGCTTCAAACAGCATTAACTTGTCCTTAGACCCATCACTTACTTCAAAAGACTCCTATTCTAGCAGACACTGCCCACATGCAAAATAGAAGTGATTTGAGTCAAGCAGTTTAAAAATCAACAATGAGGCAGGAGAGAACAAATGAATACAGCAACCAGATGGAAAAAGAAATAGGAAACAAATAATGAGACAATCCTGGCTAAAAAGTGGTCTCAGAGCACAGTCTGGAGCGAGTGGTATTAAACATTTCAGAAATACCACAAAAATGCAGAGTTGTACACAAGCATCTGAGAATAATGAGCTTGGCAGACATTTATGGATAACCTTTTTGTTGAGTAAATGGGACAAAGGTGATCCAAACACTTCATTAGACAAAGCTTGGCCCAGGCTGACCTGGGCATTATTTTTTTCCACTTCTAGGCTACAAACAAGGAAGTAGGCCACAGGGATTCAAGAAGAGAAAAGCTAAACGGTTTATATTTGATAAGGCAGAGAAAGTGAGTTGGGAGAGATGTTAAAGTGACAAGCCAGAAATCTAGTTTTTACAGAACAATTTTTTGTGGTTATATAACGGATGTGTTTAGGGAAGACTAGAGGCAATGGACACCACAGTCAAGAAGGACAGAACAAGATTAAGAGATTTAACTCTTCTGTCAGAGGAGTGATTTTATCTGAAAATGTAATTACAAAAAGCCCACTCACTTTGCCAGTTTGGGTCAACCACCATTCATAGAAATGGGCCTGCTGCCGTGCTGACCCTGAGCTGTCAAACCCTGCCAGAGTCCTTCAGGCAGAATAAAACAGCAGATAGAAACAACCAAACCAAACCAAAGCAAACCAAAGCAAACCAAAGCAAACCAAAGCAAAGAAACAGTGACTAAGCTCTTACTGTCAAGACTGTAGAAAGAGCAGTGGGCAGGATGGCAGTGCTAGAAATTTAGGGACAACCGTCAAAGTTCATCTGTAAAGTAAGAGAAGGGAAGATAAGCAAGAAAGGATTAGAGACATGCAAATGATGCAGGAGACGTTTGAGTCAGGAAAGTCCAAGAAGGAAAGGATTTCAGGAACAGAACACGGTACAAAATGTTAAAAGGGCTTTCAGAAGATAAATGGCTTTTGTTCTGACCTTTTCTTTGGCATCAGTTCCTAAGCAAAACAGAAGTCATTCAGCAACCCACCCCAACTATAGTCAGGAGTTGTTAGGAGCCTAAAAAGCTACAAGAATGCTTGATGACCAAGACTTGCCTTTAACTCCATACGTCACAAAAAGTCACTGAGGTCTTCGCAACAAAATTTCCACCAGTAATTCCATAGTTCTGAGGAATTGTTACAAGACTTCAGAAAAACAAGCTCTAGAATATTTTTCACTGATATTTATGCTAAGGCACAAACATCCTTCTGTTCATTTGAGCACCAACATGAAAAATCAGCAACTGACAGCATATAGAGGCCCCAAACACAACAGAATGTGGACTCCACTGGCCCTCTGCAAAAACAGGAATTCAGCAGAAATTTCACACAGCAGTGACAGTTACATATTTTAACCTTTATAGGTTATTTTTACACAAGGAGAAATAAGTAAGTGAAGAACAACATTACTATGTACAATCTGAGGAGTGGTATCTGTTTGTATTTTAAGCATTCTCTTTAAGACGCTGGAAATTACGAGATAATGTCATTGCTTGAGCTGAATTTCTCAGATAACTACATGCAATGTAGTTGCATTCATAACAGGATGAAGTTTCTTTTCACTTTTCCAGAAAATAAAAAAGTGTATTATTATTTTTAATACAGGTATCTTTTTCATCTAAATATTCTTCTCTAGAATAGAAATGCAAAGTAAAGAATGCCTAATGCAATACTCACTTAAAAATCGAATTGTCCGACCAATATGTCTGAAATGCCTTGGTTTCTAAAGGCAAGAAGATGCTGAACCTGATCCAAGTTTGTTAATTAATAGCCTCCCTAGATAAATCCTTTTTTACTGTTGATTACTAAACTCTATGCTTCAAGGCAACAGATGGCTTAAGTTCCCCCAAAACCAAAATGTCCATAACTCTCCATACTACAACAATCTAAATTTAGTTAGATGCTTAAATATTAGTATTATTTTTAATTGAATAATAAAACAGCCATGGATAGATGAAAAATTCACTCTTGAAATTTTCTGGACAGTTACAAGTTCAGAGAATTATTTATTTGATCCTCTTGTTTAGTGAATCATTGATCACCACTAGGAACATTAAAAAAAAGGCACCAAATCCTTGAAAGCAAATCTGAAACCACTATGAGAAGAATGGTGAATCACACCCTTCTGTCAGGACTGTCAGTCGAACATTCTGTGTCATAAGAAAATCAAAACACAGTACACACTCTCAAGCTTTCAGTTCTGTCTCTGCCATAGTTCCTTCCACTCTCAAGCCCTCCCCAAGAGCAGAGGACAGCCTGTCCAGCTGACCTATGATTACTGCATTGTTTAAATGAAGCCCACGGTAACCATTCTCTTTCAGTAACCATACACACGAAGACTCCAAACACAGACACCACTTATTTCCTCCTATTTCTATGGCATCATGACCTAAGGGCCAACAAAGTCAGCAGAAACCTTTTAATTGATTTGAAAATATGCCCTCTGACCCTGGCGTTGCAAAGATCTGCACAGACAGATCCTTGCTTCAGTGATTCCACTCTCTTTGTAGAATCTGAGCTACTAAAATACAGTGGCTGGTTCTTTGTAGCAATTTTGGATTTTACAGCATTCCAGTTATTGAAAATGCTGTGGAGTTTCTTTATCATATTACACTAACCCCCATGAAAGGGAAAATCAAAACTTCTGGCATCATATGAATGTGTGTATCGGAATCCTGGAGCAAAACAAACAGGTCTGTTGTCAGACACAAAATGAACATTCTGAATAGGTCCTGTCTAGCCATTTATTAATGCTTTTACAATAAAATTTTCAATCTATATTATTAAAATAACGATTATAAATTTCACCCCAACTATGTTCATTTTCCTCCTCCAGAGTTCATTGTATCTCATGTTTAATATCTCATGCATTGAAATGTTTTCAAAACAGGTTGAAAACTTCAAGGTGATTTCATTTTTCAGTACACCATTGCTTGTTGGTGCATTCTGCTTTTTCCAAAATCAAGGCAAAGAGAAAAATTCAGCAGCATTTCTAATATAGTAACTTTTGAGGGGTTTTTTAACTTAAAATTTTTAATCCATTTGTAAGAGTCTGTTCTATTTAGAATTTAAAAGAAAGAATGTCAAACCTCAGGGAAATGGAATTCAATTAATATGTATGTGTCCACTGGTGCCGGGGGAAAAACTGATCTATATGTGGAAACCACAACAGAGAATTCTCCATTGGTTTATGTAAGAAAAACAGCTTTTGTCTGCTGAAATGGTCAATATAAGAATATAAAACTCCTAATCTGAATTTTAATTAGAAATAGGTCAAGCAAATGCTCTTCCTCTCCCACTGCACCCCCCAATTTTCCTACGAAAAATCTCATTATTCTGAAAAGCATGGTGTAAAACATATCTTAAAATAAAATTATTAATATACTTTTAGCACTGCTATCAAGAAGAGTGACAGTTTTCTGTCAGTTTTACAAAACAGACACATAAAAAGAATAAAATTGAGAAACCTTGATTAAAGCAGTTACTCGGAATTATCTGCTTGACTATTAAATAAAGAAATAATTTGCATAGACTACTACCAGACTCTCCACATGTAGTTATTTCCTTCCCAGGAGCTCTTAGAAGGCAGAAGTGTGGAGATGTCCTAGATACAAAGGCCAGCCCATCAGACACACACACTGTAGTCTCACAGGCACCCTGGATTTCACTGCACTGCTACAAGTGGGACAGCAATGAGACACTTGATTTTCAAGACAACATTACTGCAATAAGCAATCCCAATTGAATAACTCCTGCCTGCCTCAAACTGAGCTGAAAGCAAGTCTAATATTAAAGGTACTCTGGCACACTGGAGAAGAGTTGAGAACTCATGTTTTCTTGTAAGAAAATATCATCCCAGTAGCAGGAAGGGAAACTGCCCAGTCCTGCAGTTCTTTATGAGAGCAGCTCCCCTGAAATCTGTGAAATCACAGGAGGCAAAACTACAGGTTCCATCTAACAGTTATCAGACTAATCTGTGAATTCCTGTACATAAAGTTACTTACATAAATGCATTTAAGTTTTGACCTCATTTGCAGGAATATCAGAACTCTTTGGCCCACAAAGTTTACTACTTAGAACTGTATTTCAAGTCAGAAGCCAGTAAATTAGTTTAAGCCAATGAAAGCACCTAATTATTTGATAACAATTCATCCATATATTAGACAGCTGGATTGTTTTCAGCTCTACATAGGTGGTTATAAAATAGAGGCTCAAAAGCACCAAAAAGAATTACTTAAATAAATTCTTAAGTACCTACAAATAATAAAGTTTGCCATTGGGATTGTTCAGTCTGGAAAAGAGGCTTTAGGGTGACCAAATTGTGGCCTTCCAGTACTTGAAGAGAGCCTGCAAGAAAGGTGGAGGACTTTGGACAAGGGCATGTAGTCGTAAGACATGGGGGAATGGCTTCAAACTGAGAGATGGTTCAGATTAGATTTTAGGAAGAAATTCTTTGCTATATACTAAGAGGGTGGTGAGGCACTGAAACAGGCTGCCCAAAGAAGTTGTGGATATCCCTGGAAGTGTTCAAGGCCAGGCTGGATGGGCCCTTGTGCAACCTGGTCTGGTGAAAGGTGTCCCTGTCCATGGCAGGGGTGGGTTGAAACCAGATGACCTTTAAGGTCCCTTCCAACCCAGGCCACACTATGATTCTATGAACTCAGAGGAAAACGAGGTATTTTCAGTGGCATTATTTGTCACTTCACTTTCTTATGCTCCCATATTTAAAACATACTGAAAGTTAATTTTTTATTTTATGCCTGTATGCTTAGTTTTCCCAGATAATTACTGCATACAAAACTAGTTTATGTAGAATAACAACAGAATATCATAGTTATCATTTATTTGGAAGTACATTATTCCAGGAAGACTCCTCCTTTGTTGAATTTAATTGCCTATGAAGATCCTGCATTTGAGTCTGTCTTCTGGAACATGCATTTCATCATAATTTTTTAGGCTTGTTACATCAATCACTACAACTGCTACAGAAGATTTCTGGGCTGTGAAGTGATAATTTGTTCCAGTGATATTAATGGGGCAAGCAGTGGTCTTGAGGGAGGTGACAGCCCACTGCTTTACAGACAGCAGCAGATTAAGGTGTTGTACTATACATTGTTTGAAACGTATCACTGGAGCATTCAAAATACTATTATCTACATCTTAAGGTATTTTTGCCACCCACACTACAAATTACCCATTGAGGAACATAACATCCCTTGCCACAGTGCACTGTCATTGAAGGAAGAAACACTAGTGGTAGGTTTGGAGCTTCTGGTAATGACACTTTAGAACCAGGGGAAAAAAAAGGAAAAGATTTGTTGGTGCTGTAACAGCATTCCCAGTATACTGCTGCAGGAAGTGGTACATCTGGAAGCAACAGATGGTCTGTGTTTAAAAGGGAGGGAATAGAGGATTTTAATACCCATACATCTCTAATTCAGTTCTACAAGTTTGATTTCTACGTTTTTCTCAGATTAGGAGTGTTACAGGATCTGTATGACAGGCTTTACCCATATTACTGTTACTATCAACATAGCCAGCTAAAGCCCTAATGTTGTACTATCTTTATCTGTGAACTCTGACTTGCCATATGTGCACTTTCAGAAGAGCAGACTCGGTCTTTAAAAAAAAGCTTCCGCCTGAAATTTATATGAACTAAACACTATTTGTTACAAGACAGATGTTCTACCACCCTGAATAATTCACAATCACCTATTTAGCCTTTTGCACTTGTTTTATGATACACCTTGCATAGGTATACTTGGTTTTACAGAATATTTTTAACTTAAAGGGAAAAAAAGAAAAAAAAAATGACAGAGAATACAGGAATTTTTTCCATATATCCTTTCCACATAAATGTCTCAAGCTCTTAACTGATTTATACATAAGAGCTACTTACAGGCATTCTAAAGAATAATCCCAACCATGCATGATTTACATTTACACATTTTAACTCAAACGAGTGGAGGAAAGAGGATATGGCCATCTGCATGGAAAGCCTTCTGCGGATAACAGCGAGCGCCACCAGCTCTCCCAGTTCCTAATGCCAGATTGAACCATTTGTGACTGGTACATAGGCAATGGCTGCCTAAGAGCTGGAAGATAAGCTTCTAGAAAAAAAAAACACATACATTTTTTTTAAGCAGAAAGCACAATTATCTTCCTGATGTTTAATCTCTGGCAGAAATACGAGATGGTAAAGATTAACAAAGTAAAAATATTCCAAGAACTTTTTGTTTTATATTCTTTTGAGCAGCATGTGTTTGAAGTATTGGAATTTTAAGCCTGAGACATGCTAAGACAAATCTAACAGGTTTGTTATACTGAACCACACCCTTGGAAACATAAAATGTTTCTTACAGGTGGCAAAAATTGGAAATTTGTTCAAGAATAATTAGCCCTTATGCCTTTGTAATATAGAGGTCAGCATCTGTTTGCAGTAGGATTTGACATCGGTTGAAGCATATGGATAGGAGTCCAAACTCTTTTTCTCATTAAAAATACACCATTTAATTTGGCTTGGTTCAGGATGATTAGCAATATGTGCTCAGAGAGAAGCTTACAATTGGCACAGGGAAAGTTGGCTTGGGCAGAAGACCACAGGCAGAAGAGAATACAGAAGTTTGTAAAGATGGCTTGTATATCTATGCCAGTCTCTTGTTAATGCTATTAGCTCTTCATTTTCATAAGCACCAAAATACATTAAAAACATTCAGTCAATAAGAAACATACAATAACAAGTATATATAAATAAATCAAAAGTATCTCCTTAAAATACCCGGAGATCTGTCTTCCAAGCTTTCTAGAAGTAACAGACTTCCAAAACTAAGACACACCCTGAGGTTATTTACTCCTAAGCATTAATAAAATCAATTAGAAAAAATATACATTTAATGAAAAAAGACATAATGCTCCAATTAGAAGAATATGCAATCAAATACATTGCTGAGTTCAAGGCTTATACAGTTATTGGACTGTAAGGTTCAAAGTGTGCTGCAATGTAAGAAGTATTTTGGAGAAGAGGTTTTAAAGCAAGTCCTAGCAAATAAAAAAGAAACAAACCCAGAAATAAATCCAAACTGGAAAAGTACACCTGTCATGTTAACATCCTCCTCTCTAGAACTTCTATATATGCACAGAAATTACTGCACAGAATGAAATCCATCAGTTTGTACTAACATACAGAAGGTGCTGGATCCAACGTTTTTAAAAATACTTAGCTGTTTAATACAGATGAGGCATTTGCAAAGTAATTCTGAAACCTACTACTGAAACCTCAACTAGTACTAAATGTAGCAAACTCATAAAAGCAGATCTAGCACACATTAGTCTAAATACCTTTTTTCTTCCCCAACAGAATTACAGAAAGGAACAAAATATATTGTGTTTTTCCACAGTAATGGACGATTAAAAAAAAAAAATTCCGGGAAACTCCCTGCTGTAACTTTAAATTTCACTTCCTGTAATTTGACTGAAGTTATCTGGAAGACTGAAAATTCACTGGCTGGAAGTGAACTGACTTCACAACTGTATTTAGTGCACACCGTTCAAAAGAAAGCAAGAAACTGATTTCATCTCACCTCCTGGGACAATCTTGTTTTATGTTCTTAATATTTTATAATCTTGCTATAAAAACACAACCAAGCCAACAAAGAGAGTACACCCATGCCTCCTCCTACCACACAAGTATTTTTTGTCCATCCACTGTTTATCAGCTGGATCATCTCTTAACATGAGTCAACCAAACATTTCAGAAGTGATGTGACTCTGCCATGACATAGTGACAGCACATTTGCTCACAGCTCTCCCTGCTTGTACAGCAAGTGACTGAGAAATTACTTTTCACACACACCACACAAGTTATTTCTAGCAATGATGCTGGTACAACACCACACAAATTCTCTCCCTGTGGTCCCAGGAGCACAAGTTCAATTGTGCTTCATTTTTAGGTTTGTTTTAGTAGGACCTCTGTCAAAAGCCTTGCCTTGTTGGTCTTCATAAAAACCCTTTCTTGTTTCGGGGGCACTGTGTTATGACATAAAAATGCAAACATCCTCACTGCCTTCCTCTTCTTTTTACTAAGAATAAGTAGAAACAGGGTGGACTTCAGTCATATTAATGCATTCACACAGAAGCCACACACAAAAAAATTACCTTTATTATAAATTATGCTTTTTGTTAAAAGGCTCATTAGTTGTCTTTTAATACAGACTCTTCTTTGTCTATTGGAATAACAAATGGTGTTTTGGGGAAAAAAAAAAAGCTTTCAACTGAAGCTTGTTTCTGGGTAATTTAAAACCCATGACAGCCTTTGACTGTCAGACTGAAAAGTAGAATAAACTAACCAGATCTATCTTTTTTCTTAATAGGACTGACTGCTCTAATCAAATATGTGGAAGAAGAAAGAAAAGGAAGAGCTTATTTTCCTCCCTTGGATTCCTCATCTGGGAGAGAATACATTTACCAAACAGTTTCAAGAATATCCAAGTAAAGCCTAAATCTTCAGCTGCATAATGCAGTGACTTTCAAAGGGTATTATTTATTGATGTGCTGAATATAACAGAATTAACATGTACTTAGAGCAGGACTGTGATGTACCATTAGTTTGAAGGAACAATAAAGCAACAGGCATGGCCATCCAACATGGAATTTTAATCTACATAATTCTAAGAATTTTCAAGCTTCTAAGCAGGTGCTGATTAAAAACAAAACGAAACCCAAACCAATGACCAAACCCACAAAAATCCCAAAACACACAATAGACCCCATTAGGCCTATTATTCTGCAAGATACCTTCATGTCACTGCTTCAAAAGTTTAATGTATGCAAAATTCTGATAAATGGAATTCGTAAGTATGCAAGTAACTTAATATGGCATAAAAGAAACACACAATTTGTAAAGAACTGCTGCTATTTCAGAGACCCAAACAATCACAGTAATGGTGTACTGCATTAGGAGACAGCCTACATGTATTCACTGAGTGGTGTCCTGTAAAATACGTAAGGCACATTTAAATATTCCAACATCCATAACTACAACTCTCCCATTGTTTTTCAAAATGGCATATCTGCAAGACTGTCTAAAATAGAAGTATACTAGGTAGAATATGTGTTACACTGTTTCAATCCCATAACGCCCAAATAGATGACTGAATTAATCAATACACAGTCACTGAAACCTGTTTAGATAGTTGGATCTGTATAAAACGATAAAAAAATATTTGAAACTAATCAATATGGTCACATAAGGAAAAAAAAAAGGAAAAATCCTTGGAGATGACTGTGGAGAAACACATACAGGCATTCCCCAAAAAAAAAATATCACCGATAGTCAAACTCATGTTTTCCAGTAATTTCTCTGTCCAGCCCAGAAAACAATTCTAATCAAAAACAAAGATGTTTAGTAGTAATATTTGAATAGACCAATTAAATCTTCAAAAGTGCTTTTCTATTAACTGTTTCTTATTAGAGTTAAATATTACAAGTCTCACTTAGCACAGGCATGGTGTTATGGGCACACGAATCCCATCCCTTTCATACACAGGAATCCCGAAATGATAGTAAGAGAATGTCTTGAAGAAACTTTTTTTGACAAGTCTTACAATTTTCAAAACTGCCCTCAGCATCCGTGCACAATTATGACCATTGTTCATGCTCAAAGACCAAATGCTCAAGTCTAACATTTCACAGCCTTAATTCCTTCTAAGGCAGCTACTTACCAAGAACTGTTTACTGCAGGTAAGGAGAGACTCAACTGTTTGTTTCCTCTTTGCAGTATTTAAGATTTCTTTAAAAGGAAACTGATATATTTTCACAATATGCAACTTCCTAATGCATATTCATGTTTTGACTCCACTAAGCACTGTATAATATTAGGTTATAATTCATTACACAAGCTCATACTCACCCAATACTTTTTAATTATATACAATATTAATATATTCCATCTTCTTTGTCTTTAGTAATAATACTGATAAACTGAGACAACAACTGATATCTTTTTATATCTGAAAGCAGAAAGAAATTAGAATTTTCCATCCATTTTATTGCAAGAGAGAAAAATAATGCAGAAGCTATAATAAGTATGCATGCTTTCACAAGCCAGACAATGCAAGCTCAACTTAAATTACACATGAATTCTGTAATCAAAGGAAGATTGAAATACTGGCCTCATAACATTTCTGTCTTAAAGGGAGGGGACGGGTGATAGAAAGGAAGTTGCAGCACCTGCCTCTATGAAAAAAAATGACTGTTCCTAGTATAAAAGTCTTGGAATGTATTTAAAACTTTATGTGGGAGCCAGGGTACCGCCTTGCAATCAGAAACACCACTTCTATGAATGTGCAAAATACTAAACCTGCACATCTTTTAATCATCTGGTCTCCAAACAGAAGACTTGAATTTGCTGGTTGATGACTTAATTTAATCTATAAATACCAATAAATAGATTCCATTAGTCCATGGCAAAACAAATGCTGTGGGTTAACTCCCATAGGGAGCTCAGCCCCTGCACAGCTGATCCCACACTCTCCTCCTGTGGGATGAGGAGGAGAATTGGAAGGGTAAAAGTGTGAAAATACGTGGGTTGATATAAAGACAGTTTAATAAGTAAAACAAATGATGAGTGCACAAGCAAAGCAAAACAAGGAATTCATTCCCCATGTCCCAAGGGCAGGCAGGTGTTCAGAATCCCCAGGGCAGCAGGGCTTGAGGGGGATGAGGAGCAGGAAGGGTGTTTAGCACCATGCAAGCACCACTCAGCAAAAGCATCTGTGTGTTATCAACACTGTTTGTATCACAAATCCAAAACATAGCCCCAAGTGGCTATTCTGAAGAAAAGTAGTCAAAAAACCAATACAACAAATCACAGTTTTACTATGAAGGGTTGCAGATAAAGTCAATTTCAATTCAAGAATTCAGAAATAATTCCATTTTAACTCTGATAATTTGGAAACTTTTAACTTAATTGAAAGAGTAAAAAAAAAAAAATAGTGGTTTTGCATCACAAAATTTCCAACAAACAAAATGGTGCAGCTCAAAAGAAAGGAAACATCTAGAAGCACTGGAACCCCTGCGATACCTACTCCTCTCCAGGCAGGGAGCAGGTACCAGGAAGCAGGGAGCAGCAGCAGCACTGCCTGCAGAGTTCCAGCATCCCGCCGGGTAGTTCCTCTTGCAAGAATTAGGACTGTTTTATGTCCTGTCACTGCACAAAGATTTCTCCCTATGTTTCAACCAATACTTATCTCTCTTTGTAAGTAGAGGCAGAAACTAAGAAAGTATGGGAAGTCTAGAAACTGGAAATTGAAAGTACAATGTTTGTCGAATCTTAACACAAGTCTCAGCTCTTTTTAAAAATCACAACAGTTTAAATAACTGATGCAGGAGAACAGAAAGAAAACATGCTGATATTTTTAAATCAAAGAATACAGGAAAATAACTTTGCTTTGAACAACTCCCTTTCTTTCTCTAGTCTCACTACAACAGTTTTACACACACCCTCTTATAATCACTACCAAAACACTAACATGAATATTCTTTTCCTAAAGACAAATAGTTCACCCACAGAAGTTTGTTCAGAGCAGGGTTTTAAGAAACTTACTTCATGAAAAGAATTGTTTTAATTATCTTATGCTGCAGTAAGTATACATGAAAGCTTAACATATATTCCTTCAAACCGAACACAAGATTTGGATCATGTCCTCATATTGCAGAGTAGGAGATTTAGTAAAATACGACATCCATGGGAATGTAAAAGAACTACTGCAGTACATTGCCTTGAGCAGAAGTTGGTTTTACCAAAACCTGAACTAATGACATCTGAAGACAAAAACTTACTCCAAAGCACAGCCAGCACATGTGAAGGAATCAAACCCAACTCCCATCTCCATTTGCAGCAATTTCCTCTATCATGAACAAAACCAGTGAGGGTCCTGTGGAAACTTAAGACAAACAATAATGACTTGCTCTTCTGCAATCCAGACTACCAGGGATCTGCCTGGCCATATGGTAAAGCTACATCTAGATAATAAAACATTAGCAACATTTTTCAGTTCACAACTGTGAGTCAATCAGGATACTAACCTGGAGAAAATAAACACATTTTTAGTAGAACAAGATTCTGGATTTATTTTTACTGTATTAACCAAAACATTAAAATACATAAATATTTTCTCTTCCAGGCACACCACACCTAATTGAAAGAATGGCAGATTTTTATGATGTTAGTCCTGGATTTATCTTAGCAATGTAACAAGTATAAATAGTTTTATAGACATATTCCTTCTCAAATCTCTATGTGATCATTATTTCTGAAAAACTACTTTAACTTCCTTTTCCGATGAAATCTACAAGGTACTACTCTTTATTAATAAACATCTTAATCATGGGCTAGTACAAGGATAAGAAACAAGAAGAACATTGCCACCTAGCTGTTTCAGCAGTGCCCATAAAGGATGGCATGTTCAGCTTATGTCTGTCAAATACTCCAGAGAAAAATCAGTACATATAAAAAATATAGAAAGGGCTACCTAAAAATATGGGGCAGGGCTAAGTTTCTGTCACTTTTATCTTATCAGCTCTGAAAGCAGGTGGTCACAAAATACAGGAAATTAATGCCTTTTCAAAACAATTATTCAACACAATCATGAATCAGTGTCTGACACCATCTTCATCAGTTCTCAGCAGAAAGACAAATAGACCAACATGTATGTGTTCACACTGACATTTGGCAATTAAACAGCACTGTGAAATTCTGGCAAAATCTAAAATATCCTTAGATAAGAAATCAATGTATATAAATAAAAGTAAATACCTCTGATGGAGAGATGTGTTTCTTTAGAACACATGTCCTGGCATTTTGTTTTAAATGTATTTATTAAAGGCTCGGTTTGAAAATTAGTGCTTGTATAATTTACAAAATGCAGCTGGCTACACAAGTCATATAAGGACTTCCCAGAAAAATCAGAATAAAGCAAACCAGCTGAAGCCTGACATTGCAGATGCCCAGACTGGTATTTTATAAGTAAATGTAAGAAATGCCACAGTAGAAGGGCATCCTGCCCTGCCCCACAATGCAGCATGAGCAAAAGACAGCATCACAGAACTGGCACATCATCTGCTTGGCAGCTGTGTGTTCCAGCTCTGCAGCCTGGAGCTCATGCATTCCAAAAGCATTTGGAAATTTCTCTGAAGCTCTTCAACCTAATACACTAAATTTAGGGAGCTGTAGTCCTGAGTGAACAATCAAAAAAGGGGATCGAGCTTTGTATTTCAGATGGTGATTTGATCTCCCCTCCTATGAACTTTTTTTATCATCTATCTAGATTAATGCCATTTTTTGAAGAATGAAACTAGGCTGTCTTGTTACGAAGCAATGTGTAACATCACAAAACGTCCAGTTTCATACAGTGTTCCATTAAAAACTGAACTTTTACCAGTTAGCTCCTGGTTACTCCCCATCGCTGCAGCTCTCTGGTCATGTTGGTCTGTGAATCTCATCTTGCTGACTGATCCTGTGCAGCTCAGCCTTGAGAAACAAGCTCTGGAGTTCAGGGAGCTCTCCTCTTCAGGCTGGTCCTCCTTCCCCACAGTGCAGGGAAGACAAGGACAGGGTCCCAAGTGCCTCCAGCCTCCAAAGGGAACCATCCATTTTGTGACAGTGGTGGAGAACATTCAATTGGGAGCACTTCCCTCCTCAACACCACCATGGCTCAGCCAAGCAGGATCATAACATTCTCATCTTTAATACCAACATTTTCATAATAATCTAGTCTTAAGTAACAATTTGAGAAAGAATGGAGGGTATTCATTTAGTACTTAACACTTCATCTCAAACACAATAAAGCAGAAGACTGACTGAGACTACCTAAGTTTATTACAGGCATAGGTAACTACCAACTCTTCCCACAGTAGAGTACTGAAGACCTGAAGCTTCTTCAACTCCTTCCTTAACCTGGAAATGCAGTGCAGGCAGTGAGAGGATGTATATGCCTATGCTATATTCAAAAATACACAGAGACTTGGCAAATCCTAACTATTATATAAAAGTTGAAGGAAAAATTACTCAAGATAAAGGCCACATTTCCACAATGCAGATAAAAACTCAATTCACCTGGAATTATTATGAATTATACTCATCTGCTATAGATATGCCAAATAACTAGTTACATATATTAACTGATAATTATATAGAGATTCTCAGAGATAAAACCCCAGAAATTAATTGAAGACAAAACAGCCTAAGCAGACAAAGGAAAAAGCAAAAAGCACACACTGGAGTGTCACCAGTGTCACATCACTGTCTTTTGAAGATGGAACACTTACAAAGAACTTGGAAACCAGTAAAAATTAAAGATACATAGTAAAACTATGTTAATCACTTGTGCAAGCTCCTTAAAAAGAAAATTTCTTCTTAACATTACTTGATTAAGAAGATTTTACACCTTCACCAATGGAAATTATACAAATTGCTATTAGTACCTAGAAGAATTAACTGCAAATATTTTTATGATGACACAACCTCTGCAGAGGTTAGCCTGCAAAAGAGATAGAAAGTGAACACATCATCTCATCCCCACACAAATTTTACTCAGTCTGTTCCCATGAACATTTGAATTTTGCATTTTTTTTTTGTTTGTTATTCATATTGGTCACCAGATATTCCTTCTGTGCTTATTGGACATTAAATCAGGGTAATAATTTATGCAAATAATTGGAGACCAGCATGAGTTCTTTACTCCATCACTCCCAGCTGTTCCTTATCTCTGTACCATGGATCAAGATGATAGAGTGAAATTTGCTTAAAATTATTCAAAGGTTTCAAACTGAAATTATTCTACAAGATCTCCAGAACCAGATACAAGATAAAGCTAGCCAGAGTTCTGGGAGAAAAGGGTCGAGTATTTCACACCTACCCCTTCTCTTTGGCCTGCTTGTGGAGCACATGCATTCAGACCAGCCACAAAACTGCTGTCACATCTGGCAAGTCAGGGCCAAGACAGATAAAGAACAAAAGAGCAAGGTTACCCCAGAGACTACAGGAAGAAACTCGGACTGCTCCAGGGTATTTTCATGATGAATAAAAGATCATAGAGAGAAGATCTGGCATCTCAGATGTAACAGTGGGTAAGATGCAATCTTCAGGAAAGCACTTTTATTTCTTTTGTCTTTAGAGAACAAAAAATAAAAATGCTTAACCTGTATTTAGGCCTTCTGTATCTAGACCTGAACCTACAAAAAGCTAGGCAAGCATTACTCTTAGCACAGTACACAGCATTTACCCTCAGAAGAAGTGCCAACCTATTTCTAAAGGAGACTGGAAAAAAAAATGCACAGCGAAGTTTCCATGTGCAATATGCTTTCAAACAAACATATATATGCATACATACAAGTATCTATACACATTTGTAATAAACAGATTACAGTCAACTAAATGGAAAACATTAATGGTTTAAACTTCTTTTGCATGATTCCCTTCGACATTAAAGTAAAAGATTGTCATTAAACAAAATCTGACACACTACCACACAACTGCCATGGAATCACCAATTACGTTTACTATATTTTTAAGGCATCCAGGCAGGATGCTACCCTGACTCTTAGTTTTGCTAGGCCATATGCCCTTGTTTCTTACTTTTACAACCATGTCAAGGTGGATGAGGCTGAAGAAAAAAAAATTTCACAGCCTTTAATAAAAGCAACAAAATGTATTTTTGTGCTTCAGTCAATTGCCATCTATGTGGCATTGACTTTTCCTGATCTGAACACTAAAAATAATATTCTGTGTTCATAGCATGATATGTTCATGTATCACAATACAGAAAAAAAAACCCCAACAGTGGCACTGTTCAAGTTTTTACAGAAGAGTGTCCAAGAGAAATAATTGACATTTTCTTGTGAAAATATTGGTTTTGCTGGAAATACTGAATTTATAATAAATCCTTTACTCCAGCAGATCTGATGATTATGTAGTAGCAAATTAGTTTACCTGGATATTAGTTCTATTAAGATTTCTCACAATCATCTGGTGTATAGTCACTTGAATCAGTGTATTTTAGATTTGCTGTGATGGTCATGCTTAATCTGTGCTTATGGGTTGTTGACTCATGTTTTCAAATATTCTGAAAAGTTTGTCTAGTTTACACAGTCCAGCTGCAGGTGACAGGTAGAAGAAAAATTCTACACTCTGTAAGAAAACAGGATTGTCTTATATTTAAGAATTGTTCTTACAGATGCATTTCAGCTATTTCATACTAAAACTAGCAAGATTTCACAGAAATTATGCTGTTGCATCAAAAGCAACTATTGCTTCTTGACAGACTTTGGATACCTTAAGATCTAAGACGTACCAGAGCTTCAGGCCAGAAATCAAGGCTCACCTTACCCTACAAGCCACACTATGATCCACCACATGAAATGATAGAGAAAGAAACTGCATTTTCAATATGCTCTGTTTTCCACAGACACCTTTCCACATGGTTGCAAGCAAGAAGTCACTCAACTGCCAAAAAAACTATTTATCAACTGAGCAAGAGACTGACTTGGCAATGTCCCCATCTATGATACAAATGCAATAGTGGTCCTACAGTGGCAAAAAGAGGAAAACAGCCCAAGACTTAGACAAGAAGAGTCAGAAGAGAGATTAATTATTTTGCCATCTGAAGGCATGTGGGTTTCAAACATGCCCTCTATTGTCCATTCCGTGCTTCTAATAATCAACAGCGAAGAAAAGGCACCTTCTTCACTGCTGATCCCTGGGTATTACACTCAAACCAGATCACTTGTGAATTGGTTGGGTAATATATGATTGAATTACAGAAACAGAAGGCTAGAAGTTAGGATTTTTATGATAGCATGAACACTGGGTGACTATTTTTTTCAATGAAAGGGCGGAGAATACTATTTCTTCAGGATTTGCAACTTCTGTAATTCATTTTCCTTTCACTTCAACTCTCTGGATAGTGCTCAAGACTTAACACTGGCCTTTGAATACAAAGTGGCATTACAAACTTAAATGAAAAACTAATGGACAAAACAGCTTCTCAGGCTCAATGGAAGAAAGGATTCGGATTCCCTGTGTGGGAAGTTATCTACAAAACAAAGCAATTACCAGGTCTTCACACCAATTATTGAGGGGTGATTCAGGTTTTATGAGTGTCTTTTCTGCATAAACATTGGCTGTGATACTGCTTTTCAAGACTGAGTTCAAACAAAAAGTTGAAAACTAATGCAGAGGAAGCAGACACAGAGCTTTTAGTACACAGTCCTGAAATACTGAACATTTTATGGCAAATAATACCATTTTTGGTCATTTCTATTAATGATATATTCCCACCCCAAGAGAAAAAGAGGAAGTCACCAGAGACAAATGATCATCAATTACTCTTATGTTGTCACTTTAAGGACAGTTGCAAATATTGACAAAGGACAAGGTATTTTTACGGCACATGTTTTGTCAAGAGGGAGCTGGGGGATGAGGGGTGGAAAGTGACATTTGAGTACAATTCATTGGATACACAAACACTTGAAAGGCTTGAAGGAACCATGCGTATTCAAGTCCGCATACACAAAGCCTGTCTACTCTTAGAAGAATAGAGCTATTAAATTTAGAATTTGCAAATAATTACAGGAAAGCTGAAAGGGTCTTGTTTTAGGGCAGTATTTGATTTACATCTACACCGCTTCAAAGAGCTGTCTCAGCTTACTCTGAACTAATGTCCGACTGCTGGTTTTGGGCATCTCTTGATTTTTTCCCCCTCTAACTCTGCCTTAAGAATTTTTAAGCATGAACATAAAACATGTTTAAGCATAGCTGTCACAATATTTTCCTCTCAAAAAGCAAACAGTTCTAAATCTCTCTGAAACCACCAGAGTATTAGGGTCTTATGCAGCACCATATTTACAACTTCTCAATAAGTTATTTTTTTAAAGATAAAGTTAAATATAGCTCAGCCATTCAAGACTGAATTTTTGTATTAGGATGTTTCACTTAACCAGTCTTAGGAAACCAGTATCTTAGGAAAATGCATTTTGGAGAATTTGCTTTTCCTCACACCAAAGTACCCAAATATTTTCCCTGACTCTAAGACTAGAACGCAAACTATAATTGTCATTGAGGTCTACTATTGCTACATAGTAGCAGACTAAGCAGTAAGTCAGAACCTTAATATCTAACATGTGCACAAAGAAAACAGGAATCATTGTATGAATTCTAACACTTGTACACATGAAACACCACATAAAACTCCTCAATGTTTGCAGCATAGGTGAAAAAAATACCCAACAAAACCAAATGTTGGGAGGAAAAGTGAGGCTTAATACAAAGTTATGAGAATTTATGAAACAAAAAGTTGAAACGAATGCCAAGTGTGAAAAAAATTACAAGAAATGTTTTTGTGGAAAAAAGGGTATTATTGCTCAGACAAAACTGAAAAGAATATGAGATGAGAGAGTCTTCTAAGCAAACAAGCAGAAGGCTAATGAAGACGTGGGCCATTGTCACCTTCATAATGTAAAATTAAAAGCTGATAAAGACTGAGAATACCTTTTACAGTTCTGTAGGAGGGCTTTTACTAATTAGAAGACACCTACTATCTGCCCCCAGTCAGACAGAAAACAGAACCAAATATTTACTACTTTACTGACATTTTAAAAAATTTAAAAGGTGACAAATGCTTTGCATTTGTGTTCATACATTTCAGTTCTAAAATGCAAATACAAACAAATGTTTAAGATGTACATAAAACTTTTTTTTTTCAGCTTAAAAGAAGTCTGTTATGTTACATTTTTTCCCACTGGAATCAGAAAATAGGAATGAAAGCCCATATGAAGAACACTGTTGCAAAGTCTTCAGCCTTTAGAGCTGAAAAGAGAGACTCGAAATGGACTATGGGCTAGATGATCTCTACTTAAAAAATCAGAACAGGAGATCTGGGAGCAGGAAAAGTAAGAACTCTTTACTTCCACATCATCCAAATATCTACTACTGAATTGGTATAACTTAAACAACAATACAGTTGGGAAGAAGAATGTCAAAGGAAACAGATACAACCTGGGGGGGAATGACAATTCCTAAGCTCTGGATTATTTGGTATGGAGAAGTGTATGCTCCACTGTCCATGGTGGCTGCCTTCCATCCCAACAACAGCGCTGTTCTCTGCATCCTACACTTGACAACCTTTTTTTCCTAAATATGGAGTTGCCCTCTGCTCAAAAGCTCAAATTGAAGAGCTGACTTCCAAAACAACAATTATACTGGTTTCTCTGGAGTGTGTAGAAAGATCTAACAAAGGTGTCATTAAAAAACTGTCAACATAGTTTGAATGAAGAAATTGTTGATGTGTTGATCTTAACCATCTTTTGTGCTGGTTTGTCTATGCCCCATCTTAGAAGGATACCAGGAAAATACCTTGGGTAGCATTTCACAGAGTTCAAAACTAAAGTCTCTAGATTTCATTTAATGTTTACTGATTTAAAGCTAATGGTTCTTACTGATACTATAACTCAATTAAACACAAAATATACTATTAGAAGTTAGGCACCCAGTATTATGTGGCACTAGCTACTCTTACACACTATTCCTGTGACCAGCAAACTGTACTGCTCAATGCAAAAGACTGCCCAAATTAAAAAGCCAAGTATAAGGCAAGTAAAACTTCTGTTTTATGATGGAGCTTAGAGCACAAGCAATACAAAAATAATATCAACCTGATTCAAAAAGAGAGTACAAATTACATTTATCATTGTTGGGTGGTACATTTATTTTAAAGTGGAATATTATGACAACTGAAAATAAAGTCTCTATCCATTTCCAAATGATGCTGAAAAATCACTTCAGCTGTTATGTTGTTATAAAAGCAACATATCAATCATTTCACAGTAAAACTGCACTTGATTCAGTACCAATACCAGCTATATGACTCATGTTAAGTATATCCAAGTACACGTAGTTTCCCTTTATGATCACTAATTTTCACTATTTAATAGCAGTATATTCAGTGTCTGTGGATATGCTGTTTGAATACTGATATAGATACCTCTTTACATATGAGAAAGAACAAGAAACAAGTTTTACAGACTTCACCGGTCTTCCACTGTGAAGCCTTTCTATTAATAAGAAAATTAACCCATGACAAAAAAGATAAAAGAGTTGTGTTTGAAGACATTCCTAGATTTCTGTGGAATAAAAAGGCCACCCTTTTAAAGTTAATTACATGAATGATTTCATGAACAGTAAAAATATGCTTGGAAACAACAGCAGACTCTGTTGAGGATGGCACACATACACAACCAGCATTTCCTCTTGGATATTGCTTCTGCTGAAGAAGTACAGTAACATAAACTGAGGTTTGGGAACAGAAACTATTTTCTTCATAGCATGCAAAGTATTAGGTGCTGAAGAAAAATTAGAGGAGTTGTGTCAGTGATCCTCAAAACAGTTGTTCTGCATATTTCTAAAGCTAGTTAATTAAATGCCCTTTAAAAAAAAATTAAACTGATGTGAGAAGTATGAGTAGCAATTTGATCCACAACGCATAATAAACAAATGTGATACTAAGACCTGGTGTTTATCAGTTCACCTCCCAGAAAAGCTACCACTCCATGGCTGAAGGCTACAAATACTTACCTTTCCCTCTTATCCAAACCTGAAAAATATATCAACATTTTTATATATAAGAATAACAGCTCGTAAGTCCATTGCCTCAAGAACTACACAGATAAGACTTACCTTCAAAATTCATTCAGAAAAGGAGCTTTAAACCCCAGTCATTTACCTCATCATTGCAAATTATGGCTTCAGTTCCATGAAAAGGTGAAACTGTTGTGCAAGAAACAAACTCCAAATTGGGGTTTTTTGATATATTCAGAACAACTTGTTGCTAAGTTCCTTTCATCATTCTACAAACACTTTACAACATTTTACTATGGAAACAATTTTTATCTGATATCCTTTGAAAGTGTTTCATATATATGACTGCAAAGGAGGAATGAACTGATTTTAATTAATTTCTTTTTTCAGTGAAATAAAATTCTAGCAAGTCTGCAGTGTTGAGAATTCAAACAGAGAATTGTCATCTTGAAAGCCATTCATTACAAAGCACTAATTTCTAGGAGAATTATATTTTTTAGTTAATGCTACCTGTCCTTAGATTCGAAATTTGAATGAATGCTAATTTATTTAGAGGTACATTCTCCAAACATTTGTATTGTACTCTACAACTATGCCTTTGTTCAGATCAGAGGTACACTAATGAAATACTAGTGTATACCTGCACACTAAAGTGAGCCTTCCTGTGTCAGCCACCATCTCTGCCATCCACTGAAAAACATCTAAGTCAAGGTAACGTTCCATATTTATGAGTTTGTTAGAGAACTGCAGTCCAGAAGCACTATGCTGAACTAGAATATCCATTTTTTTGATCTGGCATAGAAAACCCTATGTCTGACCACCACATTATCCCCTTACTCATGTAAAATTTTTAAACTGCTTATCCGTAGCAAATAACTTCATTTAAGCTGCACAGCAAATGTCAAGAGAAAGTATTAAAAGAGATATCTTTAGTCCTTTAGTCATAACTAAGAAAACACAGAACTGAATGCATACTTGGCATTGCAGATCTCTGGTTCTAAAAATAATTCCCCACCTACCCACAATCTTCTTGGCGAAGTTCACAAGTTGACCCAAGAGTTTAAAATTGCTACAGAGCATTTATGCTTTTTTTAAAATTCTGTTTATAAAGAAAGATTACATGTAATAGAAAAAAAAATGGACTGAACATAGATTTAGGTAAGTGTTGCTGCTTTGAAAACATAGAAGTATAAGATCCCAAGCTGGACACAGCTGCCTATACATGGTCGTGCAACAGGCACTTGATACTTTACAGTCCTGCCTCAGAAACTGTTCCTATTCTGCAAGAAAAACCTGACACTTGACTATTTAGAGCTATCTGACTCTGCCTGTGCTGGCTATCCACCTAAGAGGACCTAAGAGATCTTCCCAAATATCACTGATGGGTATGTGGAAGGAGGGAAGAACTGTAGAGGAGAAACAGGCACCCAAGAGAGAAGAACAGTCCTGCACTGGAGAGAGGGCAATGTACCTTCAGAGGTGAGTGGAACAGCTCTCACCAACTTCTAAGACCAAGCAGCAGAAGCAGATGAAAACAGAGCTGCTTTATTTTCTCATTAACTGTATACCAGGACGGTAAAAGTATATTTGGATATAATCTGGGAATCCTCAGAAATTGAAGATAATAAATTATACTGCAGGGAGTATCATCTACATGTTCCCCAAAACAGATGAGTTATTTCAGCAAGCAGGAAACAACAAATCTTTATTTCTACTAATTCTGTTATCATTGCCCCTTAGGCCTATACAGCTCATCTACTGTCCAATTTTAGCTGTGTGCTTCCTCAGAAAGATAATCTTTCTGAAACAGTGTCCTTTTCTGCCCTTCTTTTTCAAATAAACAAATCTCAACCAGTGTAAGAAAACACACTGAAACATTTAAAAGGGCTAAAATAGTAATTCCTGTAAATGACAGATTTCTTAATGAGCATTACTTAGCAGAGAGCTCAGTTTGAATCGTTATGGTAGAGAACGTTTGTTTTCCCATCAGTAATGAACTGTGCCTGTGTACTCAAACGTAACAAGATGCTCAGCTCCCAGGATAACTATCGGGAGCAGAGCTCCTGTTTTATTCTGCAGAAAAAGCAGATACCATACTTAAGCTTTTGTCCCTAGGAGCTGAAACCATAACAGAAGACAAGTTTTTTTAACAGTTTAAGGAAATAACCTTTTAAAAGTTTCCATGCTATAACATTACAACCTAAAGCAATTTTGATACAAGTTTCCTGTGGTCATAATCACCTTCATGGTACATATAGTCGTTTTCTCATCTATTAACAGCCTTGTAATCCCACAGCCCTTTTATGCTGGAACACTAAATCAGATTTGGAGGGGAATTTTTGCACAAATGCAAACAACTTCTGTTAATAGGTGCAATGCTATTTAAGTCTTTTAGTGCCTATAGACAGCAGGCATCAAGAACACATTTCTGATCCCCAGGCAAAGCATCAGAGAAAAATCAAATCAACAACTATAAGGTTTATTTCTTAATTACAACAAGCTGTCTGCAAATTCAGGGCATAATAGCCTTGAACTGACCTCGCTCATCCTCAGTGTAGGAAATTAGTATTGAAGCTGTTTCTGCATATCAGTTAATAGTAGATAAACATTCACTGGAGGGATTTTTGAAAAATGCATTTCTGCTTCTAATTTATTTCAAACTTTGTCATTTGTAAGGTTCCCATTAATACATTATCCAAACAATAATGCAGACAGTTGGTTACAGGTTTGTTGTCCTCCTTTACTTCTCTTATGCTCGTCAGAAGAAATCTGTGGAGTGGGTCACAGTTCACTGAAATCAAACAAAACCCACGCACACACCAAAACACAGTTTCCCCTTACAAATCCCAGCAATCTCAGTGGACAATGTGAAGATGGATCATAGAATCGTAGGATATCCCAAGCTGGAATAGACCTATAAGGATCATTCAAGTCCAACTCGTGACCCAGCACAGGACACCCCAGGGATCACACCAGGGGTCTGAGAACTCTGTCCCAGCTGCTCCCTTGTTGAACTCTGGCACACTTGGTGCTGTAACCTGGGGAGCCTGTTCCAGGGCACACCATGCTATTAAGGTGTCCAACATGCTTTATAGTTTTCACTCTTAACGGGACACAACATAGAGACCTGGGAAATCTCAAGCCTTGTTCTACGGAAGACAACCTGAATCACAGAGCACACAGTAATCCATCAGTAAGCTATCAGTGCCCTTTCTTTTCAGCCCAAGAAGACTGCTTTCTTTTCTGGGAGAAAACTGGAAATATTTATCTAACTACCTCCCAGATCTAAAGTCATTAGGAAGGCTGTTTGGTTTCTTTACAAAATAGTTACAGAAGATGTAGACATACATATATACTAATGATAATCTGGTAATGAAAGAAGAAAAAACCCAAAACCCTACACTTTCCCTTTTGTCCTCAAGCTTCTTAGCATTTCTCAGAATGAAACAGCTGGTTTAAAACCTACAAGAAATGGTGACACCCAAATGCAATTGGAAAATCCAAGACAAAGCAACACTGTCTAAAGAAGAGAACAGAGAAGCACAACTCCAAGCTGGAGCAGTCACTGATGATTTCATGATTCAGTGCTACTTCCAGAAAAGCTGTGAAGTCAAGGGTTTTATGGACTATGTTGCCATGAATCTTCCTATGAGATTTGACATAAACAGAAAATATACCAAAGTTAATTACACAGGACCCACTGTAGTATAACACAAGCTCAGAGGTAGGGGAAGCGCATGTACACAGCACTACAAATATTTAAACAAGAAGTTCAGTGTTTGATTACATCAGTCAAGGCAAATTTAGAATTGTTCAGATCTGTGAAAAGCACTTTGCTAACAAGTGGTATCAGCAGCATGAGTCTGCCTGCAGCAGGCTACCTGAAACATGACAGCAAATGGGGACCACCCTGGGCCTTTTTACTGCTCCAGCCACACAGCTTCGTTCTCCTGCTCCACCTCACCTCACTTCCTTGTTCTGTATCATTTTCAAACCACCTTGAACACATTCAGTTTTGCTTTGGCCTAGAAGTGCAGCTGGTTTCTTTCCCTTCCAACTTACTTCTCACTTATCCTTTCTTCCCAGATCTTCCCTAAATGATGCACAACCCGAATTCTTGAATGCTCAACTTTTCTCTGGTATCATACTATCACAGGAAACGAAACCGGTGGAGCACTCTCTGTGGAGTGACACCAAACAGTAGCACTCTATTAAAAGCCTTTTCCCTTTGATTTCATTCCATGATTTTTACTCTCATCTCTTATTTCCATTGATATTTTAAAACTATCTTATAAATTCTCAGGAGAGAGATTCTTCATACTGTATTATAACATGCAGTAGAAGAGTGACACTCGGTTGAGGTTTTTCTTTTTAAGGATGTAGGCAGTTTGAGTTACTTTTTAGAGGCAGATCTCCTCCAGAAAAGTATATTTAATTTTATATGTAGAAAAGTGCTGAAATAGAATACAATTAAAAAAAAAATCTAGACAACATTCAGTTTTATTTGGAGATAAAGACAACTACTGAGAGTACCCTAGTACTATAACCATGCCCTTTCACACAAAATATTGGGCTCTCAATTGCTTTATTTTATTTATGAGTACATGCCAGACCTTCAATATTCTTCCAGTGAAGTATTTTTAATGGATATGGTGTGCTTATGCTTGCAGAATGTTTTGATGCCTTTACATTGCATTTGTGATTTAATCTGCAGCCCTAGATTTATCCCTTAGGTGTGGTAATCCCCACTGTTAAAAAGGCAGAGCAAAACAAAAAACCTGAACACACTATTTAAGCAATCTATTTCAAACAGATGTCAAGTCATATTTTATTATTTTTAGATCAGACCATTGATCAGCAAGATGATGAGCAAAGAAGAAGATCTGCTAACTTAAAATGTGTGACTCTTATTTGCTCTGCATTGCCAATCAATAAGGTAAAACATTACTAAAATATGAAGAGTCATGATTTGATTTACTGCTGCTTCTCATATTCTGGTATGAAATCCACCATCACATTGTGCTAGAACTGTTTATACTTCACCCACTATCACTTTGTCATTATATACATATACATTAGCTATGCAAAAATGGTTCCAGATTTTCAAGCTCTAATGAAGGTGCTGGACTTCTCTGGCTGACTGTCGCAGCTGAGTTCTTGGTCCTTATCCTCAGACATTGGCTCATCCTGTAAACACCTTGCATGCTCACCACAACTCCTATGATGAAATAAGAGCTTGCAAACACTTGTTCACAGCTTCTGTTTTTCTTTAAGAAGCGGTACACCCTAGAAAGATTTCATACCCCTTACTTATCTACAAACAAAAGCACATATGGAGAAGGAGCAGGCAATACACGTTTCTCTTGAGCCATTCCTGCATTTGACTTGGAGTAATTTCTTTTAAAAATAAGAACTTAACTTGTCTCCATCTGATAACAATGTAGACAGTACACTTAGCACATGCTGATCTTTACTGAAATGTCAAAGGTTACTCATTATGGAGTGACCAACACTTCAAGGGCCCTATTTGTGTTGGCTTGATGATTTATGGCATGGTACTGGTAAGCAATGATAAAACACAATATAATTGTATGTCTGTGATAAGTTCTGAATATGGAAAACATAAAGAGAGTTTTTAAATCATAAACAACATAGACATCTATGATCCAGCAATCATCTTCTAAGACTTATGAAATAAAAATAGCTTTTTACTTAATTTTTGGATCTTTGTTATTTTTATTAATTTGAGCATATGTTCTACGTTCAGGGTAACAGCATGTGTATATATATATATACAAGATAACTACCATCATCACTCAGTTTCCGTACATCTGCCATTTCTAGATGCAGTTACAAGCCTGAAAGCACAAAAAGTTACATGGCAATACCTAACAGGACTCCAGAAGCTGCTCCATTCAATACCCAATCAAATGAACTCAAGAAACCCAACATACAAGTTCCATATTCAGCAGAGGAAAATACATAAGTCTTCAACATCTCAGTTCTCCAAAATAAATCCCATCCTCATTCCCAGCTGATGAATATGTTACAATAACTTTTGACTCATCAGTTCAAGAGAAAATAGAAACAAGCTGAGTTCAATACAGAAGCTTCAACATCAAGCCACAGAAGAGACAAAGCTTTAGTGCTGTCAGGAAGTGAACTGCTTCTGAAAGCTTGAAAGAGAGGGTTTTTTTCAGACTAACTGGAATTTTAACAGAGAAGCTTTGAAAACACAAGTTACTTACTGACACATAATCAGAATCCAGCTGGACTGGCAACAAGAGCACTCAACTCATGTGCCCATTCTGTGGAAAGGGCAGGTAGAGTCAAACATCCTTGGCTCAAGAAAATAAGGGAAAGAAGTATCAAAACTTACTCCATATAAGTAAATAAAGATTACTCAGCAACGCGAATATGAGAAATGCCTCATCTCCTTGCACACCAGAATGCTCTTCACAAAGTCATCTGTCTTTTTTTCCCCTTAGGGACATTTTATGGAGATTAATTTTTATGCCTCGTTTCATTATTATTCAAGAAACTGCTTTAGATTTTGTGTTCAACTATAACAGCAACAGTAAGTTAAAAACTGCAGTTTTAGGATGCATTTCCCCCACCATTTTAGGACTCATTTCAACTTTTAAAACACCTTGAAATTACTCTCAATGTAGAAGTTACAAGTAAAGGAGTTTTCATCCTCTGGATGGTATTTTTTTCCTGACATTCAATTAACCCTGTATCACTGATATTAATATTTCAATTTCCACTAAAGTTGTATTTCTAGTGCTTTTTCGATTCTCAAACAGATTTTAAAATTTATTAAAGGTACATTAAGGTAAAACCAATGGCATTTAATATAGTGAATTAAATGAACAGGTAGCACCTACAAGCTATTTAAAAAAAGTAGAGAAGCATCTAGATTACTTCTCCTGTCAGGTATAAATACTAGTGACATTACTGTGTTGCATAATGCTAACTACAGCTATAATCTATACAGAAAGATTTTCATGCTATAGTATATCAAATTCCAAAATGTATGAAAGCTTTCAAACAAATAAATGGAAACTACTTAAAACATCAACAAATAAAAAAGAGTTTTTCTGAAGGTAGATGACAATGGCAGACTTTAGCTTCATCCATGTGAACTGATTTTTAAGCCTACCAGTAAAGATTTTTTTTTAAGGAATTAATATTGATGTGGTTTCAGCCACAGGCAAAGATGGATGAGGACTGAAACCTGCTCATTTAACCATAGTCTCCTCATCATGAAATGCAACAGAAGAGTCTCAAGAACATGCTTATCAAAGTGCCAAGATAAAAATATAACTAATATCTCCTTTTTACTTAAACAGCATCAAAATCTTACTTTCCATCCAACAGAAGTACCTTTAGCATAATTTCCCTCTTGCAGAGATCAACTGACGCTCAGCACATTTATTCTCTTAGTTAATTGTTTGATTAATGGAAAGCAGAACAATAGTGAGATACAACATGTTGGATATTCATTTTGAAGGAGGCAACTACCACTGCCAATTCTATCATAGTCTAAAACCTGCAGCTACAACTGTACTACAAAATAATTCTGTGTTCAGCCAAATATTACTGTGCTGTGTCCTTGGTCAAGAAACAATAAAAAGTAATTTAGTAAAATCACAAGTTGAGGGAGGGACAAGTCTACCTCTAGCTGATTTGAATAGACTTTGAATATGCCACTTATCAGTACTGCAGCAAAATGCTCAGTCTTTTAAATAAGTATCTGCCTGGTAAAACAATGATGGAGCTCTTGGTGAGCCTCGCTGAGAAACTGGGAAGATGCAAAAGAGCTCAGTGATGCAGTACTGGTCTGGCAGATCTATCAGAAAGGTTGATATTCTGGTAGCTAGTTGATCTGTCACCAGAGATGACAGATTTGCACACTACTTAGACCAAAGTTAGAGCTTTCTTTTCTCTAGCAGGATTTCAATTTAGTCATACCAGTTGCAAACCAGCATCATACCCACAGCACTGGTAATGAATGGAAGGTTGGATAACCAGCTGTACCTTTTATGTATCAATAGAGTGTAAGACTAAATCAGCCTCTATAGGAGAGCAACAGCATCACTTTAACATGTCCTCCTAGGATTCCACATAACCTTATTTCATAAAAATCAGAAATTTTTTCTAAACGTGGTATTTTTTTTCTGAACCAAAACCTTCACAAGTCTTAGCTTCAATGTGGTTTCCCCAAACACAGTAAGCATTCTAATTTGTGAGACAAGAATTATTTTTATTTATTCTTTAGAGAGGACAGTAATCAGACACCAATGCCAACAACAATGGCTTAAATAGGACAAGGGGTAATGGCTTTCAGCTGAAGACAAGTAAATTTAGATTAAATATATGGAAGAAGTTTTTACAGTACAGATGAAGAGACACTGGCACAGGCTGCCCAGAGCAGTGGTAGATGGCCCAAATGTGGACCATTCAAGGTCAGGTTGGACAGGGCTCTGAGCAACCTTATCTACTTCAAGATGTTCGTGCAGATTGCAGGGGAGTTGGACTGGATGACCTCTAAAGATCCCTTCCAACCCAAATTATTCTATGACTCTATGAAATTCTCCTTACTGTTTTAATATTGTGACATTTATTGGTAACTTCTGCATAGGTTTTAGAAACATAAGGTGTCATCAACTTGTGTATGTAATGCTTAAAAATCTTGGGAAATCTAAAGTTTGTACACTGGGATTATAACTGAACTTTAAAGGTGAGCAAAGGAAAGGTGACAAAGCAAACACTGTATTTTCTTTTCTTAACTCATATAAAGGCTGCAAAAGTATTACAATACTTCATGCATCTACCACTTTAAAACACTGAGGAAGCTAAACAGAATAGTGGCTACAGTACATAAAATTGCTTACACCAATAGTTGCCAAACTACAGCTTGACTTGATCCTCTTTTCATTAACTTTGAAGGCAGAAAATTTTGCACCTCAAATCAGTAGACTTAGGACTGGGTCTTTAGAGAAAAAGCAAAACTATATTAAGTCTGTTTGATCTCATGAAATTTATTATTAACTCAGTTGTGCTGAACTGTGAAACATAATCAACGGGCACATCTAGATGAAGAAGTAGCAGACAAGAAAACAGAACCTCATGAATTTCAGACACAGTTGATCACCAATTTATATCTGGTCTCTAAAACATTTTAAAACCTAGTCCCACTACAGTCATTGTGAGATACTGGCAGTTGTTGTGACTGAAGCAAAGACAGGACACATCGCTCTCTCAGTCTGTAAAATGGGAACAAAAAAATTTTCCTAACTAAATGGGGAGGATTGTTTTCTCATATTCCAAGCCCTGAGATAGTGATAAATTAAGCAGCATTATTCTTCTTACATTTTTCAGATTAAGATAATTTAAAAATTAAACGCATACCATTTAGACCTCATGAATCACATTGAAATAATGTCCTGCCTGCTCCAATTAACATCAACACCAATCCTCAGAATTTCCTATCTCAATGGAAAGAAGGAAGTATACATTTACCTATCCCTAAGCCATTATTGCAGAGCATAACGTTGCACACCTCCATACATGACTACAGGCACACATGTGAGTAACCAGGAAATGCCTTTCAGTTTTCAAAACTACCATTTTAATTATGATGCCACATCAAATGAGTAATAGATTTCCTTTGTTACAGTTTTTCTCAGATGACACTGCTTTTATAGAACTCGGAATACATTTCAGTGCTTTTTTACACATAAGCCATCAATACAATATGTTCATGTACTTCCACATCTGACTACCTGAAGTGCCGAGAATAGTAATTTGCATTCCCACATTATTAAAAGCTGCTTTTAGTAAGAATTTTCTCGTTTGCTATTTATATATGTCATTTAAATACTTAAAATTTGGCAACTGAAAGGAACTGTTCTCTTTAAAATAAAGGATTTTTATTTCAGTATTTGAAATTTAATTTTTCTGGGGTCTTATGTGGTTTTGATTGTTTGGGATTTTTTTAAAGATCAGATACTCAAAGAAAAGTCCTATTGGATATGTGTTATTTAGAAAACTTCTAATCATTCCTTGAAACAAAACAGTGATGTAACAAAAAAACCAAACAAACAAAAAAAAAAGGCAAGAACCATAGACGTTCCTAAATTCCCCAAATTTAGAGATTTGAGTTCTTATAAAAAACCAACAAGCTAAAATCCCCAAGATACACAGTTACATTAAAACTACATTAACAACTTCTGATGAATTTATATTATCAATATGATATCTATAGGGGTAGCAGTTAGGTTATTAAGAAGTGAAGAAGTGTTTTGAGATTAGCCCATAGCATTAAGGGTCATGTATAAAATAAGCTTTGAAAAGAAACTATGGACAAGAAAGAAGGAAAGCTATTGGGATGTGTCTCACCTTCTGATGTATAGCTCTTCCCCTACTACAGTTTATCTTGCTATTTGTGATTCACAAAGTGCTCTCTACAACACCAGGAATTCCATACTTCAATTATCAAATTGTTTTACGTTAAGCTTCGCAATTAACAGCTACAATCCAGGCACTAGGAGTGGTGGGGGTTTGTTACTGCAAAACCATTTGGAGACACAGTAGATGTCTGAGATGCTTGCCCCACCACTCGGACAGTTGGTATTTATTTCCATAGTACAGTGTATCTGACTCGTTAATTATCAGGGAAGCATCAGCACAATCATGATGGGTATCTACAACCTTTGGATATTGGGAAAACAATCAATAAAAGACTATCACTAAGACAGTTACTATACAGCCTAAAAAGGTAGCATATATTTAAGCCAAATAAAGGGGTAGGAGGGGAGTTCTTGGCATTGATTTCAGTATTAGAACACGTAAAGCCCCGATCTGCTAAGGTAAACGTGTTGACATTCAACACTGTAAGAGTATACAGTTAATACTACAGAGGCAGGTTCCTCACTATTTACCACAATCATATCCATAACTACTATAAGCATTCATCAGTCTTAAACCGTCAGTCACGACCCTCGGCTGTAAGGTATTTCAGGGAAAAAACAGCTGGAAGCAGCAGAGCAGTATAACGACTGTATGTATACACGCCTCAACTAAAAGGGATTACTAGACCCCACAACCAGTGGCAGAAGAATACACCAAACACACGTTTAACAGATTACGCCTGAGGAGCAGTGAGAAATCAGCCTGCTCCATCCTCCCGCCTGGAGCGAGCGCGGTCCCACTGCCCCGGCGGAGCCACCTCACCCCTGAGCGCACCGGGGATGCGGCTTTTCATGTGAGCGGCCCGGGCGCTCCCGCAACGCCGGCGCGGAGCCGGAGCCCGGCCCCCGGCAGCGCCCCG
>VZTN01034784.1:54186-149929 GCA_013400515.1 Erpornis zantholeuca
GGAGGGAGGGGGCACCGGGGGGGGTGGATGGCGAGGGAGGGACCGGGCGGCAGAGGCTGAGCCACCCCCGCCTGTGGAAGCTTTGGGCAGAGTTCGGGAAGTCTGCGGGAAGGTGAGGCGGCTGCGCTCGCCTGAGGGAGGGATGCTGCCCCGGCTCTGCGGGGACCCGCCGCTCTTCCCGGGGGAAGGGAGGAAAGGAAGCCCCAGCGGCGAGCCTCTGCCTCGGGATGTAGCGCAGAACACCTTCTAAATAATTTAGCTTGCCGAGGAAATCAGACCGATAGTGGAATCAAGGCTTGGGAGAGGGATGCTGATTTATACAAGGTGCTTCGGCAGCCTTCCTTTCGCGATCTGAGCTTGTTAAGGTGGGGATCTCCTGTGGCCACCTCCATTCACAGTCCCGGGTCTTAGTGGAGGGGAACTTCATCAGTTCGTGTTGATTTCTATAATTTCATCGTTTCTGCACTGGGTATCCTCAAGAGGACATACAGAGGCGTAAAGGTGATTACCACATGTTCTTTTATTAACAGCTAATTCTGAATCAGCACTTATTCGTAAACATTTTACTGTGCTGAAGAAATCCAAGGAACTGGAAAAGGTGCGCCTCTGAGGCTGGACCTGGCTCAACGGTCTGTCTCCATCCTGGTCTATGTTCACATGGATACACATCTCTGTCAATACCTAATAATCACTACGGTTATTTACATCATTTAGCTCGTGCATTCAGTCCTAGGAAACACTGGGAGAAAAAGTGCAATTCACTATTGCTGTTACTTCATAAGTTTCTGCATAAACCACCCAAAGTGTATTCCTTTTATTTACTGTATATTGTGCCTAGAACATGCTTCATTTGAAAAGTTAGTTTATGCTGTTAACATAAGTATTTGGGGTAAATGACATCTTGAAGATGTGTGTATAATGTCTTGCAATACATAAATATTAAATAATAAATTAGGTAAAGCCATTCTATACATTACTTTTATAGGAAGCCTGGAAAAGTCAGAAGTAACCAAATCTATTTCTCATTAATCTTGAAACCATTCACCAAATGTCATCATTAACTGTTTCTAAAAGTTAATTATTTTATGCCAAAACAGTCCTCTCAAATTTCTGTGTCTTATTCCTGGTAGGTGGAGTAATTTTTCAGCAGTATAGATCAGTCTGATCTCTTCTGAGCCTAAAATAAAAGCTAAATTTTCCTTTCCAGTAGACATGGTTGTTTTGGTTTCTTCTCTCTCTGGATAGCCTTCAACATTTGTTTTTCATTAATACAAAAATTAGATACCATGGATTGAACATGGAAATAACTCAAAATCAAAGAAAGAAAAAGATGTAGAATGAAGTCACCATGTTAGTTGCAGAAACATTAACCAACATAGCTGACCCGTCTAGATGCCAGGTTTTAAGATAGTACCAAAGTCTAGTAAATACTTTGCTGTGGGCAGACAAAACACACATTATTAACAATTATTCTTGCAATCCTATAGAATTGCCTCTTGTAGTCACTAACATGTAGTAGTCGTAAGAAGATGGTAGCCTTATCAAGTCATACAAAGATAACCAGTGGACGTGGACATTCAGTCCTGTCTCTGTCTCTTCAGCCACTGCTGAAGTAAATGAAATAAAGTAGAGAAACCCAGCAGTAGAAAATTTTTTCCAGGTATCAAGTGAAGTGTCTGGTGTATATGTATGGTAATTTCAGATACCCAGGGATGCTCCCTAGTGAGCTGAGGTTAGGGAAACTCAAAAGGTATGCTTGGAATACCACACAGATACTACATATTATTCCATGAGAAAGATGCAGAAGAAGAAGGTGTGGAATTTCAGGTGTGTTACATGCAAGCTCCAGCAGAAACAGGAGCAGATCCCAGTGCAAGACAAGACCCGTTGGATAGAGTGCTTCATTAAGGGGAACTGCTTCAGTAGAAGGAACAGATACAGATAGAGCTTTCCAAGAATATTTTTATACCTAGCAACAAGAGTCCTTGAGCACATCAAACCTACATGCATTTAGCAAAAAGAATTCTGACCCTCAGATTTCACGGTCAAGCCTGCTAAACTAGTTTAAAAGAAGGCAACAAGTAAAATATTGCTAGTTGTGCTGGTGCCAAAATGAAGTTTTCTTACACATGTAGGTTTATATAGTATTGCAGCTCTCTGCAATAGAGATTTTCTCTGTAAATAGCAAAGGATGGTATCTCGAGTGCACAGGTGCAATACTCGTTGTTGCAGCACTGATGGTGAGGACTGGCTTGACACCTTTTGGCATGCTCAAGTTCAGATGAGCCTCCTGAGTGAGTCATTGTCTTTACCTCGTAAGTGAGTTATGCTGAAGCACTGTTTCTAAATTATTCTCATTCCTCCTGTGGGGATAGAGATGATTGCCTGCATTGCAACAATCTCTGTTGAGACCCGAGACACAGCTGCTGGTCTCACTGCTGAATAGGGACTTTTCAACCCACCTGGGGTAGGATATCACCACTCACCTAAGTTCTGGCAGCCTATGCTTCTGAGAATGATGCTGAAAGTTCCTTTTTTTGCTTCTGTTATTTCAATTAGATGAAGTCCTCAAAAACTTCTCTGAAATTCTGGGGAATTTTCCTAGTTTATACTAGACTGCTTTCCTGACAACTCTAAGATGTAAGACACTTCCCTAAATAATTGAAGCAGTTGCGTATTTTGCCATTTGTAGAAATTACTCCTTCATACAGTTAACAGGCTTCAAAACACAGAGGCAAGAGGTCAGCCAGATCCCAGTGCTAAATACACAAAATACAAGGTTCAGCTTCATAGAATCACAGAATTGTTTGTGTTGGAAGGGGCCTTTAAAGACCATTACATTCCAACCCCCCTGCTATGAGCAGGGTCACCTTTCACTAGACCAGGTTGTTCAGAGCCCCATCCAGTCTGACCTTGAACACTCCAGGGATGAGGCATTCGCAGCCTCCCTGGACAACCTACGCCAGGACCTCACCACCTTCACAGTAAAGAAGGTCTTCCTAATACCTCACCTAAACCTGCCCTCTGGCAGCTTGAAGCCGTTCCCCCTTGTTCTATCACTCCATGTCCTTGTAAAAAGTCTCTCTACAGCTCTCTCATTGTGATGTCAGGTACTAGAAAGACCTGTTCCTTTCACTCTTTTCAAAAGAAAAAGACAAATCTATTTCAGAAAGGTGATGAAATATTTACAGTGAGTCCCTTAATACTGGTAGTAAACTACCTGAAGATAAAGGGCATTGAGATTCCAGCTGTCTGGCAGAAAGTGTCAGAAGGGACTGAGTAGCACTAGTAACAGTGCCCTGCCCCTTTTGGAATGGGGAGAAAAATTATAAAGGACATTAAGAGACACTGTCAACCTCTAAAAGGACATGGTTGAGCAAGATCCTGTAGTGTACATCTACATGGGATCCCAACCATACTGCACAAGGTTGACTTTTTTTCAAAAACCCAGGTTTATACTTGATAAAATGAGTGAGTTGATCCATCATTCAGCGTTTGCACAGTGGTTTTGGAAAATTGCCATTTTTTAAAATGGTACCTTACATCAGTCTTATAGAGACACATATGAGGTGTGGAAGTAAAACATGATCAAAGCAGAAGTCTAACTGTCCCCGATGTGAATTCTCTGTAATGATGCACAAACTGAAGTGTAGAAGAGAATCCAGATCATTTTTTAATACTAATGAGTATACCATGTCATTATATGTTTTTCTAGTTATGTGAGTATTGAGAAGAAAATTGATACATTGCAGTAAAGTAACATACAGACACGCAGTCTTGCACTTAGTCTGGGAATATTCAAATTTTTAAAAGATTAGAAGGATGAAAGTGAGCTATGAAACACAGTCAGAAGTTTTTAATTTCTGGACCAAAAGAAGGGGCCAAAAAATAGGGAAAGTTGCTATTCTATTTCCCTCTTAGAAAGAAGACCTGAATTTTGTGAAGCCAGGCAAATACACCTAGGTATAGAAAACTGTCTATGAAATTGCACTCCCATGTTATTAGCAGTACCTGGAAAGAACAGGTTTTGCCCCAGACTTTCTGCTAGAAAGTGTACATCATATAGTAGAGCTAAAAGAGAAGTAACTGCAGTTTCTGATGGGATATGTCTTTCCAGAAACTGTACTCCCAGAACCAAATGCATAGAGGGAAGTTGATTTTTTTGAAAAAGAAATGAAAACTGATGTATTTTCCTAGTCAACTTGGTGAAAAATGCACCAGAAATAGATTTGTTTACAGAACAGTTTTTACTGTGAAAAAGACTGAAGGAAGCAGCATTGCCTTGTAGGATGTTTACAGGCTACGAAAAAGGAATCCAAACATGATACTGACTCTCTCTCAAGGCACTCCATCACTACACGACACCATCTCCTTTGCTCCCTTTTTAAATTTTCAAAGGAAAAAATAGGTTTTACAGTCTCACCTCTCACATTCAGAAAAAACTCCTGTAAATAACGGCAGATATTCTTGCAAAATTCACCTCTAACCTGTCTTGTTCCAAGATGCCTACCCAAGAACCCTGGCAATAGTTGGGCTGTTCACATGCTGCGACTGCTGTCTAATGCATTGACCAAAAATGCAAGCAAGTTTCCTGATAAATTCCCATGTACCTGGATATATCGATTATTCTAAATTTACCGGAGCAAAAATTATGCATCTTTTCCACAAATATGGCTCCTTCGTTAGTGTGCCATGGGGAGAAGAGGGAAGCGCTGCAGTTTCAGTGGCTGGGGAGGCGTGTTCCTGACTGATTTTCCTATCCCATGAACACAAGGTGGTGCTGATGCTCCTGGCACCGGGGCTGGTTCGCCACTTCCCAGGAAGCCTGGCTTGGGTGGTGGTCGCCGATGTGTAGGTATTTCATCTGCCTTAAGTTAATTATAAGAAAAACTATCTATTAAAATAAACGTTTTATTTAAAATTAAACTCTTATTTTTGTTTTGATTTAAAAAAAAATATCAATTTTCAACTGACATAAAAAACTGTTTTCTTCATTATTTTGATTTGAACTCCAGAACCCTCGAAACAGACCAGTTGTATTTCCCAGCTTCCCTCCAAGACCCAAATAAAAATGAATTCTAAGTCATGAATGAAAAGGAAAAATGATGTAAGAGCATCTGTATCTTTTCAGATCTTAAGAAAAAATGGAGAAAAATCCTAAAGTCCTGTGAAAGAAACATGCAAAATGTATATATATAAGTATACTCCCAGGTAATTGAAAGGAACTAGAGGTACGAAAAGATTAGTTAAGTGCTTTCCTGTCTTTAGAGGGAACATCTTTGGTACTGCAGAATGCTGTACCTAAAGTAGAAGATTTGAGAAACCTTTTACTAAGAAAGATGTCAATTGAAAAACCTTGTTGAAAAATATTCAATGGAAATATTTATTCCAGAATATGAATGCATGCTAAAAGAGGTTTGAGTCTATCCGCTTGCCCATTAGAGTACTAAGGTAAAGCACTTTTGAAGAGAGATTAAACTTCCACATAGCAGGGGTCATTTCTTCCCAAATGAAATAATAAATTTCTCATTGCATTGAAAGCTGACATTGGAGAAGATAAGGAACGTAAAAAACAAAGTCATGTTTGGTAGAGTATTTTGGATCCATTGTTTCATCAGTCTCATGGTTAGCTTCCAGTTTAATTTATTGTATAAGAAGGAAATCCTAATAAGGATCTGTTTTCAAATATATTTTATAAAGACTTAAAGTCCCTTCTTCCATATTTCTCTTTTAAGTTAATCTGATAAGGACATAATTATCATGTTAGGGAGAATTCTGACTCACAGTTCAGTGCAATATTTTTGAGGCAAGTGAACATACTTTAGGAAGGATAATCTACCCAGCCTTTTGCTGTTCCCTTATATTACATAACACTCCCCTGTGTTCCTGCTGCTTTTCTTCTTTCTTGAATTTCTGCTGATCTCTGTTGCTTATGTATTTACTTTTCCCTTAGGAGAGTATACAAAAACAAGACCTAAATATCTTAATCTCTTCTGCTTAATTAGACATGAAAGTAACTCTGGCCTCATTAAGAATGTCCTGAAGCAACAGGTAGAATGGAATAAGATGAGTTTGAAATCTGATCCTGAGATCAGCTTGTCAGACAGTCCTAGTTATTAAAGAAGCCTGGGAAATAGCTACTATAGAGAAAAACTAAATGCTTAGTATAAATCTCAGTGGAAGAGATGACTAATTAGAGATAATTATACACAGATTTCTTGCATTAAAAGTGCTTTAAAACATAAACATTCAGATTTTACTTAGGCTCCCAAGTGCTTCCTAGGAGGCAAGCTTGCAAAAAATGTCTTTTAAATTGTCACATGCTTTTAAACCAAATGGTTTTTAAGAGGCATCTCACTAAAAATTGTGATGCCTTGAATTTTCTTGTTCACCTTCACTTTTGTAAGAAACTGCAATAAAATTTATGGCCTAAGCTAGTATCCTAATTGTCCTATAACAAAGGTAATCAAGAGTCATGCTGAACTAATCTGCTATTGTCCTCTATCAACTTCAGATCTTGTACCCAGAATTCACTTGATAGGAAGACACTAAACTGTCTTCAGAACTGAGGCTGGAAATGTCAGAAAATTGATAAGTGACACAAAAAAGGATGCTGTGCTAAAAAGTGTATTTATTATCTATGAGATAAAAACAAACAAAATTGGAACAGAAATACAACTGAAACGAAACAAACCAAATGACCCAAAACTTAGGATACAATCAGCAAATTTCTGGAATACTTATTGAAAATTATGAAGGTTGGTGTAAAAGATTGTCAGATATCTTGATCCTTTAGCATCACTTACTATATTTACTCTCTCTACATATATAAATGCATGTTTTCTCTATAAATAGAGAATTTCAAAGTTTTACAAGGGAATTCCATTTTTTCCAGCTTTGTGATTGGTAGCAAAATCTCTCAAATGGCTCCCACAAAAACTTCTGGTTGAAATTGATGGATGAGGGTTTTTTTGAGATAGTAAATTGAGACACCATATTTCATACCAACATTTCTGAGGCTTATGTAGTTATCATGCAGGTGTTCAGGAAAATCTGAATGTGCTTCCTTATTCAAGATTCATTGAGAAGGTTTTCAATCTTTTAAAATATTGTCTCTTCATATGGTTCCTCTTGGAAAAACAGGAACAAAGAGCTATCATCCATTCATTCATCCATCCATCCACATAGATACCTGTCAGATTCTTTATCTTCCTACTGCACATTGGTGTCAGAAGAGCACGTAATGCCTTTGTTGATAGCCTGGACACTGAGCAAGAGTGTGCACTTGGCAAGTTTGTGAGTGATGCCGAGGTGAGGGGAGTGGTCCATGCACAGCCCGGGGCTCACAGGACCCTCAGGAAGTTCAGTGGGAGGCAGCACAAAGTCCTGCATGTGAGTGCAGAGGGGTCATGTGCCTGCACAGTGCCGAGCCCAGGCAGGACAGCAGGGAGTGCCTGGGGATCCTGAGGAACAAACTGAACAAGAATTAGCAAAATATCCCTGAAAGACAGAGGGCCAGGCTGTTTCCAGCAGATAGGGGAAGTCATGCTGTGCCTCTCTGTGAGATGTCTGAGTCCACACCTTACAGATGGTTTAGAGCTCCCCCAGGACAAGACAGAAAGCAACTTTCTAGAATGAGTTCAGCAGGATGGGACAGGAAAAAGGGTAACAGGTACACACTGGAACATGAGAAATTCCAACTAGATATTATGAGAAATGTTTTCATCATGGAAATACTGTAACATGTTGCCTGGAGGGGTCTCATCTTTGGGAATATTTAGACTTGGAAGTTCCAGGCTCCAAGTGGGAGTAAGAGCAAAAATTTCTTGAGATCTCTTCCAGCTTATTTTTTAGTTGTGATTGATCACTTTTTTCATTACACCAAAAGAAAACAGGATATAAAGCCTTCACAATCATTCTATTTATAACAAACTATTCCTTTTAATTGATTCAGCCTATTGTTCCAACGAGATAATAGTCCTGAATAGCCACAGAAAACACAAACATTTTTTCAGCACTTCATTTGAATTTCAAAAAGTGAGGTCTACATCATCATTGTCCTTCTAGTCCTTACTGTCTGCTAGTTATGATCATTGCTATCAGCATGTATTGAAAGAGATCAGCAATTCTGAGTCAGTAAAGGGTTAGAATATGCAGCTGATCATAAAAAATAGTGAGTGTTTAATCACTAAAAAGTTTTAAAAGGAGCCATTCTTCAAGTATAAAAATCTCAAGTTTTACAACTAGACTTGGTGCTTCACTACTAGCCTTGTCAGTAGTTTGAAGTAAGAGCACATGTACAAGGTTAATATTCTCACTATTTATCTTATTTTCACTTTCTTACCATCAGAACATGCTGTCAGTGGTGATGGGGATAGACAGTCAACTAAAGCAGAGTGTGGACACCCATGATCATACAAAATGCACTTCAATGAAAGTAAACACTGCAGGTGGCTATAAAAATGTCAGGAAGAGGCAATGAATTTGCAAGATTTGTCTTGCCAGTAAAAAGTGAAAAAAGCAGAATATTGTGGCCACATTTGTTCTATAACTGGATTTTTTTAAGCAGAAAAGAATCTTTTTAGAGGCAGTCTTCAAGTCAAAATGGAATCAGACAGGAATTATTTATCAGACAGACAGTAATAATCTGTAACTGGAAGGTGTCTGAGTCTTACAGTGCTATAGCAAGCCCATAGACAATTACAGAAATATTCTGATAATTATTGGTGCAGTTTGAGGGTGCCAGTTGCAGAAGGCTGGATCCCCCATTCTGTAGCGCATTTTTAACTAAAAGTTATGTGATGAAATGTTGGTATTCAAGGCTGCTTGCTCTTCTCTGCTAATTTACATTTATATTCTTAATGTCTAGATTGAGCCTAGGGAAATTTAAAACTCTATTTCATTAATGCTAACTTTTACAGAAATCCCAATATGCACAGAAGTTCCTCGATTGCAAGGCTGGTTAGATGAGAATGAGGAAGCTAAACGTAATTGCTGGGTGGTTATGATAGTTAAATATGTACTGTCAGTTTTTACTTTTGAAATCCCTACAGACATAAGCCTAGTGTTCTAAAAAATATAAAGTAACAGAATAATCAATTAAAATACTTTTAAAACAGGCATTTTGAATTTTCACCCTTTCTACCTAAATATTTGAAACTGTTACAGGACAACAACATTGTGTTTGGTTTTTCAGAAGTTCCTGTGAAGAGTTAGATATAACTGGATCTCCCTTTTTTTCAGCTTTTGAATGGATGGCAAATTACATATACATGTTCAGCCATTTTAACAGTCCAGATTGGGTCGTGTTCTGGCAGGCTTTTGTGAAGTGCAGCAGTTTTACAATGCTAATGCAGCATTAATGGGCACCCATTTACTGGCTTTCATCAGCTCTGAGCAGAAGGTTCTGATGCAACTTCTTTAAAGATAACCCATTTAGAGATGTGGTTGCATAATTCTCGGTGACCTGCAGAAGTCCTTGCATAGATATATGTATTTGTGCATATATGTGTGTATACAAAAATATATACATATATACACACACATCTGATTGGGCAATAATGGGTTCAGGATGAATAAGACTTGATAATTTTGTTACACAGTGATTCAGTGCCTTAGGTCTGCCTGCAATTTCTACTGGGCACATTACTCCACACATGAAGTTCTGACCTGCCTCAGCCCTATGGAAGCTCTGTAATTCATATCCATTAAAAAAAAATAAGGTATGTTTGCTTTAAGTGATCACAAAATTCTGTTCATATCCATCTTGCACAGGTAAAACTGCACCAGTACCAGACCATAGAGAACCAGACCAAGAATAAATAAATTAAAAATTATTATGAAATACACCTGGGGCATTTATGAAAAACCGTATTTTCTGCAAGCTAATCTCTTAGGGAAATTATAGTACTGTATATCACCAAAGAGAACAACTCGAGAAAAGGTTAATAGCTGGACTAATTATAAATCCAGATATATATAATTCAGCCTCCTAAACAGCATCACATCCCTGCACTTTAAATAAGAAGCTATGAGGGAAATACTCTTTTGGAACCTATTGGTCTTTTCTGTAATATTTATTAATAAACTAGCATTTAATTCATTATTTATAAGTTTCTGACACCCTTCTCATTTGTTTGATATCTAATTTTTATCAGTAGTACTTTGTAGACAAGCAAGTACTTCAGGAAAGCAGAATGCATTGTAAATCTGGAATAGCCTTTGGGAAAATGTATTGAGTATGTAAACCTGACTAAATAACATATGGGGATATGGGACAGCATGTTTAACTTACAGTTTTGCTATACTTCAAGTAAATTTAAGTGTTTCTGTTATTCATCCTAAATGCAGAATCTTTAATTTGAATTTTCACTGTGCAGCAATGGATCAGAAACACAATAATTCTCATGGGAATGAGAACAAAAGCACTAGAGAGTTCCCTCATGCTTCCTTCTCCTAAGGCTTCTTTATGTTGTTTGTGTATTGGATGGGAAGAGGAGAATGGGAGATATTTGGTATTAAAACTAATGACTGGATGAAAGGTCTCTTTATAAATGAGCCAATTATGCTCAGTTCAGCTCCTTGCAAACTGATATGCCCACATATGTGTTTAGATATTTATATGTACACACACATATAATAGGGAGCCTTAATATAGTATAGAAATATTATTACATAGCCTGTGGTCTACTGATGGGCTGTATATATATAGTACAGCAGCTCCCAGAGCTTTGAATTGTAGGATTTGGAAAAATGAGGCCTTACACTAATACTATTACAAAAAAAACCCCCTAATATCTGGCTGTGGAAATGCATAGGAAAGGTTTCTGGTGTGAAAATAAATGAGATATGTCAATCTTAGTAGAAAAAATATAGAAATACTATGAGTCATGAGTAGAAATAATAATGAAATATAGGCAGAGTTGAAAGATAAGTTGTAAAGCACAGTAATACTTCTTAAAACTGTGCTTTGCCATGCAACATAGCTGAATAGTATCTATCTGACCAAATTTTTACAGCTGAAGATAATATTTCGCAGATTTAAATGCATTAATTTTTTTTCTCTTTCAAAGAGAAAAAATACTATAAATTCCACAATTCTCAATTGTTTGATGATTTTACATAAGTTGTCACAAAAAGGTGATTTTTTTTTTTTTCAGAGACCTCATCAGAGGTAATTATTCTTTTGCTGGATCAAATGCAGAAAGAGTTTCTGTTTCATAAAACTCTCAGTGGTCACGGAGAGCAAAGAATTACAGACATTTATTTTTTCTCAAAACTAGTAAAAGTGACAACTAGCCAAGCCTCTCAGTAACTGCAACTAAACGCGATGGCTTCAGCCTTTAGGATTCACTGCTGACATTCTTCCTGAATCCTATTCCCTCGGTCCTTGCTAGACATAAAAAGCAAGAGCACCAGAACTGATGGAATGCAAACTGCAAGGGTCAAAGGAGTTACTGCAGCCAGTGGTGCTGGAATCAATCTTGGCTAAGGGGAAATAGAAAAAAGCCTGGCCTACCTTGCAGCTCCTGCTTCCCTCCTGGCTGATGATGTGGGAACAATGCAAAAAATAAGTAAAGACTTGTATGTCACTCTTTGGGAATGACTGACTTAGGAATCAAGCACCAAGTCCATGCAAATTAGTTCCTCCTCCCAGTTTGGCAACTGGACCATATTCCAGACCTTATTTTTTCATCTGTTAGAACAACACTGACACAAAGAATATTAGTTTCTATTACTGAAAGGTATGTCATGGGAGTGTGAAAAATCCCAATTGTTATTATGTGGAAGAATAGAAGAGAAAATGTAGTATCTTTACAAGGGTAGAAAATACCTTTTGAGATTTAGCTGCTTGAAGATATCTGCATAATGTTTACTGCACAGATTCTTTTGAACCAATATACCATTCTTTTGAGAAGAAATTGTCAATAATGTATTTTCAAGAAATTAAAATTTTTACTTTCAAATGTGGCCAAAAAAGACCTCTTCAAAAGCCAATCAAACAAAACAAACTTTGCTCCAGTTGATAATCTCACACAGGCCTCCTATAAACACAAGCACTAAATCTTTATCTCATTACCTCTTTCCTTGTTAGAGGCTAAATGATACTTCTTTCCATTGTAAGAGGAATGAAGAGTATGCATTTTCTGAGCTGCTGAAGCTTGTTATTGAAATTAAGCTTTATGACACTGCTGTTTTCCATACTTGGACCCAGTCTATTGGATTTGTGTGGCTGCTTCCAGAAATAAGAAGGGCAAATGTCAATGGATTTTCAAAAGTAAAGGCAAGGAACAGGTTGTTAAATGGGCTGAGTTAAGCAATCTCCAGCTACTAATAAAAGTAGTATTGCTTGTCCTAATGTGCTCCCCTGTTTCTGAGACAGCACAGCCCAAACTCAACAATGTCATTTCCTTTTACATTTGATACCTTTGCATCTTTGTGGTTTTCAGTAAGATTGATTCCTTTAAAAAGGCTGGATGGCAAGGAACATCTCAACCCCTTCACTAGTCTTTACATAAAGGAATGTGTATTTCAGTGTTTATGAAGTGGTGAGAAAGTACTGCTTCTATTTTCCAAAGAATTCTTGTCAATTTTCCTTTCCATGTGTTATAAACCATATTGATGTGAATGCCTTCTGAAGTTACTCAGTCAAAAAAGTAATTCATTTCAGTAGAATGATTTCTGAGGCACATCACTGCCCTGTAGACTTTCATCATATTCCTTTCTTCACATGAAAAATGAGTACATTTCTAAACTGCAATTTTAAATATTGAATAAGGCTACTGATATCAATAAGTTTGATTATTCAAGACATGAGCTTACAAAGTGTTGAACACTATTATTATCAAGGTACAAAGCAAGAGTGTGCAGCCTTTTCAATGTAGCTGCAGCCTTTTGGGGATTGAACCCTGAAGAAAGAGGATTAACAGTTTACAGACATTAATGCACAGAGACAGAAGCCAAGATACTACATAAGGCAAATATCTGGCCCTTTAGATTACTTAGATATCTTCATTTAGAAAGATATATTCAATTTATATTAAAAATGCATTCAAGCAATGATCAATAATTTTTACCATTTTAGCCATGTATCACATCTATTTCATAGTGTTCATATTCCTTTGGATCAAGGTGTTGACAGCTCTGGATATTTAACACTTCATTAACACACAGTGCTAGCGTGTAATAACAGGTTTTACTGACAACAATATGCACTTTGCAATTTGACAACTTTCATTTAGAATTAGTAACAGAGGCTGAGCTAGGAAGAAATTATATTATAAATGGCACGGAAAGGAAAACCAGAGTTTTTTGTACTTTATTAATAACTTAATGTACAGATGTGAAGGTCCTGAGTAGCTTATATGTTACCTTCATATTTTCACGCAACTTCTACGGAAGTAGAAGACAAAGGAAATTAGATATATGATCACAACCCTAGTTGCCTCTGTGGTTTGTCTATATTTTACTGTGTGCTAATTCTAGGGGGGAAAAAAGTTTAGCTCTTTATCCAGTAATTTTCCAGTCAAGTTTCTTTCTTTAGAAGCCAAATAAAATTCTGATGAGAAATGGGCACATATTTATCTTTCTGCCATATATGTATCATCTTTGAGCATTAATGTTTTAACTGAAAAATGTCATGTTTTTTGAGCAGTTTGATAAATGGCAAACGCACTTATTTTGAATTAGGATTTCTGCTCTGTAAGTTGGTTTCAACATACTTAATATGTGCTTTGATTCTTACAGCTCTTTGTCTGCTTCTTTATTTCAGCAGAGATTTTTTCTTTAAGGAGTGCACACTGTGGATGTTTTGCCCAGGGTAGTCTGATTCATCTGATTCTAGTGTGCTTTCCTATTCAGATAGTTGTCACAATTTGAAAATTTATTTTCTTTTCATCAAGAGCTTTTTCTTTCCATGAGGTATAATTTTATTTACATTTCCCTTTTCTTTTGCCCTTTCTTTCTAGTTCTTTTTGATACCTCAGTTAAAAGAAGCAACACTTTATTTAATGCTGTTGTCAACCATGGCTGAATATATTACTACAGTGTAAATTATTCTGCTTTCATGAAACACTAGAAGAATTGTAATCATACAAATTCTGTTAAGTCAATGGAGTAACTTGATTGAATGACAGAAAACAATATCGTCTCATTTCACTAATCCAGAGCCTACAAATTAGATAGCAACACATCCATGAGCACTGATGAGCCTTGTTTGCAGGTGACTAGATAAAGGCCAATAGAGAGCAGGTAAATCTTGGAAAACCTCATCTTACATTGTTTTCTTGGACTGGTTTATGCTTGATGGGAGTTGCTTCAATTTGTGTATCTGAGGGAGAAAGACACTGAAAAATGATTCCCTAAGTGACACTGGGGCAATTTATATCTTGCCACTGTGATTGCAGATTACCTTACTTTACTGTAAAAATTAAAAAGAAGTTGCCTGTTTTTCAGGGCCAAAATTAATTTAAGATCAACATCAAACCTCATAATTTAGTCAAAGATTGTCAACTAAGAAAATTACATAATTTATTGGTATTTATAATCCCAGTGTTTTAAAATTATATCACTAGTTTTATCTTCTCTTAAGGGACACTATATAGAAGGAAATAATTTGTAATTAAAATTTTAATATAGCGTCTGGATATGACTGTCACTAAGGCTTTAACTTTGGCAGGAGACTGCAGAGCTACAAATGAAGGCCTAAGTTTGAGAAGAGATTATACAAACACCTTTGAATCTTGAATTTTCATCCCCTGAGTTTCTGTATTTTGCTTAGAATTCTGGCCTTTCTGTTGCTATTCAGCTTTGAATTAACTATAATTGGAAAGAATTCATCAAAAAATTTAATTGCATTTCTGATCCAATATCCAAAATAAAATTCAGTTCAGTTTCTTCAGTTTTTGTTGGTCTAACTTGGAGAAACATGGAGGAAAATTATTTTTGTCACTGAAATATGCAAAGGGAGCAGTATCACAGAGTGAGCAAAAATCAAATTTGTAATGACCTGAATATGCTCCTAGATTGATAAATGGTGCATAATAAACTGTACAGCTCACCAAAACAATGGTGACTTTTTAAGTGACATTCTTGCATGTATCACAGTTTCCCTTTAGCTTTAAAACAAAGGTCTGCCTTGCAGTCTGCAGGCCTCTTGAAAAATAATGCTGATCTGCAGTATCCTCAGAACAGATACATTTAACCTGTGTATTGCTCGTGCTCTGCTGCCACCAAAGATCTTCAGTAGCTCTGTCGAGTTCTCTTCTAGTCTGAGTAATATTTACTCCGTATTTTCAAGGGGTTTCTCTAACTGACATGATACACAAAAGAAAAGGCATAACAAGCAAGGGAAGGTTTATACTGGCAGCTATCTGTGGGAAAGTATATGCTGTTTTATTCTTTAGTGTTCTACAGATGATAATCTGCTTATTACAAGATTTCCCACTATTCTCTGAGAGCCATCGAAGGAAGATGTCCTTACAATACATGCTATTAAAACACATTTCCATGTAGCATGAGACACTCAATAGTGTGTGTTTGGATATTTAGACTATATCAGAATAAGACATCAGTATGAAAAAAAGGAGTCTCCCTCTTCCTAAGGATGTACACTGATTCTTATCTTTGATTGTGAGAACATGTTTCAGTTTATGGTTGGGAGACAGGCTCATTTTCTTCTACTACTGATAGAAACTATCCATCTCTGCTCTGGGAGCCACACATCTGCACCTTCAGACAGAATGTTCTGTCAATTGGTTAAGGCAGCTGTGATGGAAATTTTTATCCAGAGGACATTTCAAATACAGAGAAGCAGCCCCATGCTGACATCAGACAGAAGTGCAGCTGAAGCCACGCAGCTGGCAGAAACAATGTGCCTCCCCACTACCTCCAGCCATGGCATGCCACCAGCTCCTGTAACCAGAGGCCTGTCCATAAAAGCTGCCTCTCAGGGGTGAAATGGACTGCCTTTACACTCTTTTTCTACTGTGTAGTAGACAAAAAACTGACTATTAAATAAAATAATTTAGATTGTACCATGTAAAGAAAATTAGCAAGTCTTGTCACTGGTCTTCAGCTATAGCTGAATACACATAATTTTCACTGCAAGTGCCCCAGCTGGCCACAACAAATTGAATCACAGCAATGCTTGGTGATGAATATATCTACATCATTAATAGCATAGTAGCTACTATTAAGAGAAGGCTTCATTAGCAGCTCTGAGAAGGAGGCAAGGATATAAAAGGGGACAGTGAGAAACTTTATCCTGTTTTTTGAATAATGTCACTTGAAGGTCATGGCACGGTAGCACTGAGAAAACTGCAATGCCAAGTCTGCTCCCAAGCAAGCAGATCTTTTGGTGCTGTGGATATAGACTTCTCTCACAGCACTAAAATTTTAGATTACTATATCATCTGAGATATGCTTCAATCTATAAATATAAATAAGTCCTTTAGCTTGATATAGCACCAATGAATATTGAGAAGTGAATATCTTTCCATTACTATATTCAGTTTATTCCTTTTTTTATCTAAGAATTCTGATCTGTATGTCTTTGCCCTTACTGAATGGATGTATTCTAGTATTCACAGGATTTTGATAAGTCTAATTTTAAAATCTATTTTTTAGATCTGTTTCTCCCCCTACCTAAATTTGTCATCCTCGTGGAAAATATAAGACTGCAACCCTGAGTTAAAAGATGAACATACTGAATAGTTGTTTTGCAGCAATATATTTGCATACAGCATTATCTGTGGTTGGCCTCTTGAGTCACCCCAAATTTTTGCTGTGCACTGAGCACAGTAGAAAAGTGTCTTGGGACTTAAGACAATATCAAGCAAGCCCCACATACAGGTATGAGAGGCATTTATTTATCATTTGATAAATGAGAAGAAGAATTTATCATTTGATAAATTATATTTATTATTTGAGAGAAATGGATCTCTATGAATGGACATGAAAATCCCATGACTGACAAGATCTGGCACAGGACACATACAGTGGAATCTCCTGGAATCTCCTCCCCCTCCACTTCACCTCCAGGCTCTCTCATGTGCTTTTGCACCTCTCCCCTATTCCAGCATCCCAGGTGGAGCACAAAACACTCTACAAGTCACTGATATGGAAGCAACATGAAGATGTTCTCCCATACAAAGAAACCCCATCTGCAGCACACATCAAACCACGTCTGCAGCATGAGCTGTGGCCTCTCCCGCATCGCTCTCAGCCACATCTTTCTGCCCACCAGAGGATACTTCAGGGACTGTATTTCAATGTTTCATTCAATGGCTAATATGCTTCCGTTCACTTCAACCATTGTGGAAGGTGCAGGATTTGGTTGCAACTGCTCATAAGACTCCAACATTACAATAAAAAAAGTGTCAGTTGTACACAAAAGCTTGTAGAAAGAAAATGAATGACTTGACTAGTTTTCAAAGTATTTGAAAAACTGTGATTCCACTAACCCTTAATCTGTATATCTTTTTTTTTTCAGAAGCATTCAGATGTTGCTGGTATCAGAAGCTAATATCAAGATGATAAGATGAAGAGCATCCAATATCAGGAAAATTGCTGCAAAAGGGACTGATCTAAAGGATATATTACAAAGGGAAAAAAGTAGTTTCTATTTTTATACATTGTTCAAATACAGAATGCTTTTTAAAAGAAAATTATTTCAAGTCCAGCTCACTAACAATATCTCAGATAGGCTATTAAGACTTAACTTTTATTTATTTATTTTTTAATTCAACTATACCTCAACACTATTTTATTTTATCCTTAGCTGACTGCAAGCTTTGTGTATTCCTCTAAACACCATCTGTATACTAATAGTGTCACGTCTGTTTTCAGGTTTTCAAGCTTGCTGCTAATGGAGACTTTTTCTGGACATTCTGTACAGCATTTTCCATTTTAGTGGTAATGCTATTGACCTAAGAGTTTCCATCATGCACTAAAAAGTATTACAGGTATAGATCTCTATTTCTTTCTAAAGATCCATAATACTCTGTGCCAAAAAAATCCTCAAAGTCATGAAATAATTACACAACCATGTTCCTATAGCAAAGGAGAAAGTCCTAGAAGTGAAAAAGTAACATAAGATATTAGAAATCATTAAAATATTACTGAAGTATTAGTGTAAGGCTTTAAATAGGCCATGAGTAGCTATTTTAAGAAGTAACTAGGTATTTTTAGATGCCCAGCCTTCTAAGCTGGAGTTTTAAGTTCTCATATCACATAAACTTAATATTCTTGTACTATAAAATCTCTTAATAATAGAGAAACAGGAAATGGGGAAGGAGAGGTACTATAAAATCTCTTAATAATAGAGAAACAGGAAATGGGGAAGGAGAGCACACTCTTTCAATTTAAACCAAGTATTCCAAAAGGGAATTTCACATAAAATTTGGCAAAAATTACCTGACGTTTAAACTAGATGCAAAATTATAAATGCAAACTTTTATGCCACTTGAGAATGAATACAGGATATAGATATGCTTTGTTTGGACCCAGTTGTAGCAGTAAAACTTATTAAAATTCGGATTATATTAATATCAATGAAGTTTTAATGGACTCAAAACCAAAATGTGGGTTCTCCTTGGAGCTCTGCCACAGAGATATACAGGGTCAAAAGCATAGCTGGATTACAGTGTCATGCCTATCCTTAGCTCTAAGGATCCCACTAAGGTTTATCTGGGAAACAACAGTGAAGCACATTGGAATCAGCAGATGCCAGAGGTTCATTATTTCATAGGAATAAACCTACTGATCTTTCCACAAATTATATCTCAAAAAGAATATGAAAGAAAATTGAGTGGAAACTCATATTTCCCAACTTTTCATGTTGGAAGATCATGCATAGAGGTTTAATTCACCTTTGAGTGTGTCAGGCATAACTTTGAATGACCTGGTTTTGGCCAAATGTGTCACAACTTTAATGTTATTTAAATGTGGGTTGTTTTGTGTGTGAATATTAGCAAAGCCCTTGCTGCTTTAGATAAGCAGATGACATTCCATTCCTCTTCATTTCCCTCATTAAAGCAAAGAAGTTGAATATTAATGAGTGTGGAGAATTATGTTGTCATGCATGTTAGTCTAGAAAATATAAATTCATCTCATAAAAAAGTCAAAGGATCAAAGAAGGTTTTTACTGTTAATTGGAAACAAAGTGTCAACAGTATCCTGATTTAAAGGGCACTCAAGGATGATAAGGGAGGGTTGGTGTTTTTTTTCCAAAACGGAAACATAATTAAGGTAGAAGAGGAGTTATTAGTATTTTTTACTAAAATCCTTTTTGTTGCCTGTGGCATTCAATGTGGCATTCCTGATGTTCAAAGTCATATTAAAAATAAAAAATATATCCTTGCAAACATACTTCAACATTAATAAAAGTAATATTTTTTTATAGCCAAAACCACTTTGCTTTTAAATCTACACATTTAATGCAAATAGTATGTTTTCATTTTTCTCTTGGTAAGTAAGCTTAAAAATAGCACATTTAACTTGTGGCTAATTAATAGATAGAAAATAAAAGAGGATCACCTCCATATTTTGCATTCTTGTGCTAGCCCTAATTGCAGCAGCAAAAATTGAACCTGTGCTTGCTTAGCAAGCCTGGAAATGCTGCATTACTCACACACACACATGCACACAGCAGAGCACCAGAATTAACAATTCTGTGTTAATGTTCTTTTTAATTAAATAGGCAAACTGTAAACTCTCAGGGATAGACCTCTCACTACTCTGATGAGACAGCCTCTGTACCCTTACAAAACATAAGGTCATTACTCTGGTTTCATCAAACATTCCTTAGTTACAGAAGTCTTCAGATACAGCTTACAAAAGACTCTTATTCTTTACTGTAGCAACAGTAGATGTTAATTCTTACTTTCATATGAACAGAAATTTGATGAAAAATGGTGAAAACCTATTGTTTACATCTACCCTAAAACACAATGCTAAAGTCAAGTGAATATTGACAAACCTATCTGAAACCTTCCTGGGCTTTTTATACAATCTCGAATGCAAAGCTTAAAAGGTTATAAAGTCATATAGTTTGGTCAATCAATTAAAATGCTCTAAATATGTATTTATTTGCATAGCACAATCCAAACAAAACTATTCTGTGTGCTCCTCCACATGCCTCAGCTGAAATACTCTGAGAATAAATTAATACCATTTACCAGTTCTCAATTTTACTAGAATACCTGTTAATAACATCAAGATATAATTAAAGTGAAATAGAATAGAATAGAATAAAAATAGAAAAATAGCATAAAAATATGATACTACAAATTATTACTGCATAGAACAGTCATGAACTTTTTTTCAGTAGTAATGGAATTAACATGATTACAAGTGCAGTGGGTGTCATTAAAATTTTAACATTTGCCACCTTTTGTCATTGTAATTCTGCATATATTCAGGGGCAGTGAATTTGGAGGTCTTAAAGCATCTGCTGCTTCTATATAAGTTGCAAATTTTATTTCATTATAAAATAATTTGAATGTTCTGCTGATAGGATTATTCTGCTGCCTGAACTTGCTGCTGTCACTTTTCTTTGAACACAGACCCTCTGGAGCAAAGTCACCCTGACGGGCTATTCCATTACTATTGTTCAAAACCAGGACATTTGTTTTTAATTTTAAAGTTTCAACTCCATTCCATTAAGCTTTCAAAATGGCAAGTCAGTGAAAAAAGTCCCTTCTTAAAGACATGGATGCATGGGGAATATTTTAGGATACATATGAGTAATCGCTCCTTCATCTCTAGGTAAGCTGTAGACAGGAGTTAATTGCTCAGCTCTCAGAAACAGGAATTTTTTTGTGCATGCTTGGGTGGGATATAGCCCTGTGCCTGTAAAGCCATTCAGCAAGAGTCATTAATTCCAGCATGACATGAAGCAAAATCTGATGTGGTTTCAGACTGGTGGGAAATTAATCATTTTTTCTCCTCACCACTTGAAACACAGAATCATGGAATCATTTAGGTTGGAAAAGACCCTTAAGATCACCAAGCCTGTAGTAAAACATAAAATCCAAACTGGAGAGTTTAGGGGATCCATGCTGAGGAGCAGAAGCTTTTAGGCTCTACTCTTAGATCAAGAACTGCTGGATCACAGTCAGGGAGGAGGCAGGGTGGCTCAGTGGGCTCGGGATGTGCCAGGGCAAAGCCAGGGAGACACAGCTGCTCAAAAACCACCATTCCAGCTGAGCAGCCTGCACTGAGATGTAAGAAAGGAGACAGAAGCACCAGCTTTCTGCATGGATTGTCATGTATTCTGCAGTTACATCTCATGTGTTAGGTCTAGACAGTGACCAAGGCTTCAGCACTAATGTCCAATCATGGTAGGACATACAAATGCTCTGACTTCTCCAGGAGGGCCCTAATACCTCTTTCCAAGAGCAACAGCCTAGGTACAGTTCTCTGCTGAAAAGATTTTCAAGGTTTAGACTTCAAAATACGCTTTTCTATTCAGCTCCGGGGGAAAGTATAACAAAATAAGTTAGTTTTTAACTGAACAAAAATGTTACATTAACTTCAGTTCCTTCTTTCATATGTTAGCTTAGATTTAAATATATAATTCACAGGATCAGCATAGTTAGAAATGTAAAAGACCTTTTTAGGTCACCGCATCCATCTTTGCCAGCACAGCATAATTTTCATCACTGTATTGTCTGTTTTCTCTTTAAACCTTGATAATCTGTAAGTCATGTAGGGGTAATAAACTGGGTGCTTAGCAGAAATATTATTTGCAGATAATAATCACAAAGCAAGGAAAGGCAACACTGCAATACACACTAAATTTGTTTTGCCCATCACAAAATGACTATAGCTATTGGTGTTGAGTGAAGTCAAGTAGCACACAAGTACACCTACCATTCGTGGGGTTTATATGTTTTGAGTACAATATGCTGCATAGAATGGTGTTTACTTTTTCAGTTTTGCCTAGGACAACTAATTCATGATGGTGGCACTGGGAGCAGAATCATGCTGTCAGGAAACTTGGTTAAAAATATAACCTAACCTATAAAATTATATAAAAATATAACCTCAACACAGCTAATTTGCTGCAAAACCTCAATACAGGGTATATGTCCACAAGCACACGCAGGAGGGCTATTTGTGGAGGTATTTATTAAGAATAGTAGGAGCTTCTCCAACCAAGTGTGCTGCCTGTCTGTCGTGTTCAAATCACTTAAAGTGAATATAGGAATGTATAAATATCTATAGGAAGTTTTTAAATGTAAGAATACACAAATTTGCAACTGAACCACAAAGAGACAACTCTTGTGATAGAGGTGAAGAAGAGAACAACCTTGGATATGCTGAGAGCTGCTCCTTAGACTGAAGTGAATCACAACAAATAGCTTTGACTTGCAAAAAATCAAAACTGCTTTCAAACGACTCTTAACACATAGCACAGCCTTCTTCAAGGGACTGACAAAACCCTAAATCTTCCTTATCTATTCAGTTTTAAATATTTGTGTGCGTGCATGTATATGCACATGAAACTACATATATATTTAAATGACTTTTCTTATTCTGAAGGAACTACTCAGTTTGGAACTAAGTGTTAATAGGCTGGTTTTTTTAAGCCTGAAAAGTCTGAAAAAAATGCCTTGGAACTTTCCACACTTTCTTAATACAGCAACAACTTAAGAACTTAATGAGAACAATTAAAACATCAATATTGTCAATAATTGTAGTTCAGAGCATTTTCTCAGAGACCTCTGACTACTGAAGTTGTCTGCAGTCTGAAAGAGTGACAAATTCTAGAGTGAGGAAGTGCAGAAAATGCTATCTAGAAAAACATGCTGGGACAACATAAGCTTTGTTGAATATGTATTTAAAATTCAGACTAGACCACTAAAACCTCTACCTTAAAGAAATTAAAGGAAGGGATACCTTTTCCAACATCCAAAATCCCCTTGCAAGAGTCAGCTGTCTCTAGGCTCTAGCCAGCTGTCAAAGGCTCTAGCTACAGATTTTCAGCTTTTATCTATCTTTTTGGAAACAAACAACTCCTCAGTTCTCCGTGGAGTACTCTAATTAATGAAAGCTCATGCATTTATTCTGCATAGTATATAAACCTACTCACAAAACAAAGCAGAACAAGGTTCATCACATCACTCTCAGTCTGAATTTTCCATCAGTAGAAAGCAGGCAAGGTAAGATCAGCTGACAGATTCAGGGCACGGGATTGACAGTCAGGGAGGGGAATGGGAGCCCAAAGACCCCACAATAAAATCCCTGAGCTGCCTGGCTGAACCTTAACCTTTCTCAGCAGGAAGGTGGACAGTGTGTGAGCTCCTGAGCTCTTTGAACATGATCCTGGCTACCATCCTTTCACTTTCTGTGAAACCACATTCAAACTGGTTTTAAAACAGGAACAACCCATACAACAAAGAATATTAAGATGAGTGATAAGTGGACTCAGTTATCAAGGTTTAATAGAACTCAGATGTTGACGGAATACCCTCTTGAACAGCTTTGATCACCCTCCTGTTTCTAGGAGTCTCTTCACTTTATGATTATAAAGTCTGTCAAGATGAAACACACTCCATGATTGCCATGTATATTCATTTTTCCTGTATTTTAACCCAGCTGACAGATCAACAAAGAGACAGTTTACTTTCATGACAGATACCTGTTAATTTTGTTCTGCCTCATGGAAACATGCAGCTAACCTGAATGCACTGCAGTGATTTATTTTTTGTTTTATCATGTCAGACACCTCTCTCCTATTGATTCAGGACATTGAAATCTATGCCAGTATGCAAGGGATTCAGAAACACTCCACTACTTATTTTATGTATAAATCTACAATTTGAGATTAAATCAAAAAAACAGAGCACAAAGAATCAGTGATACAGAATTTGTATGCAGCAATAATCAGGTTTTTAAACAGGATTATCACCAGAGATTATAAGGATTTTTTAAAAATATGTAAGAATATAGAATTTCCTCCAATGAATATTACACAAGTACTAATGCAATTTCATTTATTTTAAGTTTATGCTATAATTTTCTTTTTAGTTTATGAAGAAGAAAGAATTTGAGAACATGCATTTTCTTCTCTACCAGTCTTTATTTGATTTATTAGTATATTAGATTTATCAGCATCAGTTATTCTTACTTAGGGAACAATTTGAGGTGTTACATAATGAATGCAACAGTAAGATTGCTGTCTAAAGAGTGAAAAATTTCATTCTGAAAATATGCCTCATTCCCATTGACAAACTGTATCTAAACTTGGCTATCCTATGAAAAAGGCTAAATTTATAAAGGCAGTGAAATTTTCCCTCCACTTCTTTCAGTACTACTGTATACAAGATGAAAGGAAAGTGTGGGGTCCATAATAGCACAAGACTACATTTAATAGAAACAACACCAGAAACGAAATAGTGCATGTGGGAATTTGAAGAGCATATTTAACGTAACACAGCTTTAGTAGTGAAAAGTTTCAAGTGTTCTGAAACTTGCTGACCACATCTGTTGAGCATCCCAGCTCTTACACTGCCCAAACCCTCTGCCCTGGAGGCAAGACAAATGCCTTGCAGAAACTTTCTCTCCCCTTTAGTCTATTCATGTAAAATTACACTTTGCAGCCCATCTATCTGAAGTGGGGAAAAGGGAACAGTAACAGAGGGAAGAAAAGGAGAAGGTTGCCTACATTTAAACCAATTATTTTCTCTCAAGATCCTTGCAGTAACAGAAATAATTGCTTAGTTTAATGAAATTCAGGAACTCCTCCAAGTAGCAGTTTATCTCTGGCCTCACAGCAATGCTTGAGAAGCCAGGTGGAAGCTGAGCCAGCTCCCCTGTAAGTTCATCTCCTGATGTTACAGCCCCAAATCTCACACACAGCTTCAAATGAGTTTCTCTTCAACCAAACACCAAGGTGACCCAGAGTTACACTGAAATCACATGAGATGTTCAGGCCAGGATGGAAAGTCTGCAGAGTTACTCACATATGCTCTCTACATTTCTTGTTTCAGAACGATACCTTCTGACACCCAATACAAAACTGAAACCCATTTTACAGAGGGTGAAGTTCTAGTTAAATATGCAAATAGATAATTTCTGTTTAAAATGGCCTCAGCTGTGACATGTGAGATGAAATGCAAGAAGCAGTTCACCCTTTTTACTAATTAAATTAGATAACAATTTTCCAGTTTGTGTGGTACAGTCAGACTATGACTTATCACCTCTGGGTAGCTAACTAGGCTTGAACTAGACAACACATTTGGAAAAAATAAAAGCTGTAGCAAAAGTATTTGTTAGATAATTTTGTACTTCATGAAAATACATATATATATATTACTAGTCACAGCTTGCCTTCTGTACAAAAATGTTCAGTCAGTGTATTGTATATAACATATGGATGACATATTTCACATCCATCTCACGAGCACTGGAGAGATTTCGTTCCTTAAAATCATGTTGTCCTTGTATAGAGAGTGATCCAATTAACACTGGGGTACTAACGTGACCTGTTCCTGTGGCAGGTAACATCAAAATATGTTTCTTGGAAAGAGTTCCTCCAGACCTTTCATTTTGAGCACTCATATGACATTGACTCAAGAGCAGAAAAGATAACGGAGGACAGCAAAGCCAGGTACAAGATGATCAGCCTGGAAATATGGACTCTAATATTTTCTAAACCAGAAGTTGTACCCAGGTTTTCTCCAGGAGTGTACTAGGAGAGTTGTTCTGTAGACTAGAGGATGTCAATGGCAGGTGAAGGATGTGAGCAGTGGGAGGAAGGTGGCCTTGGGCACAGGCTCATACTTGGTCCTCTATCACTCTGAAAAATCTAGCTTGTGAACATGTTCCTGTGAAAATATTTTGCACACCATCCTTGTACAGACTTATTACTGATGTTCTTGGGACTCATAAGCAGAACAAAGACACTGTCCCTTAGATTTGACAATCTGTATAAGAAAAATAAGGTTTAACTGGTAACATATCTGTTTCTGACAAGAGAATGATGGATAGAGCCCCTTTATTCACCCTGACAGAAATATCTTTGTTGAAGAGCCTTGAGTTTTGCAAAAGAGAAGGAAAAGTGAGTACACAGCTTTATATATGTGAGGTGAAATATTGCATTTTAGACTGGAATGTATAATTTCATAGATTATGAGTTTTGTTTAATGATGGACTGCAAAACTGATATTTCAGGGTTTAGCACATCAATGATTTATGGTCTTGTCAGCCAATTTTTAATATGCTCTATGTGCACAGATGTTTCTGCAGTTGTGACATGCTGTAAAAAATCACAATGGTCAATTGCCCTCCCTTGCTTTTCATGACAAGTCTGGCAGAAAAGTCAAGGGATTGTGTAGGGGAGCTGCAATGACTAGCAGGGATAATTTAGTCATTAACTTGTGATTTCTTATTGTTACCAATGCTTGGAGCCCCCTGTGCTTCCAAAGGTCTTGAGAAAGATTAATTGAAATAAAAAAAGAAACAAAATTCAGCTGAAATCATTGCAACAATAACACCTTTTGTATGTACACACCTGAGTTCCCTATATTTAATTTTGGGCTAAATTTCTCCAATAGATAAATAGAAACAACCTTAGAAGTAAATTCCCCTCATGTCTCTTCAAAATTGTTTTCTCCTAACTGGAAAAACTGACCCCTCCAAAAATCCCAAGCAGGATTGGTTGTAATAAGTGGATTTTGTTATTCATGAAGTATGGCACTGACAGTAAGGGGTAGCTCTCCAGCTGGTTTGGGGCCCATCAGGGTGTGGAAGAACCACCATCTACAGCAGAGCTGCTTTAGTACAGGAATATCTGTATGATGTCTTGACACACATTTCTATAAGACCTGAATAAATTTAAGCTTCAAAGCACCCTCTGTTTTCAAAAGCAGCACTCACTAGATCCCAAGACTCCTGACAGCTAAAGATCTGGTCCTTAGTTTTTGTTGGTTTTAATGTTTATTTTTATATTTCTGTTCCATTCATATAATTTTCAAAGTTGTGTTCACTACCTATAATTTTGGTTTGCTTAGAACACCTTTGTTTCATCCTAGGCCTGTGAAAGAGCAGAGAACTGTGATACTGCCTTGTTATGCAGCAGATAGGGGTGATATAGTCAGCTTGGTAGCTTATTGGGAATTTACATCATTTATTCTGCCTCCCTTCTTCAAACTGTTTTTCAGTCAGTCACTGGTTTCATGTATTGTTTGACAGACTTATTTTCAGTCTAACTGAGCTCATTGAATTGCAAAGGAAGCTAATGAGTATGAGCACTACAACACTCCCACACAGACAGGCTCTTCCAACTGGGTGCCTACGTGCCACACAAAACCCTCACAAAGCTCTATCAGATCTGTTGAGCAACAGTGATATATCAGAACAACAATACATTGCTTAAAACAAAGCTCTTCTTTCATATACATGTAAGTGAGAATACAAGTAAACAAAACTAAATTGTAAAAGTTGAGATTTATTCTTAGAGAACGTTTGGTAAATGAGGTTAATGTACATCTAAAATCGGCATGTCTCCTACACGGTGTTGTTAGGTGGCTCCCAGGAAGCAAACAATAAATACCAAGAAATGTGCAGCTTTTCCCCACTGCTGAATTGACTGATTTATCCACTAGAGCAATCTTAAAAGGACGTTCACACACTTACACACACACAAAGGAGAGAAAAAGAAAAAGAAGAAANTGTAACCATGGCATTGTGTAAATACCTTGTCCCTTAAAGCCTTCCACCTTTCTCCATGGACCCCTGCATGCCTCTCCATAAAGCTCAGACAGGCTGGAGGGCATGGGAGAAATCAGCTCTTTATTTCAAGACTGGGAAATTCAATGACCATGGGATATTTAAGCCTGGATATCTCTGGCCCTGCCAGTTTTATCATTAGCTGCCTACACTACTAGTGGCTTTCAGTACTACTACTAATAATAATAATATTCAATAACAACAACAACAGTAATAATAAGTCCTGCTTAAAAAATAATTTTAGTAACTTCTTAACTTCATTAGAGAGAAGGAAAACCATAAAGTAACTAACTTCTCTGTTGTTTACTGTCCTAAACAGTAAACACCTGAGTTCATAATTTATCCTTTATAAAAAGGAAACCAACAAATTTAGCTTAAATTTAGCTGTGAAAAATAGACAAGCCTTAAAAAAAAAATACTATGAGTAGTCAAACACATGGCAACAGATTTTAGCTCAACTAGAATATGAACAAACTCCCATATGGTTGCATGAGCAATCATGACCAAAACAAGACTATATATCTTGTAAAAGGAATAACAAACAACTATGTTTTGACAAAAAACCCCTTCACTGCTTTATTTGCATGGAAAAAATAACTATGTTTTTCTGAAAGTTTAACTACAGGAATTGCTGGATTACTAAACACAAAATGTCCTTTACCAAGCTGATTCCAGAAGTAACAGATGCTCATAAACAGCATATATTCTTATTTTCTGTAGAAAAATGTCATTAAAACTGCATAACAAAAAATATGTTTATGTACTTCACTCTGTGCAGATACAAAAATATTCCTAAGTCAGAATTCAGAGAAAATAAATTGGGCTGTAGGTGAAAAAGGGCATAAATCAACACATATCCAGACATTCTCACAGAAAAAGTGTATTCAATATTCCTGTAGAAACCCAGACAGTGAATGATGTATGCAGCCTCTACTCTCAGTTAACTTTCTGGGTCCTCTGCAGTAGCATTGCAGAGCTGGGAAGTTCAGTGCTGCAGTGTTGTTCAGAGACAGCCCTGCTTCTCAGGGCTCTTCTAAGAACCATCAAAGTTTATTGATTGAGTGATTAGAAATTAGAAGGCTTTAATTTGAATAGATATTTAGATGAGATATTTACAATGAAACAAGGAGAGGAAAGGAGAAGGATTCCTTCAGCGTGCTTGGCTTCTGGGATCCTCTCTGTTTGTCTGTCTGTTCTTGTCTTTGGGAACAGAGCAGAAGCAGTGTTAGTGTACAATTACAAAGTATGAAAACAAATTTCAAAATAGAAGTGATTTTTTTGGCCAAAGAAAAACCAATTTGAGATATTTACATTCTTTTCAAACTGAAAACAATTCGACAGATTTAATGTTGCAAGAACTAGTGAGGCACAGAAGTGCCTAAAGAAATTTTTTCAGGGTTAGCAACACCGGAGCAATAAACTCAGAGCAGAATTTCTGCTTCCTTGCCAAAGGTTTCATTTTCTGGACAGCCCTAGAGATAACATCTTCATATCTTTTACACAAAAGGGGATAGGATGGCTCACTGGAGAGAGAGAAAAGCTCTTTTACCTAGGAGCTCTTTCAGTACAACTGCACTTAGGCTCTAATATTAAGCTTACTGCACTGAAAATTACTGAAAAAAGATATTTTTTCCTTTTGAAATGAAGATTAACTATTCTTATTTAAGCATTATAGGAAATAAATTCCACTATAATACTAAATAAACAAAACTAGAGTGCTTTTAGATTCTATGATTCTATGTGAGATCCTGTCCTCATTAAAAGAATTCTCTGCAATTTTGATGTATTTTCCCGACAAACTTCACCATTTACCAGGTGGCATGTCTGACCTCAAAATCTCTTTCCAAACAGTCTGCTGTTGCTAATGCAGTAGAAATTCAAGTAATTTGTTCTAGAGAAACAGGTCGAATCAACATACAGACAAAGTGCAACCTCAATATTCATTCACTATTAATTGCACTTCTGTCTACTTCAGTACTGGACATCTGTCTCAAAGCCATCAAGAGGATGTCAGTTGTAAAGAGTAACACAGTGCTGACTAAAGATGTGTTTAGACCAAGAGCCTGAGTCACGGTGTCAACCTCTCAAAAACATCACATATAATCCACCTTCCTTTACAGCATAAGGTGAGTTCACAAAATGATTAAAAATGTTGATTAAAAACTATCTCACATTCATACATTGTCATGTTCATACATTCATTGTTCGCAATAGCTACCTGCATACTTTTAATATACACTGTGTTTTTCTTATAGTGCATGAGACGTAGAGAACTTCCAAAGTAAACATAAAATCCTATTCATATTAAATTGCACAAAAATTTGCTAAATATTTGTGAATTCGGTATCAGGAACTTCATCCCCTTACCAAATAATGGTAGAAACATGGTGACAACTAGCCAATATTTGGACGTTTACATTTCCATATCCCGAAGGACTTTGCAAGAGATAAGTATTAGTATCTCCAGCTGAGGCACGAAGAAGTCCCTTGAGAGCTGGTGCAGTGTTCTGTCCATTACCTTCCACGGGCACCACTGAAGAATAATTGGATGAGAGACAACAGAACTTGCCTTCCAAAGGAACAGATAGTGTGGGTTGTGTGTACTGGGACACAGCTTTGGTAAAGCCAGGGATCTCTTAAAGCACATGATGTTCCCCTGCAGGGCTCTGGTAAGAGCTGCTGAGGTCGAGCAGTCTCCACACAGGCAATGAGCATTTGAGTCCTCTCAAGCACTCCAATGGAGTGCTTTTGCTGATACTGTCACAAGATGGTTATGCCAGAAAGAGAATCAAAATACTCTCAGATTGCTATCCAAACTCACTGTTCATCTTACAAACTCAATTTAAACTCTTGGCAATGATTATTAAGTCAAGAAGATATCCACACTGAGAATTCATGCTAACCATGAAGGGGCATGTTGAAAGAGTGGCTTCATAATATCCATAGCAACCCCTCCTTCAGTCTGTGTGGCCAGTATCTTTTGGAGTTGAAAACACAAAGTTTACATGCAATTGCTTTTTAATTTGTAAGTAATTGGTCACTATCAAGTTATGGTTTTCTCTCCTATCCTTTTAAAGTACTATTAAGGTCACGTACAAACCCAATTTTAATTATATAGAGAATACCATGGAATATTTGCAAGATAGGTATATATTTTTGTCCACAAATTGCTGTATATTAAATGTGATTTAGACAGATTGGGCTGTTTGCCAGTAATGAGTTGGAAAGAACATCTGGACACATGAAACACATGCAAATTCACCTCTAGCAAATCAGTCTGGTGCTGGTGAATCTTTGTTTCTAGCTATTTTTTGATTTGTGGCCAATCACTCTTGACCTCTAAAAAGGACTAAAACATTTCTAGACTTGTAACTTTTTAGACATACACTTCTTGTTTACTCTGTAATATCAGAATTGGATGCAGGCTTTTGCCATACATAAAATGCATAGATAGTTTCAGTAGTTCCATGTAGATCTTATATAGATACAGGTAATCATGATTCACAATATAAACCTGTACAAGATGTTTGTAAATCAATAGAGATATTTAATTTTAGAAACTTTTCTAATAGAAGACTTAATTTTCTGGAGCTCTTTGTTCCCTTTGGAAATCACAATGGGTCTGACAAAGTGGTCAAATTCATCCTCACAATTGCTGTCCTCATGTCAGTGGTGTCAAAACTTAAGTGCATGTTGAAGTATGAAGTTTCTCCAGATGAACTCCACTGGGATTTCACATTAGAGAATGTGAAACACATTCACACAGACACTTCAATCAAGTGTAGAACTTCTTATTATTGCCTTTAAGAGATATAATTTGTGGGATTCCCCACACAGAGCACCATGCTTAAAAGGACTGGGCAACAGCTCTCCAGATAGTTTCAATTTCTTAAAAAAAAAAAAGTTTCTAGTTGCCAGAGACCAGACACACCTGACATCTGCTCTAACTGAGAGATATAGTGATGCCCTCCTGGAATGCCATTTGTTTCAATAACTCTTAAAGCAGATACTAAATAATTTAAATATCAACATGGATTTGCATTTTGCTATGCTTACACAATCCTGCAGGCTAAAGAATGAATGGGAAATTTCATCTCTCTAAATGTGCTAGGTATTTATAAGTTTGGGGAATTCTACAGCCTAGTAGGATAAGAACACCTATAACATGTGAAATATCTTAAATGTGTCTATGGTTCTCCACTACAGATTTAATTCTGCAAGAAACACACAAGATTTTTATACTGTTCTGGATGTGCCTTATATTACCCTGAAATTCCAGCAACTCACCAGACTGTGGTATCTATCAGTGTTCACTGCCTTCATTTCTTTTAAAACACTTTCTAATTAATGAGAAATTAGGCACATGCCTTCCACATGTCAATACAGGTAACGCAGACCAGGAGGAGGTGACAATTTCCTAGTAGGATTTTCAACATGACTGCAAATTTTCCAGGTCAAAACTGGAAAAATTGCTTCTCTGTTAAACCAGACCAAAAATAAGTTTGCCCTTCTGGTTATTGTTCTGTAAAGCAGCAGGGCAAAGCAGCAAATCTATAACATGCTAAAAATCAAGTGCAATTGTTATACCAGTAGTATTTCCCTCATGATAGTAATGTTGAGAGTGGAAAATTGACACTGTAAGTCACAGAAACAATTACTGTCTGATGCTGGAAAAGTTCAGATCTGTTCTTATGTTCCTTATCTTAGGGCTAAACACTCACATAAAACTGGATTTTTTTTTTTTTGGAGCAAGACAATTGAGGAAACAAAAATAATTTGGCTAGTTTATATAAGTGACTTTGAAAATGCACATTTACTGCCTTACATAGTGTAAGTAACTAGACAGATGAAATGAGAGGTTAGCAAAAGAAACAAGCTTTGGAAAGCTTCTCACAGCATGCAATAAGCTGAAAAAGTGTATTCTTGACATCAGTAATGTGTATCAGTTGGAGGTAATTTTTTTCCTTGTTCATTTTCTCTCTACTTCCCAAGAGAATATTTCAGAGATTACTGTATAATTATAATCAACAGTTATTTTATGAGGCCGACAAGACCTCCCTGAACTAAATGACTTTTCCCTTTCAGTCACAAGACTTTCTGTAGTACTAGTAATTTCTTTAAGTGGTCAATCATACAAATTCAAAAAATGAATAGCAATCTTTATTAATACTGGGTTCAGCTGCTTTATCCAGTGATGAATATGTCTTATGCAATACATTTTTTATGTCAGTCACTTCTATTTTTGTTAATTTTTCTATCTGAAGTGAGAAGTTTGATAGTAAGAGATTTTGACCAGGACTGTAGCTGTATCTAAAAAATTTATATTAATAAAGCATTGTTGCTTATGTGATCACTGTATTTTCCTTTCCATTATTTTCCTTATAATTTGAAGGCTGATGTGCAATTCACTACTATGGAAAAGCCAAGTGGAAGGAATATTTTCAAAGTCATTTATACTCAGAACAAATCAGAGTAGTTAAAAGAAGCACTAACAAGGGAGGACTCCACTCACAGCCTGAATTTCCTTTTACAATAGTTCACATTTTTCTGCTTTGAACTTCTGACAGAATATAAGGAAATAAAAAAATAAAGGGGAGAAATGATAATTCAAGTGTTGCAAAGAAAGATGTCATTTATAATGGTAATCACAAGTGTATATTATATCCTTTTGTACATACCTGTTTTTTTACATGACTTACAAGTTCCACTGATAGTGATTACACTTTATAAAAAGTTATCAATTCCCAACAGGAAACACATGAAAACTATGATATTTTTATTTCCAATTGGGGGAAGAATCTCTGCTCTGAACATGAGACAAAATATACCAAAGAGTCATAGGAAAAATGAGATCAAAAAAGTAGGTGATGGGGTTAGAATAGCAGGAGCAAAGCTCTGAGAAGGATTTTGGGACAGCACGAAGGAGAGCACTGTGGGGCTGAGGCAGAAGAACAGTGTGGCTGGACAGATGTTTGCAGACAAAAGCTCCTCCCCAGGTCCAAGAGCCAGCACAAAGGCAAGCACAGGGCTGGGCAGGCTGATCAGAGGCAAAAGTTGACATCCTTGTAGCTGATTAAGGGAGGGGATAGAAAGGAAGATAAAAGTTTTATATCTGATGAGGAAGATCCAAACAAAAAGGACACGTGTTGAGGAGTGACAAAGTCAGAACCAGGGGCTGGGATGATGAATGAGCTCTGCAGAGTCGTGGATAAGCTGCAATTCCGTCAGGGTTAAACAAGAATGGTGCAGCTGCAAGAAGGAAAATCAGATGCTGTTCCTCAATATGCTATTTGCAACAGCAGTTGTTCTACTATTAAATAGAAGATGAATGGAGAAACAAAAAGTTCTCTGGGCAGTTCTAGAGCAGAATTACATCAGAGCAAGTGAAGACAAAGCTGTACCCCAGCCCTCAGAGCAACCTGGGACTAAAACTCAGCTCTTCCTCACTGCTGCCCTGTCTTTGTGGGAACCCTGAGGCAAGGCTAATTTCCCAGCAGCACAGCACTTGCTGGCTTGTTTTCTTTCTTTAAATAAATATATACAGGCAGGCTATACAGTTGCAGTCCCCTCATGAGGGGACAGCTTCTTCAATTTAGCATACTTAAAAAGCCCCAGATCCCACTCCCAAACCTTAATGGACATAGATGTTAAAAAAAAAATAAAAAAATTATAAGGTTTTGAAAAGGTAGTTAGAAGAAGTCACTAGGAAAAGTCAATGAGCTAAGTAGGAGCAGGGTGTTACTTACAGCCCTTTCTCTATACAAGCACAGTAGAGCTGCTGAGGTTTGCTCATACGGTGAGCATTCCTGCCAAGCTTCTACCATTATCTCTAATTAAGAAACATTTCTTTTTAAATTAAAAGATTCCCATGGTCACATTATTCACCTTATTTAGTTTGTTCTGTACACAAAAAATCTGTTGGACTGGAAACATCATTTACTTAAATAAAAAAAAAAAAACCCACAAGGTGTGTGTTAAAGTGAGATAACACATGCCCCACTGGCCTTAAAATGATCCATAAAAGGAATATCTTACAATACCACCCTCTTGGAAATGTCTTACTGTGATAATGAAATGGTACCAAAGTTCATTTTGTTATAGAAAGCTGTGTTCACCCACATAGTATGAATATTTTTACACAATTTCAAGCAAACACAACCAAATACCCAACCTTCCTGTTCTTCTGAGGTATAGCAGAGAAATACCCACTGAATTATTTAATATACTAATTCTGCAATGTAATAATTTGTGATAGTTATCAGATGCATTATTTATCTCTACGTTTATCAACATCACAAGCTTGTAAGGGCCTAGAAGGAGGTTCATTGCTCTTTAAGTCTCCAGCAAATTCTGGGCAGGAGACTGCCACTCCTTCTATATCAATAATACTGTTAATACTGTGGAAGGGAGAAAGCAAATCAGTATTTATTTAAAGGTCCATTCCTCCCCCCCCAGATTTTATATTTCTGCCATTATGACTGAATTTTTTCTGCTGGACAATTACTAACATTAGAGATACTAAATATTCTTATCATGTGTGGTGCTCTGTAATTAATACTTACAGACAACCAAAATATATTTGCTGCCTGGACAGTCATAACTAAGACACTTGGAAAGCAATGAATTGCTGCAAGACAGGAAGAAGGGATGACATTTATGATCCTGCAGATTTTCAGCCACAATCAGAGTACATATCAAGGGCACTTGTTCTCACAGCAATGCTGGAGCCAGTTGCTAAGAGCTTGACTCCTCCCATTTCTCCTGGCAGAAGGGCACTATCAAAACACAGAAGCAGAATCAAAAGGCTTATCATATTATTGTCCTTTTCCTTCCTTCTCTAGCTGGTGGCTAAAACAGAGAGACCATCTCTCCAGTCCAATTCTGTCATGGTTGCCACAGATTACTTCCTAAATCTTTGTTTCAGCTCCACGACAAACTAGGAAAAACTAGTTTATTTAGTTTTGTAAAATGTTCTTCTCTCAATGAAATGGTGGAAATGAAAGTGATTAAATTGTTCTACCTAGGGAGTAAAAATTTTTAAACTACTTTAAACATTTTTAAAAGGCCATCTACAGCTTCTGCCTTCAAAAAGTGAAAAGACTGATAAAAAAGCCAGAAAAATAGGTCAGAATAAAAAATGTACTTCGGAGCCTATTTCAGTGTGATATTTGAAACTGAAGTAAGAAACAGTGAATAATGGCCAGGAATTTCTTACTGAAGTTATGTTTCTTCTCCTCACTGTCTTTGTATATGACATAGATAGTCATCAGGGATAATGTTAGTTTTTTATTTTAACTGTGAAGATAATGGAAGAAATTGGCTAGTCAGTTGTGAAATATTATAGCAATAAAAGTCTTTGGTGGAAGATGAATCTACTTTAAAATAGTACGAGGATGTCAATAAATGAAGAATAATGTGAAGATCACTTATATTTATTGAGACTGCAGCATTTATCAAAGTCATCAACATTTAATTGGAGTTAATATATGTGCTAGCTTTTTATTTCTTCTGTGTTAGTTTGTTCATATATTTAAGTATAAAGTGCTAAACTTACTGGCTTTTATTTTAACTTTTTTTGGCTTTTATCTTAATTCTTTTTGGCTTTTATCTTTCATCTTTAAATAAATGTGCATTTGGGTGACACCTGTAGCATTCCTTTGGTGGGACAGCTGGGCTGCTCTTTAAATGCATTGCTACTTCCACAGCAGACCTTTATGTTAACAAACCCCCTCTCATGTTTTAGAAGCATTATAAGTAAAAATCTAGGAAGTTTGGGATTTGAAGTCAGTAAAAACACTTTTTCTGCATATTTTTATAAATAATTGCTTTATGTTTATGAAAAAATTATATGATAACCATATTAGAGACCTTGCTTAAGAGGTGATTCCATTCATGGTTGGAATAGAATGGATCCAGGCGTGAATCTGAGGGTTGTTTGAACTTGGAAATAAATCTAAATATCTTGGCTATCCCAAGCACTGTACTCACTGATGTCTCAGGATCTGTGACAGAAAGGAGGGAGAGCAGCAGGACCTGAAACCATCTCACACACAAGGTCCCCTTTACTTTCAGGGAAAGAAGGAGCTATTAGAAAAATAGGAACACACACTCTTGCATTTGTTGGCTTTTGTGTTTTAACATCATGCTGAGCTGCCACTGTAGGTTCCAGCTGTATCCAGTGGACAGCAGACACCTGCTCACCCTCTTTTCCTTGGGGCTCTCAGGATCCAGGCATCCAAGGGCAGCTGTAGCAGCCCTGGGCCAGCTCTCTGCATTCCCAGGCACTGACATCATGTGGTGTGACAAGGACACATCCTGCTCTGTGGTGGGCAAGGGATGGAGGCAATAAGGCCCACCCAGGAAATTTGGGAAGAGCACTCTGGCTGTTCTGACAGCTATCCTCTTTCCCAGTGATCCTCTGGCTACTACTGAACTGGGACTGGAAAAATTATTTGTGCAAAGAAATTACAGAAAGATGACTCAGTGATTGTATTTTACAGGAATCCGCAGACCTATTGGGACACTTACATTATTGATTTTTCCCATTGATAGATTCCTCTTCCGAATGTAAAGAGAGCAATCCTGCATTAATGCATGAATGCAGATTTCATGAGACTCCCTAACCAGCTGCTCATGAAATAGTAATGTCATTCTTGAATAAGGGAAATGGTGAATCTAGTGGTCGTTTTAACTGCTGTCTAATGGCTCAACAAAGGTATCTGCATGATACAATGTAAGACAATTTTTTACTGCAGTTTGTATTTCAAGCCTAAGTTTATAGTAGTTGGAGCACTATTACTAAAAAATTCCTCAGATGCACTGTAAGTTGTAAATTCCTACTATATTGTAAACAGGATGTGTTGTTTACAGCTTTAGATCCACTAAATATTTGTGGATTTGCTTCCTCAGCTATAGCAGGGACTTACTGGTGATAACTCCCTGCCTTGTTCAATAACTTCCAGTAATTATCATGAAGAAAATGCAATAAATTCATGTAATAGACTGCCCCTTTGCTATAATATACAATGAGAAGCAATCAGTGCTCCTTACAATGAGGAGAAGAAATACAACTGTGTTTTATTTTATAGCTTTAGAAATGCAGCTTTGGAAACCACCAGAGGGAGTAGAGGAAAACTCCAGTGGTCAAATTCCAGCCCTGTGAAAGACAGCCCAGGGCTGGCATTTTATAAAGCAGCAACACAACAGTGCACTGCTTACTTCTTAGCAGACTATTTTATTTGCTCATCCATCCAGCAAATGCAGCATCCCCAGGAATTGATGCTCTTATTTCATATACTTAGAAAGAGAGAAGCAGTATGAATCTAGAAACTATCCCTCAGACTTAGCCTTTGGCAAAATAATTGTAAAAAAGACAGTGCAGGAAGAGTGCAAAATATCTTCTTTTGCTATCAGCAAAAATAGTCTTGGAAAACAAGATAGCTATATTTAATAATCATGGGTTTAAGATATAGTTTTACTGTAACTTAAATCAAAGGACATTTCTGAAACCGCCCTTGTTATGCTTTAAGTGTAATTACACGCTACATATCTTGGAAAGTAAATGAAAGCCTTTTCCTGGTGATTTGTTATACATTTATTTTTTGCCTCTGGCTAAGTGAAGGCCAGGCCTCTGAAGAGTTTCAAGTATAATGCACAGTGAATATAAAACAGTCCATTAATTGGGATAATAGGTCCTGGCATGTAATTGCATTGCTAAGGTACTATGGATAGCTGCTGAGTGAAATGGTATTTATTCAAGGTTGTTAGTCATCCGTGGATAACTTTATTTGTCCACTGATGCTTAAATAAATGCACCATCCATCACTAAGAATACTTATGAAAAAATTTATTGCAAAAATCATTATCACGTCTCAAATTATAGAAGGAAACAATATATAAAAATTGCTGAGCAGTGGTACAGTAAAGCCATGCCATGATGCGTTTTGCTTGTTTTTCTGGCAGTGGACAGTAAAATATGGTTGAAAAATCAAGGCTTAATGGCAAATTTACATGCTTACAATATTTACCCTTCCACTGAATATACTAGCTCTCTTTTTAAAAAAAAAATCTTATAATATATTCTTAAAGTGTTATAAAAATTATCCTAATCTAAATAGGAGAAATGCATTCAATAATGAACACAGCACCAACTACAAAAAACTTATAAAAATTACAGTGTGTTTAAGCTATACATTCAGATATGCCAACAGCTTTTGTTCACAGCACTGTTTTGCTGTTACTCTGCAGTGATCAGTAATCCCTGAGAAAACAGTGAAGAACAGATTACAGGCAAGAAAATAAGACCAAAGAATTGCTTGATTATGGACAGTCTTAAATAAAGCTTAAATAAGACAGAAAAGACCTACAAAGAATTCCCATTGATAGTGCCAACAGCTCAGCTCAAAACACCTTTGTATCTCATAAAGAAATTATTAAGGATCTGATTTTCAGATAGAGTGCAGCCACATCCTCTTTTATCTTTGGCTACATATGCAAACACTCATGATTTTGACAATCCTACCCTCAAGATCTTATCTCATCATACATTCCTGCTGTATAGAACTGAATAATATATAACATACAAGGGATACAGGTATGCAAACAATGTTTAAAAGGAAATACATACATTAATTGGAATAAGGGTGCCTATAGCCACAGCAAATTGTCATTTGGATTTGTAGTTTCTTGGTAATTGTCAGCACAGTTTGGCCGAGATCATGATGCTTTGCATGTTGGGTTTACAATGCTTTTCAAGGGGTCATTCCCAGGTTTTTAGATAGATATAACAACAAAAAAACCTCTTTTGAGTTCAAAAGTTCTTTGCCATTCCCAGCAATAAATCACAGGTCAGCTTTGTCCAGGTTTGATTTCCACACTTCCCACTGATCACAGGGCCTGTGTGGGAAGCTGGACCAGCACCTCAGACAAAGCCATCCTGTTTGTCAAGTGTCAGGATCTGTCAAAGCCATCCATCTTATGGGATACAAAGGCTGGCAAATGGAATAGATTGATGAGAAAGATGCCCACTTTAAAAAGAGTCTACATTTTTATCAGCAGAAGAAAGAGTGGTCACAGAGCAGTAACTTCTGACTTCCTAATACACATCAAATTTCACAGGAGACAGGGAAAATTCCACCCAACTCACAGAAGGGGTTATTAGCTATATCTAAGTATAAAGCTGATCGGTGAAGCCTGATCCTGCAAACACATATGCATGCTATTAACTTAAGATATACAGGGTGTTGCAGCAATCTTAGTGAGGTAACCCATGCGTTAAATTAACCACATTTATATTATGGGGATTAGAAACAGCAGCAATGTCTTTTCCTTGGAGTTCACTTCTGAGGACTTCTGGAAGGAGCCAAAGACTCAGTGTCAAGTTTTGAAATGTCAAATAACATAATATGATTGAAGAGTAAGTAGGAAAAACCCTCCAGTCCTGCCTCGAAGACTCTCTGTCATCAAAGCAGGATTTACAGTTTTCCCTCCAAGTTCAATGCTATTAGCAGGGGCTCTCAACCTCTCTGCATTTTACTCTATTTCCATCTCTCTAGACCATATATTCCCAGGTTTATCAGTTTCACTGAATGTGCTCCTTTTATTCCTTGATAATTCTATGTTTACATGTTAATGACCAAAACAGGGAAATTCAGCCTAATGGTTATTCTTTATGAACTGGTTTATAGCACAAGATCAATTTTGTATTAGAAGTGCATTTGAACACATTAGCCTATATTGCTGCTACACAATGGAGTAAGCAGTTAACGCTGAATCTGTCAATAGCATGCATTGAACATTTCTTCCTGACTATTGCCTAATTCAATACCAAGTTCAACTACACTTAACTTGTGTAATACACCAACCCAGGAGCATCACTTAACACTTAAATCTATTGCATTTAATTTTCCACCCCCTGGTCTGTCTATTCAATTAATCAGAAATTATCCTGTAAAGCAACTGCGACCATCTGCCATTTAAACTACCTTTTTATTTTAGTACCACCTGAAATATTTATTACCTTACATGTTTTAAACTGAATCAATAATTAAATTATTGAAGAGAAATGATCCCAACAAAGAAAGCAAAAGAATTCTACTCTTCAACAATCCACCAAAATGCACTTCCCATTCCCTGCTACTTTGGTTATTTATCAGTATTAAAAATCTTAAGCATTCAGTCCCCATTCAGACAGCTTATACAAAAATCTGTTGTATAAAAATTCATAAAAAGAAAAACTTTCTTTGACCCGGAGAAATACTACATTTTGCATTTTCTCTTCTTCCATTCACTTATAATGAGGTAATCTTATTTGTTTAACATTACTCACCTTTCAGAAATCCTTGCTTACTCTTGTCCTTTAAGTCATAATTTTCTAGGTGTGTCCTTTTGGCAACCATGAATTAGAATTCTCTACCAAGAGACTGAAAATATTTTGCTTAACAGGACTCTAATTTTCAACCTTTCATGTATGCTGTCATTTTAAGAACAGCAACTAAATTCACATCTTTCAGTCTCCTGGAGACTTTTATATTAAATATGCATTAAAAAATAATAATGGCATCAACTATTTATTTTCACTGTCACCTGTTATGCATACTATGTTTTTTTACTTCAAGTAATTTTCACTTGCCCTAACACTTGCTTACCAGCACTTCTTAATGTATTTAATGTAATATTTTCTATATTAGCAAGGTTTTAAAAAATATTAAAATCCCCCCAAAACCTTCCCTGCAACTTCCCCCATGACATAAGAAATCAGGGTAAAGACAACATTTATTAAAACAAGTATCACTATCAAACTTTGTGTCAGTCTCTGCAACATGACAAGTTCCTTGCTCAGGCTGCACCAGGCTAGAGGGACCCTGGGAGTGCCTCCTGCCTGGAAATACAGGGAGGAGCTGAGAACACCTGTAGCATGTTCTTTTCACTATCAGAGTATTCTTCTAAAGTCTAAAAAACGCTGCTGAAGGACTTCTGGCACATCCAGTTTGCATTCATTCATGCCAGGTTTTAAGCACTTTATCAAAAGCTGGCAATAACCTCCACTCCTTTCCTTGTGTTTAACCCTTGGTTTTATTTACAAAGATGAATTGTGCTTCTGTCTTCATTTTTCCAGGCTAAATAAGTAGGTCCCATTATATAACACACTTTAATTTCTTCTCATGTGATAGGATCACTGTTCGCTTAATCATCATAATTGCACTTCTTTCCATCTGTTCTCATTTAAGTTCATTTTTCTTGAACAAGGATGACCAGATTGTACCTACCTCTCAAAATAAGATTAATGCCTTCAGTGATTCCCATTCTTCATTATTTCTTCAGAAGATCTTAATGGACTGCATATTCCCTGTTTTTTTAAGTGTATTGCACAGATTACAAACTAACCTGAGTAATTCAGCACCATAAATGACTGAAACTCTCTCAACATTTTAATATCAAATTCTACTCTTAAAAATTGTTACTTGGATTTTGAGTTTAATACCTCTTTGATATGAGCACATATCAGTGTTATACTTGGCAGCAGGTTATGCCTGAACTTAAAATATTATGTGTTACATGCTTTACAATGTTCAGCAAACTTGTCTCATTTCAGATTGTTTCATCATCGCCATCAAACCTCCTCAGTTGGAAGGGACCCACACCCTCGTTGAGTCTACTTTTAAAACCATGAAGTTTGAAATCTACCATGAAAGACAAGGAAAAAATGACCTTCATAGTCAAATTTGGGATCATTCTCTCTCCCTGTCCCCTCCATTCTCATTAGTTGTCTCCCCAATATCTTGAAGCAGTACTCTCAGAGAACTAAAATCAAAGCAATAAGTCTCTGTTACTGCTCCTGCACTCAGAGAAATTTCATCAAGTCAGAGACCGAGTCAAAGGGAGTTAAATATTATTTTTTTCTCTCCCTTATTATGACTTTTTAAGACTAGTTAGTAACACTAGCCATACCATCAATGTGGTAGTGAGGAGCTCTCATTAGAAAATTGTTGATATTTAAAATATGTTACATACATGGGAGAAAGAAAAATAGAGGTTAAAATATTTATTTCCTTTGTTAAATGAGCAACTCCTTTATTACAAATTTTTTGGGAAAAAAATTATTGAAAAGCCAAGATCAGATATGAGGCCTTAAAATGGTGAAATTATAAAAAGAAAATCATGAAAACCAACTCTATTTGAGAGAGGAGGTAAAAGATCTGTTCTAAGCACCACTAAATACATTATGTTTTTAAAGGAATCTTCAGAAGTGAATCCACATAATAAAAAAGAATTAAATTCTCTATAGGATATTACACCCATATCTTAAAATCTCAGCACTTTTAATTATTTGCCATTTGCATTTATAGTAAGAAAATACTGGAAGACCACAAACTCAATTCAGGCCCTTTTGTGTGAAAGTGTAGCTCATTATGGTCCTCTCCCTCGGAAGAATTTCCTATTTAGCCTAAGATTTAGCAAGAGAAAATGAAAATGATAGGGTTTTTAAAAAGCACAAGTGTAGTGGTACATCATACCATTAAGGTACTCCACTTGTCCATTTCTGGAATGGAATAACATAAAGCAATTAATATGATTTTTTCTCCCCATTTTTACTGTAATATAGAACATACTGAACACACATTACTAAGCTCTGTAATATTGTTTCATGTTATAAGGAAACTTTATCACAAAATATTAAAGAGTCTAATCATAAAATACCCCTCAGAAAAGACTCTTAGCATCTGCCCAGCAAAGCCTGGCTCCAGCTTTGTGGCTGCAGGATCTCCTGGCTTTTCTGTTATTTACATCAACACAAAACACATAAAACTCTTCCAACTACTTTTCCAAGAAAAATACTTGAGCAATTGACAGCAGTAATCACAAAAGTAGAAAGGGCTAAAGTAAAAGCCAGTGATATGTTAAACCAGGAAAAGAATTTTTATTCATTTGTATATAATTTCCACACTTACTCTTCTACAACAGATATGAGAAAAAAAAATATTTTACACTATCAAAAGGTGAAGCTGGACACGGAAAGAACTCAAATGAAACTTTTTTCTGTAGCATTTCATTAATAAATGCAGCCCTTGAATTTGAATATATGGCATTGATCCCCATCTCCTGATTTTCACATTTGCTAATTTTGACAGTTTTCCATACCCACACAGGTAAACAAGTAGCTCAGAATCTCTAGGTTCCCATTGGGACATCAAAATTCAGCTAAAGTATGCAATAAAAATTCATCTTACACCTTACATTAACCTCTTAAAGATGTTACTGCCTTTCCAACCTCTACCCTGCTCCAACTTTCATATTACCGCTCTATAATTATAATGCAAATAATTCAACTTAGAATTTCCTAGTATAAAGTGGAAGTCCAGCTATTATTAAAGAAAACCACCTGCAGAACACACTAAAAGTACCTATTTCTGAATGTAGAAACCACAACTTTGTGAGGCTTCTCAAGCTAAAATTTGTTTGACTCCCAGGGAATCAGGATCAGCTTCCCCTCCTCCTGGGGCTACGTGGAGGCAGCAGGACAGTTCTGGTATGCAGAACATGGAGCTGCTTCTCCCACAATGAATACAGATAAACATAAAGGGACCTCAGCTGACTTTGCTCAGGCACTTCTCCTCATGTAAAGGTGATGTGCAGTCCTTCAGCATAGCTGATCTCTCCAGGAAGTCTGAAAGGTCTGCCACAAATCACTTCCCCAAACACAAAATAATATTTGTGTTCTTGGGATTGACTTCTATCATGTTGTAATTTTTTTTTTCCTATGAGTTTGTTGGATGTATAAGCTATAATGGACTTAGATTGTTTGGGTAGATGTGGAATACTAAGAGGCAGGATCTCTTGTTTCAAACAAGATTTCCTCTATTTGACAAGACAGCAAAATAATTTCACTGAAAAAAATTCCTAGTGAACGGAACTATTTTAGTTTAATAAATCCATCATGCATCAATAGAATTAGCATACACACATCATCCTGTATAAAAATCACTATCAAGTGACACATTACAGACTTCTAAACACATTTTTTGAGTTGAACATCAGTGTGGTTGAGTGCCAGTTCACAGATTTAGATGTCTGTGTGCACACATGAGCTAGGAGCACAGAACTCTGCATGCAACACCCTCCTCCCTTTTGTAACATACTTTCAGTGGATATAAACTGCCTGTGGGGATTAATGTTATCTCAGACTTTTTCTTGGCTGATGAGTAGAATATGAGAGGGCACAACTGCAGTGCCTATGATCCAGCCTGTGCCCACCAGCAGCCAGCAGCTCCAAGAGAAGTGTTTTGGCCAGAAGGTAAATTGTTCACATCACCTTGTCCAACACAAGGTTGGCCAAAACCCCAGGGAATAAACACTTGCCTTATATTTCCCTCTATATTCCCCCTATCTGGTAACATGACCCAAGCAGAAATCTCTCAGTATCACAGGATCAGAGTCCCAGGTTGGAAGGGACCTCAAGGACCATCTGTTCCATCCTTTCTTGGCAAAAGCATGGCCTAGGCAAGGTGGCCCAGCACCCCATTCAGCTAAATCACAAAACTGTCCAACAGCAGGGAAAGGCAAGAAAAGAGATGTAATGCAAACTAATGTATCAGATAACAGAGAGAAGCTGTCCCTTAGATTTATCACTGGACTTTGGCGGGGGCAGGGGGTGGGGGGTGGTGTGTTATTAATATTTGATCCTGCAAGGATCCCTGTTTTCTCAGGGCACGTAATTACAGTAGCCTAAAAAAAATAGTAAAGAGGGTACTCTATCCTGCCTTGAGCATATGAGAAAGCCTGGCTTATACAGAGCAGGAGCCTGTAAAGAAATTAAAGTTAAGCTTATTCTTAGTAGCAATATTAGCAGTCCCTGGAAAGTTTTTCTCTGGTTTTTAACAATTAACCAAATTCATAAGCATTCTAAAAATCAAAACCAAAGTGTATTCAATTAAACTCTACACATAAGGAAATTTCCATCAGCTGTTGCCAGCACAAATTTAGATTGGCAGCAGAATAAATGCAGTATTTCAGATGTTGGCAGTTGGTTCTTTGTACATGAGGGCAAGCAGCACACTAAAATGTATTTCAGGTTTAACTACTAGATTTGAGTGAAAGCCAAGTAGCTGAGGGAATCTGTTACACGTGACTGGGCCCACTGCTGTTCCGGAGAAGTCAGTGACACATCCACCCCTGGGTCTCTAGAAGAGCAACTGTGATGAGGACAGATAACAAGAAGGTTGGTTTCTCTATAGGAAACTGAAATGACATATTGCCCTGCCCTTTGGTGGAAGGAGAGAGAAGCATACAATAGGTTTTTGGTTTAAAGAAATAATAATAGAAAAAAAGAAAAAGACAAAAAAATTTGGTTTGTTTCTATAAACTTTTGGATCACTTTAAAAATGGCATGAGAGTATGGCAAGTTAGAGGCTTAAAATCAGATTCTGGAATGTGAACTAGGAACTCTCATGAACTCAAAGTACATGGTATGTTTTTATAAGAACTCATAATTAGGCCTGTGAACTTACATGTGAGGTCCTTCCACTGAGTTATGCCTCCCTGGCCCCAGGCTCTGACATTTCACAATGTGAAATGATGCTTGACAATGGTGCTGTCTCGGCTTGACAGGTGTAACAGCAGGGCTGAACAAACCATAAACCCATACTCTGGAAGCCTTTCCCGTGCTGTTGCAGTTGGGGGAGCATTATCTGTTCCACTAAAACACAGTATGTTCATACCAACACCAGTGATAATTCACCAGAAATTTTGTTCTTTCCTCCCATGCCAGCAGACACTTCTTGAAAAGTCAGAGTAGCAATCTCAGCTCAGTGCTATAATCACTGTACTGTTACTTGTTGATTGTAAAAATTATTATCTGCCTGTTTTACTGCAGACTGTCTTTCACATGATTATGAAAGAGTTGATTAGATCTGTTTTTTACCCAAAGACCTTTCTGATAACTTTTTTGTGAGAATATAAATATATCTAAGGTATTTAATCTCATATTAGTCCACCAGATAACAAGGAATTAACTCCATTGCACAGCCAGTAAGCCAAACTAACACTGATTAGGGTCCAGGTTCCTATGGAAAACCATCAGCATGGTAGTGACCTGAACTCAGTCCTGCCAAGTCCCAGCCTAATGCACTGACCACAATTTCACCTTCTGGACAGCTGAACAATGAAAAGACATTAGAGAAAAAGCAACATAAAATGTTTTGCAAAGTTCCTCCAGGAAAAGCACATTGTATTTTGGAGGAGGTGGTTCACTACTTTTCTTATAAACTTTGAAATTTTCTTAATTTATGGATATTATTTTAAAAAATGCACTATTATCATTTAAAGAGCGTGTCAATTTTCCTCACACTGACTTTGCCACAAAAAAATCACTAGAAAGTGCTAAGAAAGCTTCAAGATTATACTATTTAATTTTCCTTGCTAAAAGGACTCCAGCCCCTCTTGTCCACAGCCTGTGGAGTTAAGCTGTGGAGGAGCCAGAGCTCTCTCCCCTTGCTGCTGCACCCTGCCAGAGTTCCCTTGGTGCACAGCTCTCTCAGCACCACAGATTCCTGCCTCTGAGGGGGGGATCACCAAACCAACACCACAAAATACATGTGGGAACTGCCTTCCTCTGGCTTTCTGAGCAGCTGTCAGGAAAGCATGACCAGTTCAGCACCATGGTACTTGGAGGTACTTGGTACATGGAGGAAGAGCTCAGAGACAAGGAACAGCCAATGGCCACAGGGGCTGGCAGCGTAGAGCACCAGAAGTTGCCTGTGACAACACAAAGGAAAGCTTCTGAGCCACATTTCCTTTTCACATTTAGCAAATCTCTTCAAAGCATGTGCAGAAGCTTTTCAAGGACTTACTATTTCACTAAGTGTGGATGGATTTTCACAGAAATGCCCAAACTCCTATTTCTGACACAAAGAATTCCCTCCTCCTGCCTAATTTGAAGCCTCTGCTTTGTAAAATGCAAATCAAAGTGGAGTCAGCCTTTCAATTTCAAAATCTTTTTGACTTTGCCCTGACAGTTTCCTACTCTTTAATGAAATAAAAATGAGTCATTTGAGAACTCCTGACCTACACGACAAGTTTGTTTTGGTTATTGCTGTCCTTAAGATAACTGGTTTTTGTTGTTTTATGCAGCCAGTCTGTCAAAATTAAGACATCATTTTCCCAATTTTATTAATGCAAATATTTCTTGAAGGAGAACATGTAGACAGCCAAAAAAAAATTTTCCACAGCATTTTTGAAAGGCTGCTTTCACAATACATTTCTGAGCAAATTTAAAGTCTTTAAGACAAACCCTTTCAGTTATGAAAAGGCAAATTTATGAAAGCGCAGATAATCTAAGAAGATTATATGAAGTGTACATTCATTATGGATGAAGGAAATCTGCCTATAAATACATAGAGAAATTAATTAAGAAGGCAGGAGGAAGGGACAGGATGCAATGTCTCCTTGCCTTTGAAATCAAATATTTGCCGTAAATGTGACTTAAACATAAAAGAGAAGTAGGGAAAAATTATTCAAGAAAAACTAACAAGTATATAGATACTAGTTAACTGAATAGAGATAGATACTGAAACATCTCTTGGGATGGGACAAAGATTTAACTCAAGAGACCCAGTTTTTTTATTTGGGATAGAAAATAGTAAAATAATTCTCCATGGACTTTTTTTTTTTTCTCCACTGGCTTTCACATGATTTAAAAACACACCTAGAAGGGAACAGTTATTCGAACAAAATGATGCTGTTTGTTTCCACTTCATATTACAGCAGGATACTTTGAAGAGAAAATATCGAAGAGTCCAACTTTCTTCAAGGTTTGGGAATATGACCCAACAATAAACAGGTATTCTTCCAGCACTCTAGAAGCTTTCAAACATTTCTAGAAGCTTTTCAAACCATTGAACAACATTAATATTTAATGCATAAAATGGATAAATGTTAGGGATCGAAGACAAGGAGAGGTTATGATGTTTGCTAAAGACCCCACAGTATTTTAGGCTTATTTTAGGCTTACAGAAAATAAGCCTAAGCCAAAAATTTTTATGTTCTTGAGTCCTTGGTTTGGTGGGGGTTTTTTTGTGTGGGTTTTGTTTCATTCATTTAAAATTATTGTTTGTATATTTTAAACTAATTTCATATTTTTATTCCTGGCCTGAGTCCACCAATTTTCTCTTGGCCTTTAATCCAAGTGTACCATAGAGGTATTTGCAAAGGCATTTTCTACTAGACATCAAACTGATACTGTTGAATCTCACTCCCCCTGTCCTGTATCAACCTTCAGTATAAACCTCAATCTCCTCATTCTTCTCCTGTCTTTTCTTCCCTTCTTCTCTTTTCCATTTCAAGCCCAGGATTGAGAATTTAAAATACAATGTATTCCTTTCCCCAATCTTTCCATAACAACATATTTATACCCATATCCACTATGTTTTCTTCATCATCATCATCGTCATCATCATTTCATTCTTTTATCCTGCTATAGATAAGTACTTTTGAGGCTAATCTAGATCCTATAAAGTTAATGGATGCCTTGCCATTAACTTTGATGGAGGGAGAATTAGCCTCTAACCTCTACTCTGTTAGTTCTTTCAAGAAAGAATTCAATTCTTAACTCTCCATTCCTTATTTATATAGCTATTATACACATATGATGTATTCCCCCCATTTTCCTTCCAAATGCTCTCCTGGTTTCTTTCTCCATATTATACATTTTTTTCTAATTTATATTTTTTAATATTTCAAAATGTGTATTGAAAACACCTAAACATGTTCATGCCACAGGCATTCATTTCTCTGTGGGCATATAATGGACACAGAGAAAGTTCTCTGCTAATGCAAAACAGCTCTGTTTACTCTAGGGAATTGCACAGGAACAAGCAAGGGAAAAATTTTAGTGTTTAACAGAGCTAGAAAACACAGTAGAATAGTTTATGGTAAATACAGCATCATAAGAGATAATGTATTAAGTGCAGTAGAGCACCCCTATCTCTCATTGTCTGTATCCCTAGCAATTAATATAACAGCTGTCAGATAGAATTGACCTGGATAAATCATTTCCCCCAATCAAAAATCATGGTAGCTGCTGTGCTACTCCATGTTCGTGTTGCCTCTCTCTGTCAGTGTATCTTACATAAACTTCTCTCACCAGGTCCTTTAGGGAAAGGCTTAGGAATGTGCCAAAGGCATCAGGGCCCACCTTGCTGATGTGCAGCACTGAGGAGATTGGGCTGAATTCTCATCAGTAAAGTCATTGCAGTGCCTGTTTGGAAGATCTGGCACTGAAGGTGCTTTCAACACACTAGCAGAGTAAAACAAAACTAAAAACATTAGAACAAAAGAGGATATTACAATAGAGTCAGACAAGGATTTGAATATATTTTGCAGTTGTAGAGGAGCAATGCTGACCACTGAGTAAAACTGGATGCAGTTAAGCCATCTTAAGAATATTTAAAAAATGCACCAAAGTAAGAGGGAATGTTTTAGTGTTGCTTTCATATTGCACTACTGGGATTTCATCTGGGATGTAGTGTCTATATGGAGATTGGCATTAAGCAATTAAACCAGAGTGAGCTACTGGGTGAGCTGGTGAAAAAAACAAGGGTGAAGGTGATGCCTTAACTGGCTCCCTAGAAACAGAGAGCAGACAGGAATCAAGGAATCAAGGAAGGATTGATTGGAAAGGCCTTCAGAGGTACACTCTGGGCTCCAGAGGCTCCTGCCTCAGTGTATCCCAACATGGACAAGGACAGCTCACGAGTTCTTCCCACTTGGATCTCAGCATCAATTCCCCAAGCAGAAGCCAGGCAAGGATGGAATTTGCCCAAGCTTGCCCCCCTGTCCCCAAGATTGTGGTTTGCAGTTGTTGGGCCTAGGAGGGTTTGGGTGTCCTTGGAGAGCTGGAGAGGCTTTGTTGTGTGTGTGTGAGCATGAGAGAACAGCACTGAATGAGCTCCAGGGAACTGCAGAGTTACACTAACAGTACAGGATATGAAAAATATAAAAGTTAAAACCTAAGGCATCAAAGGAGAGAGGAAGACAGCCTAGCTACACCTCCTTGATCAGCCAGTACTTTTTCAAATACACAGCTGAAGAAGCCAAGACATAAAAAATTTGAGCATCATAAACAACTCCAACTAATTCACTAGGAAAGGTATCTAGACCTCTGTAATCCTTCTTAAAGGGATCTGCAGATGGCCCTCTGCAGCTGGAAGTCTTTGCCTTCGGTCTTCAGCTACATATCATTTTCTTGGAAAATTAGTAGCTATAGAATCATCCATCTCTTTCTGTTGAACAGGTCTATTTATAATTACAAATTCATGGCCTTTTCTGGATGAAATATTCATGTAAACTCAACTGCCAAACTGCACTTATGGCATAGTAAACTGCAAAACATTATCATATTAAAAGCAATTCAGCAACGTGCTTCATGCCAACATAATAAAAATGTCATTTTAAATATTGTTTAGGAGCACTAGTTTATTTTTCAATGTAGAATCCCAAAATGCATTCAGGACACAAGTATGTCTAGCGAAAATGAAATCAAAGTATGAGGCAAAGTGTTGAACACAAGCAAATAATTTCCAAGTACTGACAAATTGTTTTATTTAGTGAAGAGTGTCTATTCTTTCCAATGCTTTTATAAGACCTGCTATATGTGACCTACACTTTTGGGTGTTAGGCAAACCTATAACTAGTCGTTAAAGATATGAAGTAAATAAAAATAAGTGAAGAATATTTAGATGGCACTTGAAATGAAACGCTTATGGTAATATTTGCAAATGTATATGTATGTATACTGACTTCAAAGATTTGTAATGATGGTAGAAATCTTAGATCTGGTCATTTAACAAACTGAGAACTCATTGAGCATTTTTAAGTGTAGTAGTAATATGGAAAATTAAAGAAATCTGTTTGTAACAGAAAAGATACCCTCTCCAAAACTGTCCCTCTCCATCTGTCTTGTAGCCCTTTAAGGTACTGGAAGGTGCTCCAAGGTCTCACTGGAGCCTTCTCTTCTGCAGGCTGAGCAATTCCAATTCTCTTGGCTTTTTGTCATGGGAAAGGTGACTCAGATGACTAAGTTCAGAAGGAGCATCTTATGTATTTTCCTATTCTGAGCAGGACTACTAATTGTTAATGACAATAACCTGAAATCAGCAATTCTGAAAAGGAGGATTAGACTGGCAGATAGGATAGTGGAAAAATTAGGCCCTAACTCAGAGGTAATAACAGGTTATCCTCTTGTTATGAAAATAGGGGAATTTTGAACCAAATTGGGATGATTTTTCCTCCCATTAAAAAAAAAAAGAAAATCCAAATTAAATGAAATATTTCAGCCTCTGTTTAACAAAAGTAAAACCAGTTCAAATAAATGTAAATCACAATTTACAGCATGAAAGTAAAAATGGTCACCCTGGGACTTACTTTACTTAGTAGCTACTGGATATGGTCCCAGTCCTTACTTTATTAAATATTTACATATTGCATACAACATAGAACAGTAGAAACAGTGGAGAATGAAAGCAATTTGATGTGAATCACTGTGTATTCTCAAGGAATAGTCTATATTCAGATGCTCCTAAGAGGTTGCTGCTGAAATCTTGAATATTCTTTGGCAGGAAAAAGAGTGGGATCTGCCTTTCACCTCCAGGCTAAGCACATCCCGAGCTGTGCTGCACATGCTGCTTCTGTCAATACTCCTCCTGCTCACACCACACAGCCCACCTAAATAACCCTTTAGTCACAGATACTGTGATATTTACTTTTCCTTTCTTTGTCATCCTAATTTGATGTTTAATGTGTGCCACAAAAAGCAAATTATGCATTTTTTTGTCCTTGGAGCATGAGTGACATCATTGGAGCTTGCACAGATTCCTGCAGATACTAACAAAACTGAAGATAATCTTTGTCTATCTTCATACATTGCTCTCTTCCACAGAAAGAAAAATCTACTGGATAGTTGAAGAAAGAGGAAAAGAAGAAAAAAAAAATCCTCTTTTCTCAATTATTCATTTTTTTTTCTGATAGGAATGTGAATGAAGTTATATCTACAGGGAAAGAAACCCAAGAAAGTAGAGGAAACAACACAATTATTGACTATGTCCAAGAAGCTTATTACAAAAAGGTGTTATGCTCATAGGGTCTGGCAGTTCTGTACTATTTTAAAAAATAATTTTCTTTCAAAGCTGGCAAAAGCTCTACTTCCTGCTTTTTTGCTGGTAGGGCAAATCTTTGTCCCCATGGAAGTCTTTTCTGCCCAGAGTGCGGAAGGCCTGAAATGTGTGCTGCAATGTGTGAGATTTGCCAGTATTCTAATGTTATTTTATATAATTGCTTTTCTCCAACAGGTTTTATCTGTAGGAATTTTGTTTTTAAATGTTTAAGTTATTCATCTCTGGCAGATAATTTCTGGATGGGAAGAACTTGAGATGGATGACAGAAAATCTTCATTTTTAGTAGTTAGCACATCTTCCTAATTAATAACAAATTAATAACTCCATCCTCTCCTTTCTTCTTAAGAAATTGATTGCTAGAGTAAGATTTTGCTACTGAAATTTTACTGTATAACAACATAGTATTTTCTACACTAATATTTTGTAAAGAAACCACTTTCTAGTTTAATTACTCTAAATTATTTACTGGTCTTGTAGCATTCAGTTACACACAAGAACTTTCTCTGCAGCAGTCACTGAAATGGCTGTTTATAGGCTCCTCAACAGCAGAAAGGGCTTACCATGGTTCTAAAATAACTCCAAGGGTTTCACATATTGTGGAGTGCTGCAGAATTTCTTTGAAACAAATGCAATGCCAGATGCAGACACTTCTGTGGGTACTGACTGAATGCCTTTCCAGGTACTCCAACATTACTGTGCTTAATCAATAGAGAGAGTTTATATTGGCCATAAAACCACAGAGCATGGTCTTCTAACTAGACCCACATGATATGTTTACTACCAAGCCTGAAAACTATATTTATTCTCTGTACTCCACATTATGGAGAGGAGGAATGACTCACAATTACTGTTAGACACCCGAACCATTTCATTTTAACTGTGGAATATACTCACTAGGTAGCAGTGTCAGTGTCTAGAGGAAGGAAGGGGGGCATAATCAGGCTGGGTTAATGCATATTGCAAGTTATATACATATGTGTGTGCACACTCGTCAGTATTATTATTCAAAACTTATTTTACATTATGAATCCGTGGAGATTCAAATTTTTCAAAACAATTTTCACTAAACTCATAACAGCATTTTGCCTATAAAAATCTCAGACCAGACAACAATGATTAAACTGTGAGTCAGACAACAAGCAAAGTAACAAAAGATTGAGAGCTCATTGAAATTTATCACTATTTCTTTTTCACACGTTGTCCAACATATTGGCTGCACAGCTTTGGACACTGAAACACAGCATTTTCCCACTGTCGGAGTCCAGTGAAAGCTTCTCCTGCTCCTCTGGTGGTTTCTTTATATCCCCAGAGTTCCTCAAAAGTGGCCTAGCCAGCGACCTAGGCTTTGGGAGAAGCTCCCTCCACTTTTGGGAGAACCTGAATGCACCAGAGAGGTGAAGAGATTTTTGTTTAGTGTACCACAGAGAGTTTAGTTGTAGATTTTAGGATCTTGCTCTATGTATTACATAGGGACAAGATGGAGATTTTTGGGTGTGGTTTTTCCTTCTTTCTTCTTCTCCTCTCTCCTCATTCTCTTCCTCTCTTCTCTGACACCAGTTCCTGTGGTGTGTTGGTTGGTGGAAAAAAGTTAGTATTGAAAAGACATATCAATAAGATGAGGCTTTACTGGTGTTGAAAAGAAAATAAGATACGTATTGTTTCTTGAATGGTTGTTAGTAAGATATAAAAGGCAGCTGCCTTTTAGCTGCCATTGCCCTTTTTGCCCTGGTGTCCTTGGAGGATGCTGCCTCTGCCTCCAAGGTTTTGATAAGACAAATAAACAACTCGTGAAACAGCAAAGAAGATCTCTTGCTGCATTTTTAACAACATGACGAACCAAAAGAAGAAAAGCCCCAGGGCAGAGGACAGGGGTTGGAGCCCCCAGTTCCAACCCCAGTGGGGGCCCAGGCCTTCGACATCCCACCATGGGAAAATCCTGGTGTCCAGTACCGAGCCCAGAGGCAGATTGCTGCCCATCCTCATGGCGACGGATGTGGTGTGTGCTGCTGTCATGGTTACACCTCCACCTTCTTCACATCCCTTCTTGGGCTGCTCGGCGGAGGAGCTGCTGCTGCTCAGAACCACTGATTATGATACTGATGGTCAGCATCAGATGGTGTTGTCTTCAGTCTGCTCTGATTCAATCCAGAGCTTTATATGAAAATTACATCATTCTCAAAATAAGCAAAAAATCAGCCTAGATCCTCATTAACTTGTTAAAGAGACAAATCTGCATTGGCTTTTCTTACGTCATAATGATTGAGCTCTGGAAAGAGAACTTTGGAGATGATGCACTTTCACTTGGAAGTGTTCAGAAGAATTTAAGAGGAAATAATGGATTTTGTTTTGCATTTCATATAATTTTGAAGGGCTCTTAGGCACCAAAGCCTAAAGAGGTCAAGACAGAAATTGTTGTTCACTTCATCAGGTTTTCAACCAGGCCTCGATAACTTATTTTTTAAAATGTCACATCAGATTCCATGAAACAAATCCAATAAAATTCTATTATTAAAAGTACAGCCTCTCCAATAAAGTGATGCAATTATTTCCTTTTTCGTAATTTGTACTGGTCATTTTGGAAGGGGTGGTAATATTTTCTTTGAGTTCATTAATATGACTCAAATGATTCATTACTATGACAATGAGCTGAGTATGCTTTAGAACACTCACTACAAGTTCTTGGTGATTGTGTTAAGAAACATTAGCCAACACAATGAGAAAACAAACTTATGTGCTTGCTGCAGACATGACCAAAATGAAATGCCCACAACTGTTGAAACTTCTGTCTGGTGAATTTTTAATTTCTATACTGTTCTGAAGAAATCCATGTTACTGTGAAAAACCCCCATCTCTTGTCACTAAATTTGGCCTCAAAAGGTAGAAATGCACACAAATCCCCACAGGGTGCCATGCTGCAGTGCCAATAAAGGTAAAGCCAGTGGCTAGTTCCCTCCAGGGACTTCAACATAAATGCTATTTCTTTTCTTGTTTTCTTCGGTCTTTGGTTGAGGGTTATTTTTTTTTGACTTTACAAAAAGAAATACTGCAGCTCTAGATGCCTATTCACCAGAATATTTTGGCAAATAAGCCTTTGAAACTCATCAGGCTCCTGACTTCCCCCCAGAGAGCTCCCCTTTAGCTGGGGCCTGGTTGTTAGATGCAGACTAAGTCTAACATAATGGTAAGAATAAATCTAAATAGCACCTTCCAAACCACTAGGCCTTTGGGAAATTCATACTTCTAGTTGTGTGAAAAAGCCAACAGACTCATTTGATAAAATGCTCCTTTACTGATAATACCAGTAAGTTGTTGATTTCTCTTTCGAGACATGACTCACAAGAGAAAGTCACTTTTCTACGTACAGATTGAATATCACAATCTCCTCTGTTGTCACTGCTTGACTGTAATAGAATCATAACAGAGAATAACTTGTATCTTTCTGCTCCAAGTTCATGTGTTTCTAATTTTAGGGTTTTGGTTTACGTTTTTTCTTCTTGTTTTTTTCTTTTTCAAGAACCGAGATGAAAATCTGATGCTGGTGATGATGCCGAAGTTGCTATACTGCCTAGTAAGGCCTTCTGGGACTTGTGTGTCCACATCACCATCCAGTAAAATTGCTCCCTAAAGTCAGAAATTGTGCTTGTATACAAGATGATAGAAACAGCTCAAATAATAAGGACCGGAGATGTTTAAGAGCATATGAAATGATTATGTGTCCCACAAGGACACAACCTGCACAAATCACTAAAATGTCAGAAATAGGCACTGAAAATTAGGAAACATCATGATTCAGATAGGCTACTTTCACATACCTAATTCAGGTCATAGTCTTCATGTGATAAAGCCCCACATTATTTCTGAAAAAAACTATGATTAATCAGTGCACAAGATGCAAATAAATCACTTGCTGACACTTATTCAATATTATCAGTTTTATCCCCACTGTTTATTGTATGGTGTTATGCCTTGTTTATTACACACTATTCAAACCCCTGACTGGACAAAATGATTAATTTCTTCAGAACCTTTCTATGACATTCATCAGTGCAGTATTTAGTTCCTTCACTACACATCCATAACAACGGAGATAAGTGCATATTGATATTCCTATTCCAGAGCTAGAAGATGCAATGCTCGAAATCCAAAATCTAATTTAGTGTTATATTGTACTTTATACATCCAAGGCAGAAGAATTTACTCCAGTGGCAGCTGTGAAGTCTCAGCATTGGTGTATATTTCATTCCCAAGTCACACGTCCAGGATATTCACAGCTCAGGTAAACCCTTATCAAGTGTGGGTTTAGTAACCAGCATAGAATTTCTGTGTGTCAGGAGCATGCAGAAAACCAATTCTGCAGGTCACCAACCATGAGGACATCTTTTTTCTTCCTGCAACACCCTGCCTCAATCACTTAATCCTATTCAGAAATAAAGAAGATGGGATTGAAAGAGTTTTCCCTCTACATAAGTCATGAGGGCACCAACTGCTGGAGCACTGGAAAGTTTTGAATGACCACCCCAACATTCTCCTGTCCTGCTCTTCCCTAAGGATCCCCTGTGGGTAGATACCTGTCACAGAGTGCTGGGACAGGTCAGCCCCTTCTGCTTTAACCCAGAATATATTTTCTTTTTTACCCTGATTAAAAAAATCCCCTTCAATCCTCCTATTACTACCTTCTTTAATGCCATATACTTCCTTACAAGTGTTGCCTGGGTACAAGTGTTGTAAACTTCTTTGTGGACCAGTTCAGAAAAAGGATCCAGAAATTCCACACTGGGTCTCAGAAATTTTCTGACAACTGAAGAATAGGAGAATTCAGTTATTTCCTCTACTCTGCTTGGGGGATACAAAGTGGAGGATACAAGAGGGAAAGTTTCCCTGCTCATGTGCTCTAACTCTCTCCTGACAAAACCTAGAGAATCAAAAGTTCTAATTCCAGGAAAAGTCTTGTTTAGCTCCAGGGCTGGTTCATACCCACTGTGAATAAAACTTCTACAAAGTTTACTGCAAAAATGAAATCTGAGAAAATCAAGCTTAATACACAGTTTAAAAGTGAATTTAATTTTTACAGTTTCATATTAAATATTCAAAAATAATACTCTGGACATAACAGCTACTCTTCCTCCTACCTACTTATAGGAATATCTGTAGATTGTATTATGAGGTGTCAGATCATCTTTTAGTTAAGCAAACCAATATATTTTCTTCTTGTCTCATTCATTGTGTTACAAAAAACACACTAAAGTGGATATTTAAATTAATATTTCTCAATATCTAAATGGCTTCATGGAGATTTGATGTAAAAATAATATATAAGTCCAATTTGAAAATTCAGCTTAAGAAAAACACTGAAATAGCAAAAAATCTGAAAAGTGACAAAATCTGACTTATCAAAGTGCTGAATATTTCACTATTCTGATATCCTCCACACAATATTGGTGTGGAGAATATGAGAACATGATAGCAGGATGGATATACATACAAAAGCATGTAAATTTAATTTCCAACACAGCTGGTAAAATAAGAGGGAGGAAAGAGGAAATGACAAATTTCAGGTTAGTTTGTTATTAAAAACCAATATAACCTATATATAAAATGTACTCTAAATAAATATTGACATATATATATTATTGAGTTAATTAAAGTTATTTTATATTATTTTGTGAGTTTGTCTGCTTGTTTTTTCTTTTAAACAGAGCTTAAAGTTAGGCAAACATTATTCTGGGACAATTTTGGTTTAATTGATCTTGGGCTAAAAGAATGCCCTGGAGGATCTCTTGAGGCTGCTGCCAGGGCTAATCTCCTGTGATGAGTACCCAGGGACAGCTGTAACTTGATGCTTCTTATCAATCATAAAATAAAATTCTGTGCAGACTGCAGAGCAGGCACTGCTTCTCGGCACAGTCATTCTGGTACTGGTAAGGTATTTAATTGCAATGTGATCCTCACTATTAAAGATGCATGAACTTTTTAAATGAAAGTGCAGGGAAGTCTAGGAATCTGTTACTCCTCAAGCCTATTGCTTATAATGTTGCTGGTATTCCCACTGCAGGCATCATTATCATGATACAAAACACTAAGTGTTTCAAGAACTGAGGTTCCAATCAGTCTCCATATGCCCAAATAAAGCATAGATGGAAAGGATTAGAAAATATATTCTAAGTCTTGAAACAAGCAGTAAACAACAGACTCTATACAAAGACTACTGTGCTGGAGAGGAAACTCATTCATTCTTTTTATAATTTCACACATTTCCTCACACATTTCACATTTCTTATTGACACAAAGCATAGTATGTTTTTATCTCCTTGTCTACCATTCTGTTATGATATAAAGCCTTCCCTACCTCAGTAATATCAGCTCAATCTATCACTCCAGCCTAATGTTCTCATCAAACCCAGGCAGCCTTGCTCCATTTCTCGTCTACAGAATGCCACTGATCCACACATCTGAACTTCCCTGCAGGGCTCCGGGGTGTCCCTGTGGTGGGGAGGATCCCAGCCCAGCAGGCTGCACACACAGGAGGGACACACACTGTGCAGGTGAACTCAGGGGCTGCTGATCTCATGCTGACCCAGCCTGCTGACTTCCCCCTCACATTTCTTTACTGACTCCCTATAATTGTCTCTACCTGTAACCTATTTCTTACTCTGCTTCCATAACCCAGTTAATTAAGGGAAGACCAGCTCTAAGTACATATTATATATCCAGAACCAACAAAAGCTATGTGTAAAGTCTGAAAACATTCAATTATATGTTTCAATGTATTTCAATTTATAGCTGTGGTTTACCCCATAAATTCACATTGATAGCAAATGCTTACTCATCTATTTTCTCTTTTGGGAAACTGAAATGAATTTGCATGCACACATAGATTACAGAGCAAGAAAATGCGTGTCTAATTAACATCAATGATCAGCTAATTACAAACAATAAACGTTAGATGAAGAGAATCAGTCTGCAAAAGGGGAGTGGAGGATGGCAATTTGATCATATAAACCCTTGATCAAATATTTCAGGGCAGCTAATACTAACAGGAGCAAATTAACTATTGGCTGCAGGGTTTTCTCAGGTCTGTAGATATTTCTTTCTGACAGGAGCATCTCAGCCCAGCCCTGCATCTCACAATGGAAGCAGACACAGGGAAGAAAAAGGTTGGTTGTTTAGGAGGAAAGGTTCTGTTTGAACCAAAGTATCTATGACACAACCCCCCCCCCAAAAAAAAAAATTGGAAAAAACTGAACACACCTGAAATTTAAAACCTAATATTGTTACAGGTCTTACTATGTTGTGTTGAGGTCTCTCCAAATATTGTCTTATATCCAAACTAAAGCCTTCTGAAAATATTTGGGGTTTTTGTTTGTGGTTGGTTGGTTTTGCTATTGTTGTTGTTTGGGGATTTTTCATTTCAGTGTTTCTCTATATTTCCAGAATACTCTAGAGGTATTCTCCAGATTACTTTTCTTTTGTGATCTGAAAACTGTTCCTTTTCCTTTAAGGCAGTTGTGAAACAGCACACTTTAAAATTTATCTGAACATTTTAAGGTTTAAACCTTATCCAGATGTTTTGGAAGACTGATCAGGTGACAAAGCAAGTTTCATTTTCAATTTGTCTTTGTCTTAAGGGATTACTAAGGAAGTAAGTAAGATGTAGCCAGATTTCTGGAAGTGTTTCTAATGAAATTCAGTTTTTTATCTCTTTTTATTACTTGTTGGAAATGTCCTGTCTAAAATTTAAGAGTTAAGAATCCCAGACATAGCAAATGAAGAAATTGGTTCACTCAAAACCAGCCCAATCCTTGAGCTAATATGCTCTTCAATATTTTCTAATAATATGTGTGTGTGAATAATATGTGTTATTCCATGATTCCTAAACTTTTACTGTGGGATAAATACTTCATGTCTGTAGGTATGTTACCCAGTGTGCTTACATAACTTTTAAGGATAGCCATGTATGTGTTGGGTATCATCATAGTTATCATGGTACTTGAAACATTAAAATACTGGGATTACTTGAAAGAGAAAAACCCCCTTTTGCATGTGTTACAATGTGACAAACATCAGATGATGAAATACTGATTATTTATAATGCACTCAGAGCAGAGACATTTATGATGTGCTGGTGTTAGTTACAGAGTATACAACCCCAGGGTGATGCCCACAGCAATTTGAGTATTTATATAAAAAAATACACACCAGCTTGGCTTTTTCCCACCCCACTGGGTGCAAGTGAGTGGGGGACAGAACTTTGCAGTTGTGTTTTCTGTGGCCCACAGATTCCTCTGTTCTCCTCATAAGTATTATGTCACACATTGTACAGATAGCTCATATTAAAAATGTTCTATAATGTGTTTATAAATTATTAATACAATTCTTATTTCCTTTACTGTCCTGTGCTTCTGCATGCACACCTCCACAGAAGAAAAAAAATGAAGAACAATTTAAAATTAAAAGTATCTCTGTTTCATCTGGAATAGTTTTTCCATCTTGTTGAGGGTTTCTGTTCTTTAACATGTTTTCTTCCAAATCAATATTTATAGTTTACCAGGATCAAGAACTGTTGCAAAACCGACTTTTATTGCTATAATAAATATGTTAATTATTCTCAACTGAACAGCAGTATCTGAGACACCTTTGACTGTCCAGACATCAGGAATTATCCATGGCAAAACAGACTAAAGCATGAGATAAATGTGAACTTCTATTAAGCTTCCACAATGAAAAAAAAAAGGGAAAAGAAAAAAGCTCCAGTCAAAAATTCCGGTTACAAAGTGTATGAAATCCTTGTCTCTACCCCTGTTTTTTCTAACATAAATGTTTCTTAGGTCACATGATTCCATTTACTGACAGGAGTACAATGTAAACACACTTTTTATGACGATTTGAAAATTTTGTGGCACATATATCTTAGTTGTACCTAGCAATTTTTAAACATGCAGCACATATTAAAAGGTGAATATTGCTGCTTAGGGTTGCTCAGGAGGACATGAATTCTTTGGTGGGCTGAATTCAAGACTCTTTCAACTGCACAATAAGAGTTTATCAGGTGGGTGTCAGGACTTGTGAAGAGAGAAAAAATTTGAAAGTGTAAACTCCTATTGTATATACACTATTAGGTTTTGACAGTACTCCATTCCCAGGGTTTGGGTTTGACAGTACCCCATTCCCTACATCCTGCTGCATTTGAGCAATAAAGGGAGAGTTTACTGCAAAGAGAAACCAGATGGAATTCACATGCCCGATGTAACCATTTAGGATTTGGCTAAAATACTGAAAGATAACTAGGAAGATAATAAAACTGTCCAATATTAAGAATAATTTTCTCTCTAGTTTTTGTCTCTTCATGACTACCTAAGTACGTTGGTAAATACACAAAAGGTGCACAGAAAGTTCATCTATTAATATCAGACTTCTCATGCATTAATTATAGGTATCTGTTCAATCCCTTCTTATTAAATAAGAAACTTGACAAGAAGCACCAGAAAAATTCATAGTGTCCCAGATGTGCTAGACTGTCTGGTGGCAGTGTATTGCAGATGCCTCTGCATATACCCCACAGAAATGAAAAGTAATACTTGCAGTACTCTATGGCAACCACCAACCAATTTCAGAGATCTGAACAAATCTTGCCCTTATGCTACTGATAGATCCTGTTCTTTTTGCTAGTTCTTAAGCTGTTTTAAAAAGGTTACAGAAAAGAATTGGCACATGGTCTTGAGAGTGTGTGGATAAAAAGTTCTCAAGCAAACACAGCATGGGAGCCAAAATTCAGACGTCAAAATCATAAACTATTTCTTGAAAAATACCTGTTCATTTAGTTCTATTGAATATCTCCCTGAAGGCCAGTTTAAACAAAGTCCAACGAGGACTATTTCAGCCTGGAATGCAAAAATGTTGCTGTTCTTCTGTGCTCATGATTTTGCTTAACCTGAAGTTAGGCTTACACTACTGCCACTAGAACATTGCTACTTTTTACATGCAGTATTTAGTGAAAAAGTAAAAAATCACCTTTGGCAGCAGCCACTAGCAATCTGTGTTAAGTAACACTAAATTGCATAGCACTCTGACTAGGTTTTAAATGGAGACAGACTTAAATGAACTTGCTGGTGGTCCTAGAAAGCATTTCACAGCAATTCTTGAGCAAGCACAGAGAACATGAGCTACAGCCACACAATACATTGAGCAGAGCTTTTCCCTCCCTGAGCAGCAAATGGATATGGAGCCTGTGTCTCTCCAAGGAATCGCCATCTGCAATTTAATACTCTAAGTACCCTGGGAACCTGTATGTTATCAGACAGTAGTTGCTACAGTGTTTAAATTAATTCCCATCACAGCACAAGTTCCTGTGAGTGTAATTACACGCACGTGGATGGTGTTTGGATGAATGACTCCCAGACCTGTCCACACCACGGCTGCAAATATCGAAAAGATTATTAAAAGGCAAACATCTTACCTGCTCCCAGCAACACACCACGACAACCTTTATGCCTTCCCAGTCCTTCACTCCAGATGATGCTCTCAAAAACTCATCCTGGCAGTTACCAGCCACAAACAAGCTCTGAAGGGTCTGCCATGGTTTTAACAACAAGCCCTAATCCTGCCTGGCATCCTGTGATAAATAAGTTGTTAGAAGCTGCTGGAAGTTGGATCAATGCAAAGAAACAACACCCTAACGAAATATGCACAGAAATTTTGCAAAGCAGGAAGCTGCTGAGGGAGAAATGGCATTGTTAGAGTGTTAACAGCATCCAAGCAGCTGTGCCTGGTCCTTGGCAATCCCAGTGCAATGTCAGTAGAGTGACTCCAAACGTTTCAAAGTCTCTTAGTATTGCAAAAATAACTATGAATACTATTATCTAAAAATACTGCAGTAATTCATCCTCATTCCCCCTCCCAACACCCACCCTGGGCTTTTGCATTTACACTCTGTTTGTATTTTACCATTTAGGGCAGCAGTTGGACTTTGCAATGGGAGGTTAAGAACCCTATGTTCACGGGGTACTTATCTTTCTTGGCATCATCAATTGTATAGCTCAACTACTTAAAAGAATGAAAATTTGTAGGCTCCTATTTGGACTCTTCAGCACTCTGTAAGTAGGAATTCTACAGATTTGTCTTCCACTGTGCAATCCTTGAATCATATCACAAAGCACATGTGACACAGAATGATCATGGATTTGCTAGATTTGTACTGGGTGGACCAAAAAAAAAAGTAAAGATTAAGGTAAATATTCACTTAGAACAACTGTGAACTGAAACGCAGGGCTCCGAATCCATTTAAAAGATGAAAAAGTTATGGTCAAGGGATTGCATTAATGAACTAAAGATTGAATGATATGAAAAATCACTAGGATCGTTTTTTCCCTCCTAGCTTCCAAATTTAGCTAAGAAATAAAATAGGTGAAGAAAAAAAAGGTAAAATGTGAGATCAAAAGTTTTTTCATCAAAATATGAATATTTTTTAAGATCTCACACACTCTTTTATTAATATGGATTTCAAAATCCATCTCCTTTCAGGTCTTTGCTTGATAACTGGAACATTTTAAAGAACTCTAATTTACACTAAAAACATTCTGCACAGCTCTAACCAGAATAGTCATGAGTTCTGTTCTGTGACAGCTACTCCCTCTACAGCTTTTGGCAAGTGACTAAGGATGAAACTTTGTCTAGTAAAGTCAGAGGCTATTTGAGTGCTGCTTTAAATGAGGCCAACATTTCATAATCGGATCATTCCCATCTACAGTAAGGCAATCAGGCATGGCAGAAGAGTAAGAACTTGTAACATCATTTTTAATTGACATATAAAATCATATTCTGAAATGCAATATTTTCTGTCCTAAACTGTATTTTCTGTAGTAAATAGATACTTCATGATCATCAGAGATCACCAGTATTGTTTTTCTTAATTACATTTGCAAGTAATTAATGCCATTGCTGCCTTCATGGATTTGCAGTATTCCCTAAATGTTCCTATACTGAGCAAAATGGGAATACAGTGATAACGTAATCTAATTGCAAAGTTGAATTGTAAAGATTTTTAATAGCAACCACTCTATAGCACTTTTAATTTTCTGTCTGCTTCATGAGCATTAAATAATTATTTCTCACATTACCCATGTGAGTGGATTGCACCATTCCCGTCTGTAGGCTTGGTAGTGTATATTCTCCCTCTACTGTAATGCTGAACACTGCACACTTGAGAGGTGTGTTTCAGACACAGCCTGACTACCAGTGGTGCAAATCAGTTCTGTAGTTGTTGTATGGCATCTTTCTAGCAGCATCCATGGAAATTTGGTACACGGTCTGGTTGCAGTGCTGAATCACATTTCTGTATGCAGAGAAACTTTGAATGAAGAGCTTTTCAAATCAGCAGATGAAACCTTAGGAAATCATGGGATGCCATCTGCTTTACTCTCTTTACATTTTAGCACTTCATATTCTAAATACCTGCTTTCAAATGGATGTTTTAGAATGTTATCTCTAGGAGCCAAATTATGGCCAAAGTTGATGCCACAAGAAAAAAGAAATGTAAGGACATACATGAAACAGTTGTCACTGCCTGAAGAAGGACAAGCTTTCTTGCACATGTTATAGGAAATACAGTGTTATTTTGCAGACCAAGTGAGGAGGCTAAATCTTTAATCTCTCACGAGGCAGTAACAATTTTATTAGCAAAAGGAGCTCTGTGAGAATACCTGCTTTGTCTTGGAGCAAAAAGCCTGAACCATATACTGCCACGAGGACTGCAGAATAATTTGCTCTGATGAGGGCAGATTCACAGACTGCCACTGCTGCCCTGAATCCTAACAGAAATATGGGCTCCAGCTGCTCTGTTTCTAGGTGAGAAGGTGAGGGACTCACAGAAAGGATTATTCCCGGGAAGTCAGAAATATTTTTCAGCACAACTCAAATTTTCCTGAGAAGATATATTTACAAACCAGTTCATAAATTTCTTACACTGGTAAAATCCAAATCAAGACTGGGGAAACAGTTAATGAAATAGGAGGAAGTTTTTGACTGAAGTAAACAGGTTTTTCTTTGAGCTCTTACAATATTTAAGTCAAGTCTATTTTGTGGCCTTAAAAATTTGCTTTTTTAAAATGTTACAGACATTCAGTCAGTCTTTAACAATTACTTCAGTGTACTTTCTTTGTGTTCATGAAAGGAAATTTTGTTTATATCACCTGGACAGAAGCCTAGGCAGGTGGAACTTTAAATTTCTTTCCTGTCTGTTTAGGTAACCACCCAATCATCTTTCAACAGAATCTGCCCTATTAGGTTAATAAATGAATCATGTTTTGAGGGTAAGTCAAGAAAACTCAAAATGAAACAAGATTTACTATGTGTTTTAGTCCTATCAAAGAGGGAGGCTTGGAAAAGGAGTTTGAGATACTTGTTATTAAGAGGTTAATGTGTCTGTCAGACTCTTAAATAATATTGCCAGTACACTCAATGAAATGACAAATTGAACTATAAAGAAACACACAAGAAATCATTCTTTAAGCTAAGTATTGAAGAACCAGTTTTTATCAGTTTCTTCAGTATTTTTGTAGACTTGAATGATTCCAATGCAAACTCTGAATCTCCTATGAGAGTTTAATAAAAGACAGAATTTCCTTCCCAACTTTTTAATGCTTTTCTGAGACAACTGCCTGAGCTCTGACACACACCAAACATTTTAACTCTCCACCATATTTTTCTTTCCAACTAATCACCATCTAGTATGTAGAAGATTAGTTTTTAATGAAATTATATCAGACCAGGAGGAATGAGGAAAGAGCATAGAGTCCAGAACAAATCATTCTTGGTTTAAACAAATACAAAAATAATTTATCATATATGTGAGATACATGGGGTCTACCTGTAAGAAACATTATGCAATGGGAATCTTTTAGGCATATTATAATTTTAGATCTGCTTCCTCTTCCATTTTTCTGCTATTATTTTGGAATGGACAAAATATTCAAACAGGTCAACACAGCAAAATTAGACAAAGTAACATTATTGTTGAAAACTGTTTGACAAAGAGTAATAATAAAAAATTATTCACACACTTTAATACACTTGAAATCTGAGCTCATTCAGGCCACCTGTATAACACCATCTCTTCCCTCATTTATGCCAATAATAAAAATAAATTGCTTGTAAAACAAATCTCTTCTAATCTCTCACTCAGCTTCTATCAGAATTACACTGACCACTACTCTCCACTTGTCCTTCCACTTTGGGACCTCTCATGTGCTTGAATTCTGTCCTTCTCCTGTGGTGTGCTTTTTTCCTGCTCCCGGGTTTGTTCCTTTTTTTCTCTCTTTTTCTCCTTACTCTTGTTGAGTCCTCTCTGATTCCACAAGGTTTTGCTAATTAAAAGGCACAGAATTCCTATGAGGCTGAATGACAATGCCTGATAGACAGGTAAAATTAAAGAGAGAAAGTCTAATTAGTTTGATCAGGCCCTTGTAGGATTCAAAATCAGAGGTGCTATTAGGGCATAAGTATCCCTTTGCAGTGTTTCTCATTCCAAAAGTGGAGCAGGCAGGTAAGGCTGTGTCAGCTGTGGCTCTGGGACTGGCAGTGCTGGTGGCAGTTTGACAAACATCCTCTCCAAAGCCACCAGAGCTCTGGGCTTTTCTCAGGCTTCCACAAAGCTGTAGTGTGGGCAATTTATGATTTCTACAAAAAAAAAAATCAATATGAAAACATTCTTATAGTGCATGATCACATTCCATATTTATGACTTTCAATAGAAGGTCTGGTACATTACTTGTAAACATGGATTTTCAATGCCAAGCACCAAGTACTAAAAATCACAGTAGGGAGCTAAGGGAGACACAGACATTCACTGTGTGAAGGGCAGTTTCTCAGCATAAACTTATCAGCATAAACTCTACTTGCGTGGAAATATCCTGAATTTGATATAGAAGAGCAGCAGAGAAGCAAGCATGACTCCTTTCCTCAAGAGAAGGGAAGACCAAAGCATATCAAGTGCCACCCTCCAAAGGAACTCACCCATGCCAACACTTGTGCTGCTTTCTCCCTGACTGCAGGGAACCCAGTGTTCCCTGATCCCGACTTCAGCAAGTCCAGGAGATTCTGGGATGGAATGAAACACTCCTCATAGTTAAAGGTTAAATTTAATGACTCCAGAGCATGTATACAAAAAAACCCCAAACCATCACTAACTTTTACCTGCAGCATAATGTTGGTCAAGTTTTGATCCTTGATAGTTATTTCCCTTATATTTAGGGGACACAGAGAAACAAGACACACTATATCTATCATAATGTCACGTATGAGAAACAAGATGGCCAATAAAGGCTTGCACCTTCATTTCCAATGGCTGATTTGGGAGCAAAACCCATAATTTCATGAGGGTAATTGGATACATTTTCTTCTCTTGCAAGCAAATTACCCCCTGGCACAAGAATTTTAAAATCTTTGGCAGCAGACCTCCTGAAACCCATCTGTGTTGGAAATTACTTTTTTGCTTTTGGGTATACTATATTTACATATTTTGTTTTATTTCTCAATATTTAATCTAGTGAGAAAAGAGACTCTTAGGACTAGCACTGAAACTTCTCAACAGGTTTTAAAAAATATAGGTGTCCAGAAGAAACTGGCTATAATAATATAACAATGTGCCAAAGTGGAACCAAATTGACTTTTGTTAGACAGCCAAATATTCGTTTTAAGCACACCTATTTGTAAACATCTCTGTTTTATATTATACCAAGAGTTAGAATTTGCTACAAATGCAAATTGGTGACTACTCTATCAAATGCTCATAACCTCCCTAAAATTTCCATTGGTGAAATCTGCCGTGGAATCCCTGTTGTTTTCACACATTCTGTTTATTTATTAGAAATAATTTTAAAAATATTTTGACAACCAAAGCTTTGGACAGTTGGGCACAGAATTATCCCTCCCAATTGAAAACTGTGGTGCCATGACCCCCCCTGCCCCCTCAGCAATGGCAAGAGACGAGCAGATGGTAAATCCTAATACACCTGTATTAAACTCAGCTGGGTTGAGTCAACTTTCTTGGTTTGCCCCTGGTCAATATTCCTCTTGCAAATGTGGAGTTGTAATGAAATAGGAAGAGCGAGTGATAATTTAACCAAGTGGAAAAGTGACTGTGTTTAGTCATGTGGATTTAAAAAAAAAAAAAGCAGTGCAAATTCTCTGAAAGTAAAATTGTTGTTTTCTGAATAAATAGCATAAATGCTGAAAGGATTTTGTACCATGAAATGTCTTAGGCCTTCCATATGTCTCAACCACAAACACATCAGTATAAATAAAAAACTTCCTCATACTGAGTGGACAAAAGAGAAATACTCAGTGTAAAAGATTGCCCTCTCTTGTAGGAAATTATCACTGCTAAGACCTCAACCACTTTGAGAACTGAAAAAAGTATTCAAGGCTGTCAAGGCTGCAGTCTATGAAAAGCACGAGCTGTTAAAAACCCCTGGAACTCAAATGAGAAAAGATGATTTACAGAGATACACCACTCTAAAACTGTTAAGTGGAAAAAGCAAATGTGACATTTCAAAGGGCACACTGCAAAAATTATGAACTTTGGGGCATAAACTTGTTCCCAGTTGAGGTTTGTAAAGAATTATTTTCTGGTGAGGCATCTGGCAGTCTACTGCTGAAGAAAGGTGCTCAGGTAGCTGAGCTACTATTCTGCTTGCAAATTTCTCTATTCTGCATTATTTGAGGAGGTTATTCCTACATACCCTGCATGAAGTATCCATGGTCAAGGACAAAAGTAAATGTCCTTAAAGGACAGATGTTGGAAATTATTCATTATTACAGACATAAAAGGACAGAAGAATACAAACCGTTATAAATAAAAAAAAATCCTGAAAAAGAAATTCCAGCTGCAAAATACATGAGCATTGTGAAGTTGGCTATTCCTGTGTGCACTGACTGGCCACAATACTGCTGCCTAAATGCTCCTATCAGCCACACCTGGCATGAGCCTCCCCAGGCAGACACAGACAGATGTACCTGCTAGGACTCACATGGACAGGAGAGCACATTAATAGTTTTGAAGTATATTTTCCACACCATGACAATGCTGAAGTATGATAAGATTCCACACTGAAATTTCGATCAAAAAATGTGAAAGGCACTGAACCAATTGACCCTGAGGAAGGCAGAGGGCAGAGCCTGCAGATGATAAAAGAGCCCTGCCAAGCTCCACAGCAGGGACAAGAGCATTGGTACCAACATCTCCCTGTGGTGGCCAGTAAGATGATACAAATGGCTCTTTTTCTTATCTTTAAACATTCTTGGTCTCATTATTTCCCAGTGGGTAACTAAAGCACTTGCTTTCAGCTCAGGCATTTTCTTTCACAGTCACAGGGTGGGAGGTAAAGGGGGTGCTGTCGCTTGGAGGTGTCAGAGCCAAGAGGAATGTTGGGTGCTGCCTTCAAGGACACACAGATCTGGGCTTGGAACCTGTGCCAGCCACTAACCTGTGCCCTCAGCAGAATATCAAGGGACAGAACTCCAGGCTGTGAACATCATCAGATGGTAGAATGAGTTTTTCCCACTAATTTATCTTGCTATTTTCATTTGTGCTGGGTATATTTTAATTTCCCTCATTTTCCAAATTCTGGATAGGGTGCCAATTGTTCAGTCTTTCATATGTCAAGTCTCTGGCAGTCCTACTCCAAACTTTAACCCCTGCTATGCCAACAGGGAGCACTGGATCAATCAAATGTGCAAGACAGAGTGACACTAAACGGTCATTTCCAGTCTTTTCTCACAAAACACTGAGCAGGCAGGGGGATGAGATAAATTGCCATTAGAAGTCACATGTGTGAAACCTATGGGTGTATCAGTAATACTTTTTCAGAGTCACACAGCAAGGAGCTATTTTAGCCTTTCAAGATGGAACAACCTTCAGAACCATGGAATGAGATAATGGAAGCAAACTCCAGAGCTATTTGGGTTAGATACCTCAGAAGCAACTAAAGACACAACATAAGCAAACCCCCAGAGGAGAGAGAATCCTTCCCCCTTGTCAAAGCATAGCACTGGTGGAGCAGAAAAGGAAAAACAGTTTCTGTGTCTGCATCTGGAAAAAAAGCTGGAACCTGGTTCACAGCAGGAAATACTCTGTTAATCTCTATAATGAAGTCAAATTATCTGCTACAAAATAGGACATCAACTTCACTGAGAGCACATGTGCTCAGTTTTGGATAGGGAGGAACAGTTCCTCATTCAGGATGGCCAGGCAATGCATTCAAAGTTTTTCTGGCCAAAGGGATCATTATGATCATCTGCTGGTTTTGCAGAAAACATGCCATAGGATTTTGTTGAGTATTTTCCACATTAGCCCCTGGGATGTGAAAGCTAAACATAGAAGAAATAATACTGATTTTGAAATATTTTTCTAGCTATAAAACTGAAAAAAATAAAAAAAATATATTCAGAACAAAATAATAGGCTTAAAAAAGGATTGATTACATAACCAAAAGCCCTAATTTACACAGATTTGACAAATACAAGCAGTAAATTGTATTGTGGAAAATCAAACCATATTTTATGACATATAATGTAGCATTACCACACCATATTTGCATTTTTTAACAAAGTAAGTGGGTTGGACTTCCTACTTCTCATGGTAAGGGAAGCAGGAAGAAATATAAAAGTAAATGTATCTCCATTTGGAGCCAAACAAATGAAGTATTCTTTGTAATGTGTTGGCATGCTGGTTTTTTGTTACTAATACTGGAAGAGCACAGGCAAATTCCTTTTTTCCAAGAGGAATTTCAAAGGATTCAGAACTGCAGACACCTTTGTTTTATGAATGCGATGTCTAAAATCTACAGGGTGTTTTATATAAGTCTTAAACAAATATATGTACAACACAACAAACCAGATGTGTGATGAGAGGAAAGCAAATTTCCCTCTAAAAAAATAGCTGCATGTTATGCATATTTTAACTGATCTAGCCATTCATTTGCATTTTCATAGCATTTATACTCACAGCATAAGCCCCAGAAATAATATGGAAGGAAATTACTCTACCTGCAGGTTTTAACAACATTTGCTCATGGTAAAGATTAGGCTTTTACCAATTCTACAGCTATATAACAGTTCCATCATCTTGCTTCTTTCAAACAGAAGAAAACCATTCATGTTTAGTTTTGCTGTATTGAGTATTTTTAAAGAGAGGCAGTGTACAGTCTGTCAGTAATATAATTATTAGATAATATTCTTGAATTTTAAATTTATGAAAAAGAAACATTGAGTTTTTGGCTAATCTTCAGTGAAAAAGAGATAGGACAGCTTTTGTGAAATAAACCACTTAATCAGATTAGCTTTAGAGTCCTGATTACTGTACTTCACATTCAAATAAATGCCAAAGAATAATTTATTTGATGTAGTAGTTAGGCTAAAAATGCAGAATCAACAGAATATGGAAGTTCTTTGATCTTTTGTAGGTGTTCAATATACTCTCAATGCTGCTTGATGAGTGACAACAATTCATAATGTTTTAAAAATAAACCTCTATGCACAGGGGACTTTTTCAGCTTTAAGATTCTGCTTTTATTATATAAATGCTACTTTGAAGATTTTTTTTTTTTTATTATTATTAAACAACATATTTTACTCTTATCTTTGAATGCAGAATTAAGAGCTAAAATGGGTTTGTAAAAGGGGGACAAAGTTGACTCAGATCCTTTTTCAAGAAGATATTAAAAATATAGTCAGCAAGGTAAGTTTCTCATTTACTTTCCTTTTCAAAGCTGATAAAAAGTGACAAGAGTCAATTTGGGTTCATTCTTGTAGTATCTAAGTACATTTTTCTGAATGTCATGTTCAGACAGGCCTGCCTTCAAATTTGTCTCCCATTTCCTATTCACGCTGTCAGCACAGAAAAAGAATTATGTGAGACAGGAAGGGATATTACAAATTGGGAAAAAGCCTCCCTGCCATTTCCCACCACCACCCCTGCTTGCTCTTGACATGATCTAAAAACCAGCCAAAACTTTCTAAGAGATACAGGTATTCCAAAATAAAGATTGACAGGAGGATTTACTCTCTCTCAGAAAATTTTAACAAAGCAGCAAAATATTTTTTTCCAACTGGAAGAATTCTTAACTTTCAGCCAAGCTTTTCCTATCACTTTCTGCTGGTACTGGATCAAGCTGCTCAAGTTTGTTTCTTTAAATTACAAAACCATGATTCGTTCCCTTGGCAGCTTCTGGTCTGCAGTAGACAAAAGGGTTGGTTATTCCAGGTTTCCCTCACAGCATTGCAGAGACTGCAAGCAGGAAGCTCCAGTCAGGACCAAGCTGTGCTTGGCTCACCAAAGTCTGCATCAGGACAACTCATGTAGATCAACAAGGCCAGCAAGATAATGGAGGCAAAGCATTCAGCCCAGCTACAAATCCACTTTCAAGCAGCTATTGAGGATAGTAAGATAATGGACAGAGATTGTATGTCATAACCTCTTCTTTATTTATTTAACTATGCTTTGAATTACCCCCTTAGGAATTTTTGATGTGAAATAATTCTGTTGATACTGCACTGGTGAAATATAGTCATCAGTTGAAATAGAATAGAATGGACTGGGCCACACACTTTCAACAAGACTAAAGTGAAACAGATTTTAGTGAAAAGAACTGAATGTATTTCAGGGAAAGGAAGAGGAATTCATATTTCAGAAGACATGATTTTTGCCCTTTATTTATATAATTAGTAATGCCATTTCCCCCCATCCCCCTCAAAAAAAAAAAATCCAACAACTATTATAAAATTTGAGCTTTTAGCTGTATTCTAGAGAGAAAACAGTTGTACTATGTGATTCCAAATGTAATTTACATGCATGTAGTTATAATTTTCACAACATTTAAAATCACAACACAATCTTGGTATTTAAAAATAACTTGGTGCATCATTACTATTTTTTGGGATGCTAGAACTTAAAAATTTAACATAGTTTCATTACAGTTCTCTTTGGGTTTTTAAATCAATACTGACAGTGGATTTAACAAGACTAAATTTCTATTTGGTAAAGTAAACACTTAGGCAGGAGGAGACCAGGATTGCAGCACATCAGATTGCTGACTGGAGGTGGGGAGGAAAGTGATTCCATGACTTTTACTGCTTCTAAGTTTGCATGACTTTATCCTATTGCTCCACATCCAATGGAAGAGGTGAGAGAATGGGATTTGCTCAAAAAAGACATCTTAAGCAACAAATAATTCTGCAAAGAGTTGTACTAATTAACCTCCCTTCTCTCTGCCTAGCACACACCTCTCAGCTGAGCACATGTTCTCTCAGCTCCTCTTCTTTCCCTTGCCCCTCTGCCTTATTCCCCAGGCATTTCTGCCTCTTCCCTGCTCTCCTCCAACAGGTCACCACCTTCCCTCTCCATGGCCCCTCCCAGCCAGAGGGAAATCTCACTGCAGTGTCTTCATTCAGCCCCTCAGGTCTGCTCTTCCCAGCTGTAATGCCCTCAGGATGAGAGGGGGTGAGGGGAGGATCACAGTGGATGAGAGGATCATTGGTGTGAGCACGTCCCTGGATAACAGACAGGAGGACTATCCTGGTGAACTCAGTCAGCATTTTCCTTTGGTCATCTCTTTAGGATGTGAAAATCTCAGGAACATCTCAAAAATCACAATCCAAATCATCAGATCCTGGTTTCTGCATGTTCTGAAACTCATTTCATCACAACTTATGTTGAAACACCATCTTCATAGACTCCATTCTATCAAGGGACATATTAATTTAAGTTCCTAACACAGTTTTATGCTGTTTTAAGTCAGGGTGACTGTTTTCTACTCATATAATTTTTATATTTGTCATATTTTCTGGGGTTTTTGCCTTCTTGGTGTTTGTGCTAGAGCACCAAAATAACTTCTAGTTTCAAGCTCATGCTGGGACAAAATCTCAGTCTTTTGGTAAACCGCAAAGGGGCATTGGTGGCTATAAAAATTTACTTGCATGTTTCTGCTCAAATGTTAGCAACAGAAACAATCTCCATGATTAAGTGCTCTCACATGACCTTGTAAGTTGATTTTATGAGGGATTTGTGAAAAACTGTGGTCTTGAGCATGCCACAGTGACTAAATTCCTCACAAATCACGTATGATTTACATAACTGAGTGCCTCAGCGCTCACACAGTCAGCACTAGAGCTACTTACTAACACATGAAAAATGCACTCTCAGACTTGGCACATGGCTTCTGCAGCTGCCAAATACACCCCCTGTGAGACAGGAGCAGGCTGGTGAGGAGGAGATCATTTCCAGCACTGCTAGCGACAGGAAGAAGAATGAGAATTCTGTTTATCTTGTTAGAGATTTTCTGATCATATTAGTGATTTCATTATGCTGTTCCTAGAGACCAAACCCTTAAAAAGGGCACAGAGCTCAAAAATGCCCTGTGAAAATTGCTGCTATAAATCAGACTCACACCATATTAACAGCACAGGTATTATACAATGTCATGGAAATACAAACACCTCTTGCAGTTGGTGTCTGAATGCCCTTTTTCACCGATATGCACACAGGTGAACCTGCCTCCATCCCATAATTTGTCCCAGTGCCTGGTTTCTGGCACAGATTTCACTGCAGGCTGTGGGTATATTTGCCTTTGTGCTTTTGGGCAAAGCCTGAAAAACAAGACCACTGAGTTACTTACTGAAGGGAAGAACTTCAGATCAATAAGTGTAGCTCAGTCATGACCAGAAAAGGCCAAAATTCTTTTAAATCTACCAAAGGTTTCCAGCTGGATAGAAGAAATTTAAAAAGTAAATTTCAAAACTTCTGGTGAAATAGGAAAATCTACACTGGATGTTGTTTTACTCTTTAAACCTAAAAAATAACTCCTAATCCACCACTCATCACCAGGCTAAGGTACCTGCAACAAGGTTAGAATGATGCTAACAATCGGCATATGGTGTAGGACTTGCTCTTTTTCTGTGCATGTGTCCATAATTGTTTCTTTATTCAGATTAATTTACCTTCTCCTCTTTCCCCCCTCTTTAAAAAGGTCTTCTCTACCTCTGCATAATCTCTCTGCATACATGTGCCAGATGATCTCATCTCCTTTTTATCAAATACAACAGAAATAAAATATAACAAAAAGATTTTGGAGCTGTCCCAAACCACTTCTAATTAAAAGAATTCTCTTACAACATTCTCTCACATCAGAACTATTGTGACTTACCTAATCCTTTGTGCAATCATAAATCCAAACTATGTAGAACTATGCAGAAAACTCAGTACTATTAGTAAACCTAAATATATTTTAGGAGGTGATTATACATCTAGGAAAGGATATGCGTTAATTCTTTCAAAAAGGCGTCTCTTGTGAAAATGTGAGCTGAAAGCAGCATAATAATTGATAAAAAATCTTTACCACTATCTGTTGCAGAGTAATCCACTATCTGGGGTAGCATTACGATAAATAAAATTATCGTATGATATAAGTGTACTCAAATCACTCCATGTGCCATACATAGGAATCTTAAATTTTACATGAAAGGCAAAACAACAAAAAACATAGTAAGATTTAGAATACAAGTATACAAGACATGTTTACAATATATGTAGAATACAAGTATACAAGAATAAAAGACTTGGGAGGAAGTATGAGTCTGAGCATTTTCCTTTTGCAGTCTCAGAAAACGAAAATTGAAAGGAAATTTTGTCTCAAGACAAAAATCCAGGGACTTCAGTCTACGTCAAGGGACTGTGAACAGAAATTGGATCAGATCCTCTGTGAAGTGAAACACAAACTCTTTGTTGATGTGTTTTAGACTTCAGTGGTTTGGCCCAGTCATGTTTTTTAAAGGGAAGAAAAAGTGAGTTTATAATATACATAGCTAAGATATGCTATTTTCTCAAAAATTTGAGAAGAGGTGCCAGAATATCCTGGACTCTGTATGAGAAAAGGAAATCTCATTCATCCATACTAACTTACAAACTTGAGGAAGATCCCATTCTGGACTTTGTATTAGCTGTCTAAATAAATAGCACCTAATCTCCACAAAGGGAGAATAAAGTGATTTATTTTTGGAGAATACTGAGAATTTTGCGAATACTGAGAATTCTTTTGCAGCACAAGAGGAGTAAAGACAGAAATAGACACATGGCTTAATTTCTCCTGTATTTTGACATCTACAAAAAAAGTGGGAGACAGGATTTAGCCAGAATACAAAATCCTCTCATCCTGGACAGATCAGGAGTACCACTCTACTGGGATTTTCTAACAAATGCTGGGTTTCTGGATGCTATTAAAAGGGAATTTGTACATCAGGAGGATAGGGATTAACAACAGCATTGAACATAGGAAGGGAAAATCAAGCCTATCTGACAGTAAAGGACAGTAGTGCATAGAGAACATTAATTAGATGTGTTTTGGTACACAGGACCTGCTCGGTAGTCTTCTCTCTTTGAATTGATGACAACATTAGTGGGACAGCATTACTCAACTGCAAATCAGTCCCCAGCTCCTTTAATAAAATTACTGTAGCAAGTCCCCCAGACTGAAGATTTTGGCATTGCACATCAGTAAGAAGTATTTGAAGGTGTCTCAGTTGACATGATCAGATGAATTGTGGCAAATTTCCCACAAAATACATAAACATATTTCAAAGATTACAGTAATTTTATAGATGGAGCCAGCAAAGAATTTCCCATCTCACTAGTCTTACACACAGCATTCCCATTAAAACTTATTAGTTCATTTTGTGTTTACTTTTTCGTAACTCCTAGGTGTTGGAAAAGTCAATTGGCTGAGGACTGTAAGTGTACTGTAACTGTACTTCAAAATGCTTTAGAAACATCTGAGCCAATAACTCTTCTGTCATATTTTGTTTCACTCACAATAACTCCAATAAGGATGAATCCAATGCTCATTTTCCATTACCTTATTTTGCTTCATCAATGTCACATTTTCTGCTGCTTCTCTGACATATCTCTCTATGATAAGCACTGGTGTAATTTTTCATGTTGTGACCTCATTTTATTTTTCACTTGTTCTTTAAAATTATGAATATTAGGGATCCCACCAGGATGTTGGTGCCTTGGTCTTATTCTCAGTCACTGTCTCACAAGTCTGGCATTCTGTGTCTTTGCTGTGCTGTGCCTTAACCCACCTGACAGCAACACATCTCTACAATGTAATATCACAACCAGGAAATCCCTGATTCTGGCATAATGCACATCGCTCTTCTCTGCACTTGCAACACAAAAGGTGCCCTTAGAGCTTCCCTTGTCTGAGCAATTAATGTCCCATGATACTGCCAAATTATGCAGGAACTCAACTTGGCATCTGAAGGTGCAAATAGAAGAAGTAGATTATCTGATGTGCTCTTGGTTCAAAAAAAGTCTAAGATAAATGAAACACCATAGCAATAGAGGTGAAAGAAAAATGGAGAAATGATGTCACAGATATTCTGATGTCATAAATGATTGTGGTATTTTGGAAATATTATTCATCCTAATATATATAAAAAAATCTGGTGGCTAAAATAACTGAATGGTGATGATGATGATGATGATGATGATGATGATGATGATGATGATGATGGTGGTGATGGTGATGATGATGGTGATGATGGGCATTCTTACCTGCTACATGGTTTATCTTTGCCCCTGAAGGATTCTACAACTCTGCAAATATCCAAGCTATATATGAAAATATACAGAGAACTATTTAACCCAACTATTTAATAGATAAAACCTAGCTTACTTAAGTGAAACTTTATGAAAAACACAGAAAAACTGAGAGGCCAAGCTGTTGAAGACAAACAATAAACATCTCAAAAATAACAGCCATGGGATCAGCAGCTTGTGAGAATAATATGCATCCCATGAGAGCATATGTATCCCTGGTGATGGAATCCATTAAAATAAATATATTTAATTGTACAGAATGGGAAAATAACTATTTCATAAGCAATGAATGCGGGACAGATCTTAGCAATTTGTATTGTGTAATTTACAGAATAAATAGATTTTTTCCTGTGTTACATTTCAGTCCTCAATTGCTCAACGTGAAAGTTGTTGCCTTCCGGACCATAAAAATTCCACAGGATTTTTCAGAAAAATCCATCCTTGGCACTCTTCAAAAAGGTGCTGATTTTTTAGAGGCAGAATTACATATTCCCTTTTTTCAGTTGCTAAAGGAGATATCACTATGACTTGTCCTTATCATACAGGTGATTTCAGCTGTCAGATGCCCTTCTGCTTATAAATTGTGTATATACCCCATTTTGTAGAGAGGATACACCAGAACCAAATGAATATTTATGAGTGTGCAAATATACCTTCTAGTGGTCTTATAGAAACTTCAAAGATTCATATGATTGTGAAAGTAGCAACAATTACTTGACATACAAGATGAAGTTAAAATAGAGACACCATATGTCAATGTGATATTCAATACATCAGGAAGTTCTGAAACTACCTAAATATCAGAATACAACAATATCCGAGAGTGCAAAATGGGAAACAGAAATGGCAACTGCTGGGCTAGAGAATGGGTTGGAAAATTTGGATGTGTAAATGTATTTGGCCACCAGGGCCCCTTTCACAGAAAGCACACTGGATCTCTCAGCATCCCAAATTCCCTACTTCCACACACTGCAAAACTGATTGCCACTCTTTTGGCTATTTAGGGTTCAGAAACTTGTGGGAAATCTTCATTACCACCTTTCAATGACACCTTAGCAATCGGAAGCAGTGGAGAGAGAGCTGAATGCTTTGGCTTAAAGAGAAAAGTAAAGCAGATTTATGTCATGCTTTGTTTTTGCACCTTGGCAAAAACAAAAATAGAGTTATGCAGCCAGTCATTAAAAACTCCTTAATTTTATTACAGAGACCTTGATAAAGAAAATTCGTTGCTAATGCAATGATGATGTTGCTGGATCCTATAGCGGCTCCTTTTTCTCCTTTAAACATTTTAAAAAGGAATTACTTTCTCTCATTGTGGCTATTTTTCTATTTTTCCTTTATTTCATGCACAACAAGCAAATATAATAATCTTCTTGGAAAAAAAAAGGTTGGTATAAAACTGTGTATTCTTTATATAATTTTAGGAGGAAAATAGTTAACATTTTATCCTCATGACTTGCAAATGAAAGAAAATAATAATGCTTAGCAAAAGACATTAGAAGAACACATTTACCATGAATCATACTGCCCTTGAAGGTGCAGCTTAAAAAAGCAGAGAAATAGATTTGACACCACTTGGACTTGCAGCTCAGACATGCTGCATTAAACTGTTCAAAATTAATTTAATCTGAGCATGGAGAATAATAGCCTCTCAGTTCAAGGCTTCTGATAGCAGTAATTTGCACTCAAAAGTACTTCCAAAGGGAAAGAATAAATGAAGGGCGACTCTCCAAAACTGAGTGAGCAAATGTATTCACTAAACGAAAGCCTCTTGATCACACTGTAAAAGAGCATTCAGGAGAACGACACATTCTATATCATTTTTTGGGTTAGGAATTTTTTCTTGAACTGCTCGCTGCTACAAGGAGACCTACTGTTCTTCCTGGACTGATGATGGGGTATGGAGCTATTTACTTAGAGCTCTTGCATTTTAGCTCAAAAGCTGTGAGATCCACTTGCCTTAGAACCAGGGAAGTTAGATTTGAGTAGTGAAAAATCCTCTCGTCACACTTGCAAAGGCAATTGCAGACTAACTGCATACAGGGTATTGGCAACTCCCCTTGCTTTATCAGCACAGGACTAAGATCTAACTATAATGAAGCATTAACACTCCAGCCATTAAAAAGTCCCTTATCAACTCAAACCACTTTTATATTTCATTAAAGTCATATACTCTTCACTTACACATTCATAACTTTCAATTCCATTTGCCATACCTGCAGGAAAAATCTTTTGACAGCAGTTTCCTTTCTTGCTGAGCTCCTAGGAGGCAGTGTGATCTCACTGAGAGGGCTCTGGGACACAGGGCAACACACACTGATTCTCTGCTTTAGCTTAAAAGATGTAGTTGGTGTTTTATAGCAGCATCAACCCAACAAAAACTGCTCAGGTTGCTACACACTGGACACCTGAATGGGAACACCTCATTGCCTTCAAAAATCCCATATGGGCAGAGATACCCAACACAGAGACTGCAAGACTGTGCTCCACTCTAAAGAGTCTGACCTTCGTTGTGACTTCTACAGCCCAAAATGAGGGTCCTAAAGTATTCTTCAAGAATAAGGCAGAGCCTGACCTGTTTGATCTGTTTCAAGTCTAGAGAAGACTGTGGGGAGAATCACAGGGGTCAAGAGTTGATCAACTTTCTGAAGGTTAATGCTGTATCCAGAATGGGGTGAAAGAAGACCAAAGGAGTGGTGTTGCTGAAAAGTCCAGATATGGTGAAAGTAAATAACTTAGAACTTCTGGAAGTTTTTTTTTGTTTTAGTTTTAAATGGAAAGGCAGAAGGGACAGGGAAGATAATCTTCACCTTTTCATTCAATATTCCGATTCTTTCTGAATGATGTCCTTACCCCTTCATAGTAATAATAACAATAACAATAATAACAACAATAATAATAGTAGTAAACAAGAGTACACATGATCTCCCTTTATTTGTAAAGCAAACAAGCCAAATATCCCAACCACAATCCATTAAGGAGTTCTAGCAAGGAAGCAGTGACAGACCTGCGAGCACCCAGGCAGGCCTGGGAACAGGCAGCAGTGAGGAGATGACTCAAAGCCCCAGGGCACATATTGAGGTCTGGGGCTGTCTCTTTTAGGGTCTTGGGCAGTCTCCTGGGTTTTACTTTTTTAGCTACTCATCTGAAGGAAAAAGCCAAAAATATGTTTGGGGACATGTGTACATTTCCTCATGTGTATGCACATGCCCTTCCCCAGACACACCTTTGTTTTAGTAAATCGAGCAGTGTTATGAGCTGAGTTCTGTGCATGTACAGCACAAGGAAACTGTCAGCTTAATTAAATAGTAATTATTAATATACTTTCTAGGCAGAGAAGTGTGGAGAATGATTTACACTACAATGCAGTGAAATGATGAAAGAACAATATATTAAATGAAAAATAAAATTTTAAACCAAAATCAATTCTTGACTTACATCTTTTTGATTTAAATATTTCATCTCATTTTTCTCTCTTTATTTTTTTTAAGAAATTATAATTATAAGACTCTACTCTTTTGAATGAACTTATTGGCTGTGAGAAATTCTTAGGAAGAGATACAAAGAAAAAGTTTCATCAAACAGCAGAAGAGTAAATAATGTATTAGTATTCAAATTTCATTTCCAATCCCACACTTGTGTTACTTTTGCAAATTTACAACAAAGGAAGCCAAAAGGTCCTTTTGAATTCTCTGGTACTACTTAATTTCTTTTGAATAATTTACCTGCCACTACCAGTTTGTTCTATAATAATTCAAAGAAAACTGGTTACGCCAAAATTTTTTAAAAAAATAGAAAAGTTCTTTTAGAATGCGCTAGGAAGTTAAAATAAGTTGAAAACCTTCAGGATATTGTAACTTGTACACACCTGATATAAATAGCATTGCCAAACACTGGCACTTAAAAGAGCAAAACTACTCTACATGACACTTCTGGTCACCAGATCAGAGCTGGAGGATAAAATGTGAATTTACATTGTCTCTATGCAAATTAATCTTGGAAGAAAATGCAGGTTGCAAGTATTTGAGGGCTCATCCTTTTATATCCAACAGCTTTCCCACAACACGTGATTTTCTAATGTTCTTGACTAAAAATAGGGAAGGATATCTCAGCTTGCTCTTTCCAGCACACAGCCATTTAGTTGCTAAGTTAATTTATCTAATTTCATTTGAAGTACACTGGTATTTAACCCTTGACTTGGCAGATGAACTAGCATAGCAATATTGAGTGACTTATGGGAGAACTACCCTGTAAGTTAGCAAGTAATTGATGTTAGAAAACATAGTAAAGTGTATTATCCCACATTTTAGTTCCTTAAGCATATTAGCAACAGAGAATTACATTAAGAAAATAACGACTGGTCAACACTTCAGCTCATTTCCCTCTTTCAAAACTCCAGTACTACATCCACTGTTTTTCAAAAGAGTGCTGGTTTTGGCTTCACAGCAGCTGCTATGGGGCTGTGGTTTGGGTTTTTGACGAAAACTGTGTTGATAAGTCAGAGATGCTCTGTTACTGCTGAGCAGAGCTCACACACAGCCAGTGTCCTTTCTGGTCCCCACTCCACCCCAGCTGTGAGGAGGCTGGGGGTGCACAAGGAGTTGGGAGGAGACACAGCCAGGACAGCTGACCCCAACTGACCCGAGGGATATCCCAGGTCACACATGGCCTCATACTCAGCAATGAAGCTGGGGGAGAAGGAGGAAGGGGGGACATTTGGAGTGATAATGTTTGTCTTCCCAAGTCACTGTTATGTGGGATGGAGCCCATGCAGAACACCTGCCTGCCCTGGGGAAGTGGAGAATGAATTCTTTGGCTTCCTTTGCTTGCATGACTTTTGCTTTACTTATTAAACTGTTTTTATGTCAACAAATGAGTTTCCTCACTTTTACCCTCCGAGGAAGTAAGTGAGAGCTGAGTGGCCAGCTGGGTTTAAACCATTACAGCCAGGGAGGAGCACTTAATCACCTTTGTTTCAAATCACTTTTCAAGAGTAAAAATGGATGCCTATCATAAGAACTACCTCATAACAGAACTCAATTTAGGTCAGGAATATACCTTTCAAGAAAATAAGAATCCAATAATAGCAACCTTCAGTCTTTAATCAAATTTAGCAACATATCAGGAATAACAAGTGAAATGGCAATTGACACCAACCCTATTTTTATTATGAAATGAGGAATGAGTTTTTAGAGTTTGGAGTATCTCTGGATGTAAGAAAAGTTAAAGCTCTTGGTTTTATAATATTTTTTAATTTACATAGATTTCAAATGTTTACAGTTCTCGGAAATAAAAGTAAACAAGACAATTACTAGATGTGACACTTTAATTTTGTTAGGCCATAAAGTTTCATGACCCAAGTACATTTGAAAACTAAAAGCTTTATCACCTTATCAAGAATTAAATGGTATAAAGTATTTTGCCTAAACATTATATCTCTGCTTTAAAAGATAAGTGCAGACAATTAACCTTTTCAATGACTTCTGACTGCACGTCCAGCCAAGGAGCCTTCTCACGGCCTGATATCACTGTGTCACCTTTTTAAAAGCAACTTGGACCCACAGTTCAAGCCAAGTTTATGCAATCAGGAGATTAATGATGTTTGTTACTGTAAGAAATTAAAGCCTTTCCCTTGGAATGGGATTACATCTAAAACTTTTGTATATTTGTTTTGGAGTCCTCACCTTTGTTCAGAACCGTGGTGCAAGGGTTGTGTAGCTTATCTGAGCCACAGCAGAAGGAGGTGAGCTCTCCCTCTATGTCCCTCCCTTGGTAGAGGCACAGCCAAGGGCACTGGGGAATAAATTCCTGGCCCTGGGCTCCTGAAAAGCTTGTTGCTACATAACAGGGAAGGGCCAAAAATTTTCATAAAATAAAATTTGAAGCCTCAGTTTTGTAAATCCTTAACAAAATCATTTTCCTAAAATGAAGAAATATTGATTGAATTTCACTATCAGATAGGGAATTATCATCCACACAGAAAATTTGAGGAAGCCAAGTTGTCATCTTAAAAATGTTAGTGTTCTTTTACTTTGTTTCTTTGTATAGGGGAAAAGTATTCCAATGGCTGAAAACATTTATAGACATTTGCCTTCTAAGGATAAGATGGGGGAAATGGAGATGCCCACAATAATGATAATTCAGAGTAGGATACCATCTTTGTGAACTACCTCTGGTATGGCATATAAAGCTTTCTGTGTTCATGAGCTCACTAACAAGAAAATTCATAGAAATTTTAAAAGTTTATGATCCATTACAAGGAAGCATCTGTGCAAAATGAATCCTGACGGCAGGAACTTGCACAGGAAACTTGCAGTTGTATCCCTCTGTTGGCAGAAAACATTAGATCACAAAGTAACTACTCAACCAACACCAGACAGAACTACTTTGACTTCTGGCGATTCCACCCAATCTACAGAGCACTAAGTATTTCCATGTCGAGCAGGGATAACCCACTTTCATTGATGTGCTAATGAAGCCAAGAGATGAGTGTGTGTAAGAGAGAACAGAGAAGCTGAGGTGAGAATGAAAAATTACTTTGGCATAGCATTATACAGAAATGTAGACAACCCCAAACCACTACAGCCCAGTCAGGCTTGCAGTCATATACGCTTGTATCTAACAATGCCACAATTTTCATAGCTGACAGAGGATTGATTAGTTGAGGTTTTTTCCAGTACCTAGAAATATTTATCTTATTTGAAATGCTAGTAAACACAAATGACAAATATAGAAATAACTGAAAATAATACCAAGTTCTGCTAACAAGCAACAAGCTATTATTCTTCAACTCTGCAAAATTAATGGTTGGACTCAATGATCTTAGAGGGTTTCTCCAACCTTAATGATTGTATGGTTATTGATTTATGGAAAACCAATTGACAACTTCTCAACACCACCCCAATGCCACTGGCGACCCTGTAATTTAAAAAATGCACATGGGGGTTGCAGTGGCTTTGTGGCCCCAGCTCATTTCTGACCATGTGTGGATGAATAAATACAACAGTACAGGTGCTGTGAGTCATCCTGGGGCTCCTCTTCAAAACTCCTGTGGATACTGAGAGAATGTGGTGAAGGGACGATGTAGGGGGATTTGTTACAAAGATGAAATTATTTTAAAGGGATAGAGAAACTAGGAGGTCATTTTTGCATCTCCAAATTAGCATTAACAACACAAGAAACAGTGTAAGTTAGGGAAACCTAGTGACACCTCCACATCTCTTACAGGTAGGGTCAGCTTTGTTAAAATCTGCAGAATAGATATGATACATAGTACATTTTTAGACCTGCAAAAAATGTTTGGCCCTTCCATATGAAACAAATGAATTTTGTCTTCTGAACTGACACTGCAGATACACTCTGCTTTGCTAGACCAACAATTACAGCTGTGCTGTGGACTACTTAAGAAACTAAACTAACAGGTAGGAAAAAAATAACTCTCTGATAATATTCTGATAATATCACAGCAAGAGAATAAAGTCACTTTTGCAGAATGTCTCAGTTTAAAGGATAACTGAACAAAACCAAAAACATGAACTATGAAAAATATTCAACAAGCAGATGGTGTGAGAATAATTTGAGAAGCTGATATCCAGTGAAAAACACTGCCTAATGACTGACAGTGCTAGGGATTGGTGGCATTTGTTATGAAAGTGGCTACACTGTGTGTGGCGCTGAAGACCAGCTGCAATGTGGAATTACAGAAGAGAAGCAAAATGAAAGGAAGCAGAAGCAATTATTGCAAAGATGAATTAGAGTAGAAAAGTGGAAACATGGAATTGAAATGAAAGTGTGGCAATCAAGCAGAAGTAGTAGGGAAAATGAAATGAAAATATTTTGTTTCCAAACAATTAATTAGAAAACTAATTTAGGGTCTTTATCAACCATGTCTGAAGTCGACTGGATATGGATCACAAACTCTTATTGCTATTATTATTGTGTTAGTCACCATCCTTTTATTAACTCGATTACTTTATATCACACTTTGTTCACACACTTACCTATAATTAAGCACCTCTCTTATGCTTCATCTTTTTAACAGTCCAAATCACCTTGAAAATGCTGCAGGGTGGGATATTGACACGCCTCTCAGCACAGATTATCAGAAATAAGTTAAGAATGTCAAATTAACTGTGACTGATTTTAAGAAGGCTCCTTCAAGAGCACATCTGCACTTGACATCATTCTGTGCCTGGTTAAGCTCTGACAGTGTATTTTTACCTTGCAGCATATCTGGCAAACCTTGTTAATCTTTCTAGGGGCATGTATGTCACCAGATTGGTGATAAGACATGAACTGCATTTTCAGAAGCCAAGTGTCATCTCTCTAGAGGCCTCTTAGCACTTTTGAAAATGCTGATGGACAATCTAGTCCTTTCACAATGCCAATCTTGCCCTCTCAAAGTGATTAGCTCCTAGAAAGCTCAGAGAACTGAACCTCACAAAATATCTCTTCAGAAATTCCCCCAACTGACCAAATATTCATGGATCCTTTGTCAGAATATTCAACAGGGCTTCTGCAGAAAATCAAGCTCTAAAAATCTTTTGCTTTCCCATTTTCTCCAAGGAAGTACACTATAAAATATTGCCACAGTAATGACCAGTAATTACTTGTATAAAACAACAGGTTTCATTGGAGCTATACTCTACCTTTTTGGGTTTATTTCCATCTTGATTTAGCAAACATTTACATAGTAAATATCTCTCATGGACATTTAGATTTATTATTGTTATAGCATTTTTCCTTGCAACTATCATGAAGATTGATTTAATCTCTACAGCATTAGCCCCTTGCCAACTGAATACTGTTTTGCTCCCATAAATCAGTAACAAAATTCTTTATGATGATGCTGTTTACCATTCAACTTTCTAAAATATTGAGTTTCATAAAATACAATTTATTCATTCATACTTAAAAGATCTCTTACACTAAAGAGTGATGGGGAAAAGACCGCAAATATTTTCATCACTCCTTAGCAAGTTAAGTGAATCTCTATCAAGAACTCTAGGGGTTAAATATTTTATCTTTAGGTGCAGGTGAATTAAATGTCACTTTTCTCCTTCGGGTCATGTAGTATCAATTTCACCAAAACTTGGGCATGCACTCAGCAGTGTGGTGCTAATGACTGCAATCATTCCACCTTCTCACAAAGCATCGTGCACAGGAGAAGCAGCTCCACACCATGGTGCATGTGGCTGTTACACACCACAGCTCCCCTCTTCTGACTTTTTGTGTCCTGTCCCTCTCAGAGACACACGTCTGCAAAGGTACTTAAGGAGAGAGTCAATTTTTTTGCTTCAAATGTGTTTTCCCTGCAGGGATCATTAAATGCTAAAATTCATTGCTAAAATGGAAGGATATCAAGTTTCCCTTCTGGACTTATATCATCATTAAAACACTTTTCAACTGTTTTAATTACTCTTTCCCAGCTGAACTTTAACCACATGAAAAAAAGCACCATCTACTTCAGTCTGTTCTGTTTTTTCAGGACTTGGAGAGTAAAGGCCAACCAGTGTATTATTTGACAGAACAGGACAAACACAGCACATCCTAAGATAAAACATTAGACACAGTAATGCAGATGTTTGGCTTTAATCCAAATGTTCCCAAACTACCTTTAGAACTTCACTGAAATTCACTGGTAAGAGTTAAGTAATTCTACAAAGCTGGCATATGATTTATGGCATATGCATGATATGGCATATGCAAAATACTATCATATGCAGGAATCTGCATATGGCAGTATTTTGAGATCACTAACTGAAAAAAAAGATTGGAAAGCACAGGGAAAGAAAAATAATGCAAGCGGCATGGTTATTACTGTAGCATATTAATTAGACTATGATGACTTTTCAAACCATTAAATGAAAAGCTGATTATGTTGTCATACTGTGCCTTTAATGAAAGACTTAATTGTAAAATTGCCTGGTATTTATTTTTATTTTTATATAATTGACATTTTAAAAACACAATGTATAATTATGTATTGGGCAGAGGTTTATACCTTAGCAAAGATATAAAGTGAGTGTTACACTGTTGTCATGTGATTCATGGCAGATCTATTCAGTTAAAATAGTTAAATAAAAGTAAGGTAAAATAAATTAAAAACCAATTGAACAATTTTACAGAGGAATGCATCTGTTACAGAATACGACAAAAAGGCTTTTTCCAGTCTAGAATTCTCTATAGGTGCCACTGTTCAGCTCAGTTTCCTTTTGCTGCACACATTGTTTCTATGCTGTTCTTCAAAACACAAAGACACAATATATTGCATTAAATACCTCCATAAAGTACATCTATTAATACAACTGTCAGACAACTCTGCTCCTTTTTCTCAAGGAGCAGAGAGGACAAATCCCACATGGGAATTATTTTCTGTGCCTTCCAGGATTGACAGGTCCTAAAACTGGCCAGAAAAGGTCTTTAAAAATTGACTAAAAATAAAAATTAATCTGGGTCGAAGTTTAAATCTTGTCAGTTTTCCTTAACTTTTGAGTTAGAAGACCCTCTTGTATCCCCATAAAATTTTGAAAGATAGAAATGAAAATATTTCTCAGCTCAATTCCTTGTATTTCTAAAGCATTTCTAAATCTATCCTTTCACAGAACAACAAAAATACCTGTTAAAATATTCCAGCTTCAAATATATCCTGCCTATGACATATGGTCTCCACCTGAGGAAGATCAAAAGCTACACAGTGAAAGTGAATAGTGAAAGTTTAACTTGAAAGAATAATTTTTCATCCGCTAGTTTGAGGTTATTTTAAGTTCTTGGTGTGATTCCAATACTTTCAGGATACTTGTCAACAGCATGGAAAGACATATGCAAGTTAGATTAGATAACAGGAGCTGTGAGGATGTAGCAAGAGCAGCCCTGAACATGCCAGGATCCTCAAGTACGTACTGAAACAGCCTGGGGCTGATGTTCATACTGTCACGTTTTTATTGTGACAAAACCAAATTAGATTATAGCTTAGTTCTGTAAACTTAGTCGTTCAGCAAGCAGAACCTTTAATAGGAATGGGTGCTTAACCATGGTGTTTCAGAATTTTTAGATATTTTTCCTATTTTATATATTTTGCTAATCCACTACCAACTCATGAGTGTTGCAGTTGGTTAAATCTGACCTGTGTGTGGAGCGAGTTTCATGTGATAATGTGGAATGCTAGCCTTTGGTGGCACAGGAGTAGTGGGCTGAGGCAAGGTAAAACTCACAGCTGGATTCTGTGACCACAGGACCCCCTGCATTAGCCCTGTGTGGCACAAGGTTGTTTGCCCCACGACAAGGCAGCGACTGCTCTGCTGTGCACATCTGCCCATCACTAGTTAAACACAACTGAAATCTAACCCATACCTGAAGAAGAATTTTGCTATTTCACTGCCTGTGTTTGGCAGGAAGGCTGTGAAGCACTGTTATGCTGGTAGGAACACAATGGGTATGTTTATTGGTAAACCCAAAGCATTCATCATGAGAAATATATTTTTAATTCTTCCAATGCAACTGTGACCTGGCATATACACACGAACCCAACTTTAAGCAGCTGGATACAGAACAGCACTGTGGGGATGCCAACACACTGGATCTGTGGATTTTGCTGCCAAATGACTTAATTGCAAGGGTAAACAATACCTGTTATTAATAATGATGCATGTGGATGCAGAATTACACTCAGATGTAGACTTAGTTTCTATTTACTACACTCAGCATGTTTTACCAGTATAGATTCTGATATTTATGATGAAATACTGATGTTTAGTATGCACCCTGAGTAATACATTTGTTTACAGCACAAAGTCTGAAACAAAACAGGTAGATATTTATAATCTTATACTGAAACTATGCCAGTGGTGGGGGTTAACCTTGGCTGTATGCCTGGTGCCCACCAAAGCCATTCAATTGCTCTCCTCATCAGCTGAAATTTTAAACATCTCCTTACTTGCCTTGTCAAAGGAGACATTTCTCTGATCTTTAGGATGGCTTTAAATAACTTGATTTGGTTGGGCATAAGTGTTATTCTACATCTTCAGTAATTTATGCAGGCTATGTCTAGCTTAATATGAATTGTAGTTTTCTTTCAAATCTTTTTCTTACTTTGCAGTACAGAGTAAGGAACATTAGTGGTTAGATGAAAACTTTGGAAATAGAGTAGTTTCAAAAATCAAAATACCCTAATGCAATTACCAGCTATTATCTCATCTTAAGTAAGCTGGGGCGGTGCTGAAGTCAATGGCATGTGTGATTTGGGAAAAGCATGGAACGAAGTGTTATGCCATAAGGTGAAGGTATACCCCTTGGAAAGTTACTGGAATGCTATTCAAATTCTGCCAGTCAGCCATGTTCAGCTGTCTTCATTTAAACCTTCACTTTCCCTCATTTAAACCAGAATTAATGTTTAATTGCCCTGTCACATTTTCCACAATTTTGAACCTGTTTGTATTTTATACATGTAGTTTTTGCACTCTAAATAGTTATTTACATCATATATTTTTCTGTATCATGTTGCACTTATGCCTTTATTAAATCTGTGGAAATGTACAGTGCCTGATCTGAAAAATGATATGCAAGCACAAGACCTTGCACTGTTCCAGTGAATAAACAATCATATTGAACTGTCTTGGGGTGACTGTATGATACTGTATTCCCTATTGTCTGCCCTATGCCAGACATGAATCCTGTGCCTTCCTGTGTCTTTAAGCTGGGTCTGAGATACAGGGAGAAAAAACCTGAGCTGTTTTGTTGTCAAGTACGGGCTGACTTTTTAGTGGATCTTAGAGAAATCACAGCAACAAGCTTGGAAAAAGCAATTTCTTTTTCAGTGCCTAGAGTTGTAACAGTTCTCCATTTCTAAAGGGAACATTTACAAGTTCTCAGGAGAAATTTTTGATGAATAATGTAAGTATGAGAAAGTTCTGATAAGGTATTGTCTTTGGCCAATGAAAAATCTTTGTCTTTGTTTGTTTTCATATTTGTGGGACACTGTGCTGTTCACACAGACACAGAGAGCCAGTCTCTCAGAGCAGCTGCTTGCCAGAGAGAGAGAAAGCCTTCTTGCTTTTTGCTTCTGCATTTTCTGCCTCTTTACTTGCTTGCATGAAATGAAATGAAATGAAATGAAATGAAATGAAATGAAATGAAATAATAAACATAAGCCTTGTGAATTTGAAAATCTATTAATGCAGTCTATTTATGGAGAAGGCCCTAACATTAGGGCTTTATCATTCCCACATTCAAGGACACAGATATGCACTGCCCTGTGTTCCTGCTGCTGTGGAGTGGAGGAAGCACCTTCCTGCTTTTAGCCAGCTCTCAGCTCCTTTTCTCAGAGAGAGAAGGAAAGCTAAGCTCCTTTGCTTTTATGCTAGCCTGCTAGCTGAGGCAAGAGACTTTTCCCCTGGGACTTCAGCTTCTTCTTCTTCTCTTCTGGGCTGTTCAGCAGCACCAGAACATCATTGGGAGGCCCTACACCATGGCCCAGAGGGGACCCACACCTACTCAGGTTCTTTCCACAGCAAGAGGTTTTATTATTTAGCATTATTCTTTTTTTTTTTTTTTTCCATGCCGGCGTGCACTCTGTTTGTTAAAAAAACCCTTCTTTTCCTCTTTCCTCCAAGGAATTTCTTCCTGAACCCGTGGGGGAGGGGTGGCAGAAACCTGCCTTCTTTGGACGAGACATTCCTTTCAGAGCGTTTCCTTTCATTTGTCTCCAACCGGGAAAAGAACAAATACCAGATTACTCCCCATCTAATCATGCTCAGAACTCCACAAATTCAAAACAACAGCCCATTGGTTCTCTCCTGTCTCTTTGTTGTTTAAAACTTATTGTTTAAATTCATTCAATACGGAAAGTACGATATAAATAAATTTTAATATACCGACCTATGTGCATGCATTTAAAGTAAGTAATTAAATAAATATATTAAAAATAATGAAATATATCATGTTTTGTGTTTTTTTTTCTTCTAAATGCACATAATAATTTGAGGAGCCATATTACTTCCTTGAGAGGGTACTCCCACACCTCAGACTGGTACTGTGCCTATGGCCATGCTCAATTTATTCACTTATTCCTGATCTAACACTATGGATGAAGAAGAACTTTCTGAACATATCCTGATGCTATATGGGCTGGTAAAAACATGCCTGCCCAAGGACAGCCACTTCAGGGACAAACAGACCTGCTTATCCTTCCCTCATCTTCTCTGTCAAGGGAAGCAAGCTAAAAGTAACACCAGCATTCAGTGTGTCAGCACTGAGTCTGAACTGCTACATTCTTGTGTTGTTATTTCATGCATGGTTTGGAAATCCAAAAGAATATGAAAATTATCAGATACACAGTTCCAGAGGCAGACAGAGGAGAAGGAATAGAAACAATTCATCGTTCAGCTTTACTGTGGGAAGCTACTAATCTATTTGCAGTAATTAATCTCCAGAAAAACCTGTCAAATAAATTAATAACAAAATACTGGAGCAGAACGCTACTCATTGTGGAATTAATAAAATTATTTATTGTATTCTATTCTGATAGAAGCTAAGCATTTTTCAAGACTTTATAAAAGAGAAACATGGCACATTAATTTGAGCTGCTTAGAGACCAGTTTTCAAAAATTTGGGTTTTTTGTTTTTTTTTAAACTATATTCCCTGACACAATGGAACAACCAGCTGTCAATCTGTTCTACTTAGCATTTTATCTTTGCTTTATATCCCAAAGACCTTTATATAGGTCTTTGGGAAAACAAAGCATGCCCAGATACCATCTTTAAATTCTACCTACTGGCATGCAAAAATATTTTAGACACAAAATGAAGCATATTTTTATTCCTGGAAGCATTGGCACCTTCTTGATGGTTCTCATTAATTGGGCCCAAACTCCACAATACAGTTTCAGGTATGCACTTTGACTTTTGAACAGGTACATGCTGTTTCCTGCTAAATCCATGTAATTATCCCTCAGATTAGTCAATCACTTGGCATTCAGCCAGCCTTACTCTATGAAGTCTTGACTATTTAGTAAAAAATTAAATGTGCATGTGAATATGAAGTATATTAAAAATTATATATAAATGTCAATCTGGCAAGAGCAGCTCCAGAAAAACATAAATCATGAAGACTGATAGAAGACAAAGCAATAGATCACTTCTGCAGCAAATGTCACCTAACTTTTTTCCAGTTGGCCTTTGACCCATAGGACTTTACTGAATCAGCTGAGGTATTGCTTTTTATTTTGTTGATCACATAATATGTACAATTCTAATACCTTCTATCTCTTAATGAAGCTCTGTTAGTCATAAACATCACAATAAATACATATTTTATGAGGAACACATTATTAATATAGAAAAAACTTATAAGTACTGCAGATTTTAAGGAGAAAGCTCCATTTGGCTGTTGAAGTAGTGATTAAAATGGGATGTTTAATGCAAAACCAATGATTAGATAAGAACTTAATGTGAAAAATCCCCTGCTTTCACGTAAGGAAATCTAGAAGGTCCCTACTGACTCATTTGTTTTCTGGACAAGATGTATGTCCTCACTGAAAAAGAGGAAAAATGTGTATGGGGTGTTGAAAACTTCAGGACATCCTCCTGAAAGTGAACAGAAAATTTTCACATTTAGGGGCATGCAGGGGGCATCATCTAGATACAGCTCATGGTGAAGAACATCCAGAAAGATGTCCAGTGAACAATATCTTCACTGTAAATTTAATCTCCTGTGGCTTTGACTCATGAGTTCAGGTTGAGTTTCAGTGGATTGTTGACCCAGGGAACTTCAAACAATTTCTGGCATTGGTATTTCAGGAGGGCTCTCTTAATGTCTGCTTGTGTGGATGGACATTTTCCTTTGCAGTCCTGTTGTCTGTCATTTCTGATGTAGAAATAAACAGAAATATTGGACCTGTAGGAAGCCTGTGAAGCAATGAAAGGACTTACAATAAATAAAGTGAAATAAACAAGTGAAATAAAAGTTGTACATACAGCCTCACCTTATTTATTGCAGAACTTCTGCCCACATAATTCTTGCAAGATGTTTTATTGCAATTCTCTGTCAGAATCCTTAATTTGTACTTTCACATTTTAACCAATAGTCTAAAATATATTCACTTGGCAAACACTGTGATATGCGGTTCAAGAGACACTTGACTTTTAATCAGATCAGGGATATGTTCTTTTCTTTTTAAGTGCCTACCCAATCTGCTGCTGAATTTGGTATCTTTTTTATTCATGGTATTTATAAATATTTGTTGAACCCAGATAAACTTATCCCTTCCCTCGTCCTCATAAAACACTCCAAGAAAATCCTAGGTTTTAATGATTTCTTGAGCAGAGTAACAAATAGCCTGTGACAAGAATTCTGTATACAGAAGTTCTTTTTCAAACTGTGCTGACACGAAGTGAATATAAACTAGAAATAACCAGTTTTAAGACCTCCACTGAGGTTTGTTCTTTGACAGTTGACACAAAGACTGAAAAATTAGCATTTTGGTAAAACCTTTATTTGTTTAAGATGCCTCTTAGCCAAAGAGACTGTCTGTACAAAAGGATTAACCTATTGACAATGACTTTCTAAATCCAAACTCATTGAATAACAAGTACTGAGTGTGTTTACCTTCCTAATGCACTCACAATTCACAATGAAGCAGGCTTTCTTGAAAAGGTCAAAATGTATGAAGACCTGAATTTCAATAGGAAAACATAAAAAAAAGTTAAAGCTGAATAGAAATGAGTTATTTTATACAAGAATTGGTGGGATTATGTGCATTTTGGTTATCAAAATGAACAAAAAAAAAAAAAAAGGATTTAAAAAGATTGCCTTCGCAGACCTTTTAGATTTACCTGCTCCACATTTAATTGCCTGTGGCTTAAAGACAACATCCAATCATTTCTCAATTAATCTACTATACATGAGTTTGCTAATCTGAAATCACTCACATATGCATCTATATTTTCATGTTCACTACAGCTGTATGTCCCTTCTGGGAAGACAAGTTTAAAAATGTGAAATGAGCAATTATAGCTTATTTCAATTTTATTCTGAGGAGCAGCTTCACCATGTGAGGTAACTACCCTGGAAGGGTCTTTTTCTGAGCTGGTTCTGAGACGAGTTCTCTATAAAACTCTTTTATATATTTTACAGGGTAAATTGAAACAAGTTGATTATCTTATAAGGCATACTGAAGAGATAATTATTAAGATAGATCAC